>WBNO01026191.1:226380-365431 GCA_013400575.1 Peucedramus taeniatus | reverse complement strand
CAGAAGCTACTACAAAGACCTATATCCTGTGAATAGAACAGTGGAAAAAGTGAAAGAAGGTTCTGAAACACTAAACTTACTTTTTTTTAAAAAAAAAGAGTTTATATCTTTTAAACCCACCCCCTCACCCCCACAACTGCAATATCAAAATGTTGTCTTTCAGTTTAACTGTTGGAAGAAAGTCTCAACATGATCACAGCCTGGGGCAAGGAGACTCACAGAGTAAAGCAAGGCTGGATTTTGCTCACATTCAATGGCACAGAGTTAGGAAAGGAACAACAACCAAAGTGACTGCCTCTTCCTCTCCCTTAATGGTTTTAGTGAACAGCCAGAAAACATTTTTCTCACTCACCAGCTCAAAGTGCTGCTTTGTGACACATGGATATTAATTGTTACTTTGATG
Source organism: Peucedramus taeniatus (assembly GCA_013400575.1). Classification (NCBI taxonomy): domain Eukaryota; kingdom Metazoa; phylum Chordata; class Aves; order Passeriformes; family Fringillidae; genus Peucedramus; species Peucedramus taeniatus. The sequence goes on along the minus strand of WBNO01026191.1, from coordinate 365,028 downwards.
GGATAAGTACATAAAGCAGCTGTTTTTGAGAATTATATATTGCCTGATTTTTTACTCTTCATATGAATATTTTCTGAGAAATTTTTACTTCAACACTTATTTACTGTTACTTCTATTTTCATCATAATTTTGTGAAGCACTAAAACTTCACTAAACACACCAATCCTTTCTCGCATATCAACCAAAAATTAATAAAAACATGCCAAAGGCAACTGCTTTTTAACTTCCATCCAATTTCTCATTACCATTCCCCTTCTCATCTCTTCCTTCATTTGGATGCTTGGATCAGAGAGAGATTTGCTCCAAGGCTTACTTCATAGGTAACAGGCACTTGTTCATTTTAATGACTGTCACTTTCTCAACATGAATACAAGAAAGGCTTTACTCTTTAATTCAAATAATGGTCCAAGCACTATGAAAATAAGTTACGTGTAAAGTATTTCATGTTGGGCATGTAATGGACTTGAGAACAGCAATTGTTTTCAGTCCTGCTCACAATTTCTTCTGGCTGTTTGTTGGAAGATGTGACAGTCAGGGAGCACATGGTCATCTAGTGAAAAGGCGCAGATGAAAATGCAGAAGCGCTAGGCCTGGATAAGGCTAAACCCAACATTTTTTGACATTTCTCACAAAACTGGAACTTCTTGGGCCTGTGGCAAAACCAATGCCTCAGTGAAATCAACATCCCTGTCAGTTCTACTTTGAGTAGTTTCTCCAGATTTTTAAGACTCTGGGGACTTCCCAACTTTCATAGCCTTTCCTCTGTGACAGACCCTCCTGGCTCAGTTATCAAGACCCAGAGCTTCTGTTTTGCCTCATCAGATAGCATCTCATCAAAGATCAAATTCAGACTAACATTACATTCAAAGTGCATCTATTGCCCTCTCAGTGTTTCCAGCGTGTATTTGTCTTAGCCTGTATTTGTATTTGCATTAGGAGGTAGAATTAAAGGGAAAAAAGGCTTAGTTTTAACATTCACCATGGCATAAGAACTGTAGTGTCAAAAAATGCTAGCTTAACATCAGCAAACACATGTAAAATGCCACTGAATATTCTTGTTCTGCTATTACAAGATACTGTTATGCCAGCAATGACCTTTCACGGATTAGTATCAAATTAGTGTGGTGTTCTGGGAGCTGAATCACTGCTTGAGATTTGGAACCTAATAGCAAAATGATGGAAGTCAAATAATCCTGAGCTTCCATCCTGGATTAACTGCAAGAAGCCAAATGTGCTCCCTGTTTTCATCCAAAAAAATGTTGTAGTTAGGACTGACAGTTTCACTCATCACTGTTACAGTCAGGGAGTTCAGCCAGTTCCTTGAGAAGTAGGAAGGAGTTTGGTGTTTCTTGCTACAAAACTTGATTTTGACATATCCCTTGGCCCAGTCTTCCAGGATGAGATTGTCCTAAGGCTTCTACAAGCAAAATACCACTGGCAGTGACCCATGCCAGGTTCTCACTGTCCAAGCCAAACCTCACATTTGAACATTAAGTCCCCAGCCTGTCCTCAGCAGAGCGTAGAGACTGGGTTTACACCCTGCCCCTAGGGCTTAGCTTGCTAGCAACCCAGCATCAGTAGGAAGCAAAAAAACAAGCAAAGATTCACAACTCTCCTAAAGATTCTCCTCAAGGTCTCTGCTTTCCCTTGCTTTCTTTTTTGCTTTGCCTTGAGAGCTACCAAATTTTTAATTCTCCCTCACAAGACAGTTAGCAAGTAATATTTGAAAAAATTCACAGGGGCAGAAAACACCAAACCAAACATAATTCTTTGATAAAGAGTTGACCTTGGATATATTAAGAATAAGACCAAAGAAAGTGGAATAGCTATCTGTATTTTGCCCAGCTTTTAACCAAACAGGTTATCAAGCAAGGTTTTTACAGCATCTAAAAGAAGAGGCATTTGAGGCACCAGGGTCACACCAACTAATCTTGCCAAATTATGATCATAAAAATGTATGCTTGCATGCAGAGTGGGGCAGACAATCACCTGAGCAGGAATGCTACAGCTTTATGAGCAGAAATTCACTTTTTATCACCCTTTGCACACCACCAAATTTCACTGTAAACAACTGTGAAAGGCAAGTTTAATTTCATTACTAGTTTCATTTCATGTTCCTTGTAAGTTCAGGTACAAAGATTATCAAGAAATTTAATGCACAACTTTGTCTTTTTCGTATCATTACAGTTGTTTTTCTCAGTTTCACCTCGAGTTCTGTATGTTCTACTTCTCCTTGTCAAGATATTTTCTAAGGGCTAAAGCCAGACAGCAGAGAAGAGACATAAAGCATGAAGCAAATTATAGGTTATTTTAATCTGGTCTCTCTCATGACTAAAATATGATCTCTACAGAAGTGACATAATTTTTTGATGTCACAGAACCATCCCTTTATTCACACTGTGTTTCGCTGTTTATTTTCTGTGAGTTTAGGAGGTTTGTACTCTATCTGGATAAAACTCTCAAGCTGCTTGTAAACTCATATTTTGCAAGAATCACTGCTGGAAGACCCCGCAGCTGGCATGTTTTGCACGTATTTACTGAAATTTCTCTCTGTTAACCCTACTAAACAGACTTGATTAAGCCGGTAGACATAATACATAAAATTTTATATTTTTAAAATATTTTCCATTATTATTTCAACCCATTTCTTATGCCACCTCATCCCTGCCCAAATGGTTGATGCGCCTCTGGCCCAAATTCTGATCAGAGGTGCTTGTCCCACTGCGCTATTCTTTCATTTTCCCACTTGCATGTTTGCATTTCAGCAGCAAGGCCGTGCAGGACACTGCGTCCCAGAGAACAACCCCATCCTGAAGATGGCCACATCTCTCTGTGGCAGTGCAAAGCCACAGGATTAGAGAAGGAGATTGCAAGGAAATGTGGAGATAGGGTGTTGCTCTTTTATCAGTCTTAAACAAGAGATAACCCCGTATCTGGAACTGACACCAAGGAAGCAGAAAAGATAAGGCGAGTCTCTCTCTGCAGCCTCATCATGCAGAATTACCAAGAGCGTGTGAAGAGGATGGGACTTCCCAAGCCTAAACTGGGGAGAGCTGTTAGAGCTGATCTGGCAGCTGTTCTGAATGAGTGGTTTGGTCACTTAAAAAAACATGGTCAAAGATCTTGGCAAAATCAAGGTTTAATATGGATCTCTGAAAATACAACTTCACCGAGTTTGATGGCAAGGTTTTACTCTATTACTTACTACACAGGATAAGGAGGGAAGATCAAATTAGAAGCAGTTTGGAATGATTTACATGGATGCCAGGAATCTAAAATGGACTAAGGTTGCAAAGGATATGGATGTTTCACACCTTGGTTGGGCATGCAATGTTTCTGATTAATCCCACCTCTACCATGCAAGATCTCCTGCTACGATGAGGGAGTGAGGGCCTCACAGCTCAACTGCTAAGGTCCAGGAATGCTTCACTGCTCAGACAATTTGGTTAAGGCTTAGCAGGAGTTTGTGTGATCAGACCCAAGGACAATCCCATGGGTAGGTATGGAATATGGTCATTGCTTGCTGGAGAAGCTTGGAGAGAAAGACACATGCAGTGAGTAATCATGTGGATGCCCAGAGGCTGTCAAAATGTACAGCTGGAAATTTGGTTTCTCATGTTGCCCTCTAGCTATCCTTTTAATATTTCTTGCCTAGAGCTTAATTTCTCCTTTTTCCTTCCTGATTTTGATTTTTCCTGCTTTTCTGATCTTGACCCTTTGTTTACTAGATTTCTATTCTTTTTCTTGAAACTGAAAAATAATACCCTGCAATCTCTCTTAGCCTTTCTTTTCAGCAATTCTCATCTTCCTTACATATACAATAGAAAAGATCTCAGCCTCTGTTTTTCAATGTAGTGTTTGTGAATCATATTTTTCTACGAAAAATATTTTTCAAACCATTCTGTAATGTAGAAATGTGAGCATTTCAAACCTGGAAGGACATGTAAAGCAAATACATTAGCTCTGAAATTCTCAATCACTGCTTGCATTTTAATGTTTCATGATCTGCAGTATCATGCACGGTATTTTTCAAAGTTGTGTGTAATGAAGGTGACCTTTTCACTTCTCAGAAAAAAAACCCTAAATAATTAATTATCTGTCTGGTGCTAACATCAATAAACATAGTTATAATTTCTCGAGCTTTCTGACAGCAGTGGAGGAAAACATCACATTTGGGTCTCATGAACTTTGCTGAAGCTGGCGATTTTTGGATTTACAGTGCTCTCTTGTGGCCAGATTAGGCCCCTACAAGACAATAATCTTCTACCTTAAGATCTGTAGGATTTTTGGCCAGTACAGTCATTCCCAAGCTGTCACAAAATATTAAAAATGTCAAAATCTGCCAAAACAAATATTTTTGAGAAGTGTTTTTTTCTCTTTTTTTTTTTTCTTTTTTTTTTCCCACCGGGAAAATTACCTAAGTTGTTCATTTATCAAAAACAGCCTCCAAATACTTAACTACCCAAAAACCATGTAGAGAAAAGGAAAACATTACTCCTGACACTGAAAGAATAATTTAATATGACCTTCTCTTTAACCAATATTAATTTTTATAATGGATTTTTTAATTCTGTCATTCACTGTATTTTCACTGTATTACACTGGTTTTCACTGTATTACAGCATGGTTTGAGTTGGTCCAATCAAAGTACAATCCAATTGGGTCTTGAACACTTTCAGGGGTGAGGCATCCACAGTGTCTCTGAGAAACCTGTTTCAGTGCCTCACTATCTTCACAGTAAAGACTTTCCTCCTTGTATCTAGTCTAAACCTACCTTCTTTTAGTTTAAAGCCATTATCCCTTACCCTGTCACTGTGTGTCCTTGTATAAAGTCCTTCTCCATCTTTCTTGTAGTACCTTTAGGGGCTGGAAGGCTGCTATGAGGTCTCCCTGGAACCTTCTCTTCTTCAGTCTGAGTAATCCCCAGTCTCTCAGCCTGGTTTCAGAACTGCTCCAGCCCTCCAAGCCTTTTCATGGCTCTGAGTTCCCTCAGGATCCACAGATGTGTCTCATCAGGTCCCATGGACTTCTGCTCCTTACCTGGTCTCAAACATGAGAACTCCTACAATGGAACCCAATATATTCTCCCAGTCTCTGCCTTTACCTTTTGTGATTTGGGCAATGTGGCTGGAGCACTTGCTGGTGAAGACTGAAGCAAAAAGTCTTGGAGTACCTCAGCCTTTGCCAGGTAATCAAATCTCATATTTCCTTTTGGAGAGGGTCTGCATTTTTCTCAGTCTTCCTTTTTTCACCAACACAGCTATAGAAGCTTTTCTTGTTGCACTCAACATCCCTGGCCAGATTTAGCTCTATCAGGGCTTTAGCTTTCCTAACCTGATCCCTGGCTGCTAGGATAATTCCTTTGCATTCCTCCCAGGCTCCCAGTCGTTGCTTCTATCCCCTGTAGGCTTCCTTTTTTTGTCTGAGTTTGTTCTGAAGCTCCTTTTTCATCTACACAGCACTCCTGGCATTTTGTCTGACTTCACTGGGATGCACACTCCTGAGTTTGGAGATGATCCTTGAATATCATCCAGCTTTCTTGAGTTCCTGTTCCATCCAGGGCTTTATCCTGTGGTACTGTACCAGGCAGATCCCTGAAGAGGCCAAAGTATGCTTTCCTGAAGTCCACGTTATATCACCAGGTCTATCACTGATATATCACTATCAGATATATCACTGTCTCCTTGAGAATTATTAAAATTATTACTATTTAAAAAACCCCAAAACCTAGAACTGAGGAAAATCATTCATCTTGGCAGTGTGTGCTCAGCCCAGACCTACCTCCATGCTCCTCCATTTCAAATGTGCACTGAGCAAGGTTTCCAGACCTGCATTTCCTCGAGCAATCAGGTGGGATACTGGAGTGCACCAAGGCAGGCCCAGCAGGGCTGAAAGCAGATTGGTACCACAGAATCACACTCTGGTGACACTCATGCCCTCACGATGAGGCACAGCAGGGCTGGGCTCCATCCTGCAGTAGAGGCTGCTGTCATCCCCTTCACAGCACCATCCAGCTCTTCACAGTGCTCCCCTTTGGAGCTGGCTGATTAACACTCTCATTAATCTCAGATGCAGAGAAAGGTGGGGAATAAACTGAATAAACTGCCACTGTGCTTAAGAACACACCCAAATAAAACAAATTGTTGGGAAACACCTACTCTGTTCCTCTGCAATGGGGAAATACATTTAGGAAGAAAATACTAAAGCCTGCAGAAGGGTGGTATCTCACCTTGTCTTCACTTCTGCCTGATTAAACATACACCATAAAATCTTCCATAATACTAGCAAGGGTGCCTCAAGTTCTCAAAATCCTTCAAATTTGTTGACTCACATGTATTCACAGGGAAGAGACAAAATATTATTGGTGATATTCAATTATTCATTTGAATAGAGAAATCATTTAATTATAGAGTCATAACTCAAGAAGAATCTCCCAATTAGGCTATAACAATTTTGTATTCACCAAATTCAACATCATCCATAAGCTAGGAAAAAATATACACAGGGAGGTAATGAAGGAAACCCAGAATCAAGAGGAGAAAAAACTGAACTGAACTCCTAGTTATTACTAATTAGCATGTCTCACTGATTTGGGCATTTTGCTTTAAAAAAAATATAATTTTATTTCACTGGTTTTATTAGTGCTGTAAAGATAACTGCTCAAAGGAAACATAAAATGCAATATATCAAGTGAAATATTTAAGCCTGTTTCATATCCAGCTTTCAAAGACAAAACTCAAGGACAAATTTTTTCTGTTCCTTATGTTGTTCTCTTCATGCTAAATTTGGATTGTCCTCCAAATATTTCAGAGTTTGCAAATAACCTTGACAGTCTTCCTTTCTCTTACTGTATAGGTAATTTTTAGCATGACTGTTGAATACTTGGTGAATAATTACATTGGAAAGTAAAGAAACATAAGATTTTCATTTTTAAAGACACTAGTCAAATTACTGAATATAAAACAGAGGCTAAGACTTAAAATTTTTTCTTGACATTATTATGTCTTTGGAGTACCTAATTTCCACTTTTAAAGAGCAGATATACTTGTTTCAAAGACACTTTAACCTTCTATCAGCTTGCATAATTAAAAAACATGCTACAGAGTGTTAAGTGAAGAACGTAAAACTATTTTGCTTAATAATTTATTGGTCAGCATTTTATAGCATCATTAAAATGTTTCTTGCTATGTTACATGATAAATATGTTCACATGTACTAGATAACTTCAAACATCTTGAAATCTGAAGATATAATTCTTAGTTCAGTACAGAGAACTATGTACATAAACACCAGAAAGTGGATAGATGAAGCAGTAAGCAGTTGAGGTTCTTTTGCTCTTAATCTCCTTATTTTTCAAGCTTCTGGAAAGCCATAATTCATTTTTATCACAAAGACACACGAATTATGCAATCACTTTTTATGTATATACATATATATATATAATTTGTGAGTTTGCATATCCTGTAATTTTTGCTTACAGTATACACAACTAAATTTCACAGAGAAAATAAGTTGTAATGTGGTCAGTTTCTCAAATTTACAGAGAAAAGAAGTCAGCCAGTTGGATGAGAATGGCTTTCTTAGTACCTTTACTGAGATCATGCAGTCTGATCTCTCAAAATCACATCCAGAAACCTACTGCCAAGAGGAATATTATGAAATTTCCAACCATGGAAATGCTGTAGTTGGAACTCACTGCTTGTTTAACCCAAGCAGAAGAAAAGGAAGTAATTACATAAACCAGACTTCACCATTTCTTCTTTCCACAATGCTTGTTGTTTTTCCCTGGAGGCATTCTATTTGTAAATTATAGCCACATCTGTCTGTGCCATTCATATACCAATTCATGGAACAGAGCAGTGAATTAATTAAGGTCGTGAGGTATTTTTAAGATTAGCCTTATCAAAACTTGTTTTACTGTATCAGCATGTTGAAATGTCAATATTACATCAGATGAGCCACAGAAAAGACTCTTCTTTGAACATTTATGTTCAGGTCTTTCAATACAGTGCTGTGAGACATAGTCTTTTGGTGTAGCTGCTCCTGTCACATGCTGAAGCAGATGTGAGCTTTAATACAGTGAATCATCTTTTTGCCTCTGGCTTTGCAGAGGGCCTGTTCAGGTTTCTTTTTGACATAGCTGACTTTAGAAATGCACCCATATTTCTACACTTCTTTTGGTTCCTATTTGTTTTATTCTTTGGTGTTCGTTTAGCTCATTGTTAAAAACAAAATTGCTCGATAGCTTTCAAAGAACACTTTATGAAAGGCAGGAACATAGCAACATTTTTATTAATATGTGATAGCAGAAAGGTGGCTGCTTAACATTTCAAACAAGAAAAATTAAAAAATATGCTGTTTGGCTCTCTGGGCTAGAAGATCAATAAAATATATGGGGGTTTTGGNTTCAAACAAGAAAAATTAAAAAATATGCTGTTTGGCTCTCTGGGCTAGAAGATCAATAAAATATATGGGGGTTTTGGCTTTTGTTTTGTGTTGAGTTTTTTTTTTTTTAGTTGGTTGGTTGTTTTTTTTTTGGTTTTGTTTTGTTTTGTATGGGGGGGTCTGTTTGTTTGGTTTTGGTTTCATTTTTGGGTTTTTTTTGAAAGCAAGGCAACCAGAATGAAATACATTAAATTGCAGTGCAAGAAATCCTGAGGTATCAGAGCCGGAGGGTTGACGCAGTGTGTTGAGTACACTGCTATGCTGATAGAATAGTGCTCAGCTGTGATGCCCCTACACACAACCTGAAGACTTCATTGGAAAAACTGTGTAAAATAGTATAAAATTCATACAATAATAAAATGAGCAAGGAAGGCAAGTCTTAGCTCCACATTATGTGACCACAAGATGTGCTTAAAGCCAATCTAACTCACCCTTTGCTAAGACCCTCTCTAGAGCTCCTGGCAGAAAGCATGAGTCATAACAGACAGCAAGTGCTACTTCACTTCCACCACTACCAAAGAACTGGAGCCTCAAAACCAAATTGTATCTATGCTCAAAAGCACAAATGGGCAAGACCTCTTCCTGTGAACTGTACATACTTTTGTCTTGTGGAAGAAGAGGATCACCATTAAAACAGAAAAAACGTTTGAGAGTTATATGGCATTTCCTCAGTCTTATCCAGAGGTGTACTGATAGACCTCACTAAAGGTTGGCAACAAACATAAATTTCTGTGTATCACAATGGAAGTTTAGAACAAAATTTGGACATTTACAAAATAATAGTTAAAATATATTGAGCTTTAAATTACAGTTTCTGGCAGCTTAAGGTAGAGAAGCTACAGTTTCCCTACACTACAGCTATAGCATACCTATGTACATTATACAGCTTTTTTTCCTTCAGAATATTGGATAATGTTGCAGCAATAATATAAACAAATGAATATTTCCATTTTCAAGTGTGTTGTTTTTTATATTAGCAGGATTTACTCTTGTTTTTTTTCTCAAAGCAGAAAGTCACACAGGCAGATAGTGAGCAAATCTAAGTTTTAGTAATCTCTCTGCATTGTAAACAATGACAAATTTATGAGGGAATTATGGATTTAAATCATATAGATATTGTTGAGTATTTTAAAAGGCTTTATTTTTTCACAATTCTTCTACTGGTTTTATAGCAGAACATTTGTTCTAAATTTATACATAAATATGTGACTGGTAAATGTGATTGATTTGTCTCTGTTATTGAAAGGAAGCTTAAAATGTGAAAAATTGATCTCAATAAACAAAAATTCAAGGTGGCCAATGGGACAGGCAGATATGAAAATACTACACCCTTAAAAATTTGAACATTTGTTTTAGATCTCTTTGAGGTTTCACTCTAGAATTAGAGGCTTCCAAACAAAGTTACTTTTCTGTAGTGAATACTTGGAAATTATGACAATGTGAATGAAAAAGCAAAATGCATCACTTCTGTATATCAGTGCTAACAGATGAAGTATTTTATGAGTCAAGTCTCTTATGTCATAAGATATATCAAACTGTACTAAAGATTAACTGATTTTCCAAAATTTAGGCAGAAGTTGCTCTATATCAGAATCACAAGATAGTCATATGCTAGCAGATACAGTGATATCTTGCTTTCATAACATTAAATGCAAGATTCCAAACAGGGGAAAGATCAGTTGCAACAACATACTTTTTGTTTCATGGTCTTACTGTTTATGAGATACCATTTTCAGAAAAGAAAATATTCTTCTTTGGTTTCTTTTTTTTTTGTTTTTTTTTTTTTTTGGTTTTTTGGGGTTTTTTTTTTGTTTTGTTTTTTTGTGGGTTTTTTGTTTGTTTGTTGTTTTGTTTGTTTGTTTGTTTTTGTTTTTGTACTTAGTCATAACAGAGATACATGAGTCTTCATTGAAACTTTTAGGGAGTAATTTTGCTTTTTCTCTGAGGTTAGAATAAATAAATCCAAAAGAACTGCCAGTCACACACAGTGGCTATATTTTAAAATATTCATCCAATACACCCCTCTGCTACAGCAGCTTAGATATAGTCCCCTTCCCTTTTTTTATTACACACCTGGGTTTAAAAAAGGGTGGATTCCCCAAGTGTGATGAGTTATCACAGTCCCACAGACATTACACGATTTGGAATTCATCCATTCTGAGTACTCTGGGACTGCAAAATTTATTTCATGTAATGTAAAAGCTGGGAAGCACAGTTTCTCTGAAGTCAAACTATTAACAGTGTGATATGCATTCCTTTTTTTCCTTAGAAAATTTCACATATAAGGCATGGTAAGAAAAGCCTTATTGCCAAAATCATATATAAACATAAGCTTATCTCTGCTTAGCTGTACTCATGGAAGGGAAACTTACAGATATGCTTAATTTCTTTACCTTTGTTATTCTCTCTCTTCTGAAGACACAAATTAGAAGGTAATCTTTCTGAATACGGTTATTTTATTGCAACATTCATTTCCTATTTTTTTTTCAGTAGTGTATACATATGGATTTTTAAAACATTGTAATTTAAATTATTCCCTTTAATGTCATGGGACATAAGCCTCTTTAAATTTCTTTACCTACTCTTTCCTTTTCATTTACAATTTGTCATTGTTTCCTTTTACATCCTTCAAAATTGCTACATTTTCAATCATTATCTCCCCCCCGTCCTCTTAATGGTTTTGTCTACTTTTTTCATTTGACATTGTGTTCCCTATCTTGCTATACTATCTTTTCCTTTAATTTCATTTGTATTCTCTCCAATTTGATTTTACCCACCTCGACTTGTAATGTTGTGTAACCCTATCTTTTTCAGAGTTTGTTTTCACTTCCCTTCAGATTTTCATTTATTTCAGTTTCATTATCTAACCATTTTGGTGAGGAGGGAGAATATCTATTTCAAATTGTATTTTTTGCCATTAAGCTAATCTTTTCCTTGGATTTTAAGACAATATCAGCACTTTCATGTAAATTTCAAACCTAATACAATCTACAGCATACCATTGAAATTTCTGGTATTAGTAGTAGTCTTATCAAAAGGTACACTTTATAGAATTGGATGAAAACAGGTCACTGCTTTTTAACAAAAGAGAGATGGGTAGCATATGTCTGTATATGCAAAGAGAGTTCATTACATAGCTGTTCATTTGACATTATGTTAAAGACCTTTTCACTTCAAAAACTGTATATTAGCATCCTTAAGGAAAAAAAACAGCCCTTGAGAAGGAAGGGGTTTCTGCAGGCTTAGAGATGCTGCATCCTTCTCCTTGCATTCTGCTTGTCTTCTCTTGGCCTGCATCATTCCTGTGCAGATCAATGCAAAGCTGTAGGTGTTACATCCTAATTATCATTAAACTATTTCCTCTTTTCTAACAATTGTTGACATGGCAAGATTACAGGAAGGATTTTTGAGATGTCTGTAAAGCCTTCTGGCATAGAGGTGTTATCCTTTTTCACTCTTTAATGGCATGATAAGTAATACATGATAGGATATATATACTGCATACCAATTCAGGCGAAAGCCTTCCTCATGAAACCTTGAGACACAATAATGGAGGAAGAATAAGAAGCCACATAACACAAATATTTTTAAGGCAGACTTGAAAGGTAGCAGTTCCAAAGATGATTCAATTAAAAAAAAAGATAGAATTATCTAACTGTAAAAGTAGTTTTTCCCTTGTGGTCTCCCTCCAAACCCTTCCCATACAATCTTCTTTGACTTTAGGCTCTTTGTTTTGCCAGTATTGTCCCCCATGTGTCTATGTCACAGACTATAAGTGACAGAAATAGTGTAATTTGGCCAGGCCATGCTGGGCTGGAGGTACTTTTCTCATCTTCTTCACTGAAGGAGTGGCTTTCAGAAGGAAATCCCAAACTATCATCATAAACTGTAGGTTGAGAGAGTCCCCTTAATTCAAAGTCAGTTCTCTCTGATCACCCAATCATATATCTACACATGAACACCTCTAAGAGGCAGTTTGCCACAACACATTTGTATTTCAGCAGAGTGGGTGGCTGCTGGATTTTGCTGCATCTGATTATGTTTGGTGATCAATTCTGTAGACCTTCAGCTTAACTTTCAAGGAGCTCTGGAACGCATCAGTAATTTATTATCGGAGGTGGATGTGATTTGGTTCAGTGTTGCCTAGCAGACCATATTTTTTCAGACCATATCTTGACTACAACATTGTGTTTGTCAAGCAAGTCTGTATAACCTTTTCCTCTTCTGTACTCATGTTGTGCTTGCAGAAAGGATATCTCGGAAGTGTAGTGACTTCCTTATTCCTGGATTTCTGTGCTGCTATGAAATTAGACAGAAACTAAAGTTCTATGACAAGGATATCACTTTTAAAGATGTAGTTTATTCCACTAAAACTGTTATAACTAAGCCTATTTCAGTACGTGCTGACATTGCCAATATCTGATTCTTTAGCAAAGTACTGATTCTAGCCCCAGTATTTGCATTTAGAGAGGACTTAAGGACCATAAATTTGCATCTGACCCTCTGAATACTGATTATATGACTCACCCAAGTTACTTCATTTCTGGAAACCACACAATCTTTCATTGAAAGGAGGATGACAGGCTGCTTTCTGTCTTTCCCTGCCATGATTCTGTCTTTGTAGAATCATTAATAATCTTAAAACTAATTCTCATCTAAATGCAGCTAACAAATGCACCTACATCAAAGTCATGCTTTAGAGCAGGACTGCTGATGAGCTCTGAGGGATGTAGTATCCAGATGAGAATGTTGAATGTAATGCCATATATTATATTTTCTGTAGTGCCCTGAAACAAGAATATCTGACCATGACTAATTCATTTTCAAAGCCAGCATTGACCTATCAGACATATTCTTCTTTTCTTTTAAAAGTAATATTTTAAGACTCAAAAAGAGTCTATCACTGTGACAGATGCAAAAGGGCTGAAGTGATAAAAGAAATGCATTTGCCAATCAAGGCACGGAGAAAGACCAAAACCTAAGTTTCAGATGACAAAAGGCAATGACTTGTCACATGTCACTCACCAAGAAAATCCCTTTGATAATACAAGGATAATAAATTATCCCATTCATTACAACTAGTGTTTTCCTATGGATTTACTTCAGGTTGAAAAATTAGAAGAAACAAAACCACCCTCATACATTATGAGAAGCTGAATGCAAATAAGAAAAAGGCCTTAATTAAGTAATTCCTACACGTTTCTCTCTAACAATGCACATGGTTGACTGTCAACCTGCTGCTTTCTGACTGTCTTATCAACCTTCACATAGACCAGAAACAGCTGTGGTGATTCTTCAGCTCTAGTTAACCAGTGCCAATCCATTCTAAATCAAATGGCAAGATTGGGATTTTTTTGTGAAGTGTGGAAAAAAACCCCAAAAATTAAAGATTATCAATCATAGAATTATAGAATCATGGAATTGTAGAAAGGTTTGGGTTGGAAGGGACCTTAAAGATCATCTAATTCCAATTGCACTGCCATGAGTAAGGAACATTCCACTACTCCGTTACTCAGAACCCCACCAATCTGGTCTTGAACACCTCCAGGCATAGGGAGTCTACAACCTTTCTGAGCAACCTGCTCCAGTGCCTCAACACCCTTATAGTAAAGAATTTCTTCCAAATAACTAATCCTAAACCTGCCCTGCTTCACATTAAGGCCATTGCCCCCTGTCCTATCACTACATGACCTTCTGAAAAGTTCCCCTCCAGCTCTCTTCCAGTCCCCCTTAAGGTGCTGGACAGCTGCTGTAAGGCCTTCCCAAAGTCTTCTCTCCAGGCTGAACAGCCCCAAGTCCCCCACTTGGCTTCATAGGAGAGGTGTTCCAGGCCTCTTCAAGGCTTGGACTTGCTTTTTCTCTGGACCTGCTCCAGAATGTCAACATCTTTCTTGTGTTCGGGGCCTCAGAGCTGGACACAGAATTCCAGGTGGGATCTCACAAAGGCAAAGTAGAAGGGCAGGACCACCTCCCTTGTCCTACTGGTCACATTTCTTTTGATGCAGCCCAGGACACAGTTGGCTTTCTGGGCTGTAAGCACATGTCAGTGGTTATGTCCAGCCTCTCATGCAACAACACCTCCCTGGGCTGCTCTCAATTCATTCTCACCCAGCCCTTATTTGTGCTTGAGATTGTCCTGACCCAGGTGCAGGACTTTGCACTTGGCATTCTTGAACTTCATGAGGTTTGTACAGGCTCCACTCTCAAGTCTGTTAATGTCCTTCAGATTCATTACAAGCTAGATAGAAATAGTGCACAATATCAGTGTCCTGATTCTGGCTGGGATAGAGTTAATATTATGTTTATTATCTGGTACCATGCTGTGTTTTGGGTTTAATATGAGATACTCATGTTGCTTTAGCTGTTGCTAAGGAGTGTTTACCCTAAGCCAAGGACTTTTCAGTTTCCCATGTTCTTCCCAAGAAATTCTGTGGTGTATCACTTGTGTCTCTCATGTTTTATTCCTCTCTTTCTTCGTTTCATTATTTTTATTAGTTTTCTATTTCACTTCATTTCAAGTAAAATGAGTAAGCAGCTGTGTGGGACTCATTTGCTGGCTGGGGTTAAACCACAGCAGTCCAAAAAGGCAGCCTCACTCCTCATGCCCCCTCCTCCACCACTCCCTCTCCCTTTTCCCTGTGGGACAGGGAGGAGAATCAGAAAATGGTAAAACCTGTGGGTTGAGATAAGAACAGTTTGATACAATTGCTCACCACTAACTAAGCAACGCCCCTGCTGTTCACAAGCAGAGATGAGCCACTCACAGCCAGCCCCCTCCCAGTTTACACACTGAGTATAACATTCTGTAGCACAGAATATCCCTTTGGTTCAGGTCAGCTGTTCTGGCTGTGCTCCCTCCTGACTTCTTGTGCACCTGCTCACTGGCAGAGCATGAGAAAATGAGAAACTGAAAAGTCCTTGGCTTAGGATAAGCACTACTTAGCAACAGCTAAGACATCAGTGTGTTATCAACTTTATTCTCATCCTGATTCCAAACCACAGCATTGTACCAGCTGCTAAGAAGAAATTAACTCTGTCCCAGCTGAAACTAGGACAATGGGAATATGTAATACATTTGTCAGACATCGCAGGACACAGCAAGAATATTTCATGTTATTACAATTTATTACTCCAGCCCAGAGTCCTAGTCCCTAGTGTAGGAGCTGGGGCTGTAATAGAAAAGCTAGGAAGATGCAGTGGTGAGGGCTATGGAGCCACTCAGCCAATTCCTGAGGAGTTCATGTGTTAACATAACACTGTTAAAATTTTCCTTCCCTACTTAAAATGCCTTTTAATGTGATCCAATGAACTGGAACAGCTCTTTCCCCTGATGAATGCCCTAGTTTACCTCTGATCCAGTAGGCTCCAGGTACAGGCTATAACTACAAGTCTTGCAAGCTATCTCCACAGCTTCTTAGCAGGAGAGGATAAATTCTGTTCTTCTTCTGCTCTCCACAAATGATTGACAAGAAATGTCTGCAAGGAGAATACCAGAAGTCACTTTCTTCAGCTGCTTCTTTCCTACCCCCTCCACACACATACCCCAAAGTGGGTTTTTGTACAGGGAAGGTGTGATCAAGACAGCAAAAGCTAATAAAACATGGAGTGAAAGTATTTTTAGCTGAATCATGCCCTTAAACATTCAGCCTACACATTAATCATTGAGTGACATCAAGGATTCACTTCAAAATTGGATCTGACTAGTGCACTTAATTTGCCTACTGCACCAAACAGCTGTTCAGCTTCTGTTGCATTTGAAAGCAAATGTAATTAGTGAGTGTTCACTGATGCTTCCTCATTACATTGCCAGCCCATATCACTGAAACAGTTAATTACTGCAGAGACAAAGGCTTGACTTACCTGATATAGTACATGATTATTCATCATTGATTCATTTCTTCTTCTTTTGCTAACATCCCTGACAGTGCTTGAGAATGAATCCCCTTGATCTTTTATGCTATTATGTCTTCTCAAATGCTACTCAAATTCTCCAGGTAGCTTAATTCTCTAGATTTTATTGAGAACATGAGGTATCACATGAGTTGACACTGCATGTAACTGGAGAAATAACTTGATTACATGGATCATAGCAAAATGTGCTGTTCAGTAACTGTCCATCACAGCTTCTTTGCACTTGGGGACTTTCCCAAGTGCATGCAGACCAAAGGCCTGCTGATGGAACCACCTTCTTTCAAGGATGGCTTTAAAATAATGCTGAGGAAAAGAAAGATTATTCCATAGTTGCACTTGTTTTTGATAGACCTGCTCCACTCCTACACAGGTTTGGGTTTTTTTTTGCTGGCTTTGTTTGTGTTGTTTTTAATGGCCTCAGTATTCCATCACTAAAATGGATTTAGCTGACTTTCCATCTCTTCCTGCCAGATGTCACAGGCTCCTCTCAGATGTAACCCCTTTTCTTAAAAGGAAGGTGTGTCTGCACAAAATGTGAGCACCCTACATTTATTGGTGACCTCTAGGCTGGTGAAGGACAAGTTGTTCAACACAGCTGCCAGTGCTGGGGATTTCTGCAGTGCACGTGCAGATCAGCTCAGCTGTGCTGGCACGATAACGCACCATACTCCTCAGAAAGGCCAGATTTAGCAGTAACTGCACATGTTTGATATTATTGCCAGGCATATGCAAAATAGCCCTAAAGTGTCCTGCTGCATCCCTCTCCCATCACATTGCAGATATACCTGGCTACTCTGGCAAAGGAAGGTTACCTAAATTGTTAAGGCAGATTTTAGTAGTTTACACAGCACTGCACATTCATTTGTTGTCTTTTCATATGTGAAAATTTGTAACCATTCACAGAAGAACAAAATGTAAAGAACCAAAGAAATGCATAAAAAAAGATGAATAACCTTTTAGGATAGAGAAGCTATGGAAAGTTCCTAGCAGTGATGCTGAAAGAAAAAGGAGTTTTTTTAAAAAGTGAGATGTTCACTCAGGAACATCTGAGGAATATCTGAGGAATCTGAAGGAACTGAAATACTGCTCCTAAAGCAATTCAGGTGGCAAAAGACCTGTCTACAGCATTATGCTGACACTTAGAGGTCAGTAAAGTAGAATTGAAAGGACTTCTCTGCCACCTGAAAGAGACTTCAGATTTTTCAAAGGCTTTGCATGATCTGAGAGATCAATAGCCTGACATTTATTTGATTTGCTCATTCTTTCTTCTATGGGTATGCTTCTCTTTTTTTATCGGATTTTACTGCATGAAACTTTCTTATCATTATACATTTCACAAAGAATCCCAACAAAAATGTTGCAAGAGCAGTCCACAAACAATAACTGTACAGCAATATCTGATCTGCACATCAAACTCATATGGTAGCTGGGAGATGCATAGAACAGCAAATATTTGCTTTTACATGCTATACCACTCAGTCTGACTTTCAGTGGGCTTTAAAGTTGTCTCAGTATTAGTTCACTTTATTAGGTTTTTTTTCTGGTTTTATTTTTTTTTCTTTTTTAAGCTGCCTTAGACCACAAGGTTATTTTTGGGTATATCATTTCATTCCATAAGAAAAAATGATCGACTGAGTAAAATCACCCTCTGGAATATAGGTAATTTTAGAGTCACTGCTGATGGGGGCACAGATTAAGTCAAATTTAAGGCAAAGTTGCTTTTCACCTCCTCAAGGATCAGTGTCTACAAATTATTCAAGTCACTAAAAAAGCATAAACCTCCCTTCAAACCAGTCTATTCTGAATGGGGATAAATAAATTGTGAATAGGCAGTTTCAAAACAGGTAATTGCCTGAAATGAGCAATTTCTAGCGGCTGGTATAGCCAGTGTTATTACCCACATAAATATAGACTTATGTATTAAGAGTAATTAATGAGAAAACAAAACTACAAGAAAGGAAAGAAAAAGTGAAAACCAATCCTCTTAGAGGCCCTGAAGGCCTCTCTTTTCTATATTTTGTGTTTATCAACGCCCTAAAATGAATTTTGCAATGCACATTTTCTTTGTTGATCTGTAAAATTTCAGCAAAGCATTTCATAGTTATTTCAAGTAATGAATTATGCAACAGCACATGACAAGAGCAATTCATTCATATCTCAGGAGGCAGAGGAACTAAAACCTCAGCTTTAGCTTGAGAGGTTTGTTGTTCGTTTTTTGAGGGTTTTTTTTTGTTTGTTCTGCACACAATCTCTTAAAATGGTACCTCAGAGACACAAGAAAGATGTTGACCTGTTGGAACAAGTCCAGAGGAGGAGCACGAAAATCATCCATTGTGCACTTCACACTTAGTCTGCCAAGGGATAAGAACATGTGCACAAAAGGTACAGGAGCCGAACGGTGGAAGGGAGAAGCACACAACAACACAGCACCACTTTTATTTTGGGGGTGGGAGGGAACTGACACAGCCCTGAAGGAATTTCAGGCTGCACATTCAAGCTACATCCCTCTCTTCCTCCCTCTGTTCCTCCTCATCCACATCTGAATTTTCTTCCAGACTTCCTACCACTCCAAGGCACTACCAATATCCTTATTAATGTTGTCTGTGCTTTAAAGCAGTAGCCCTGAGAACTTCATAGAAGACAGGGGTATGTCATAAGCCCCATTTTAGAAATGAGAAACATCAACACAAACAGCAGGAATCTGCTGCAGAACAGGAACCTCTTTCTCAGGTTGATCAAACATGAAACTTTTCTCAAGATTAAGTGAATCAAGCCTTAACTATAGTCTTAACCTTTCATCTTGAAAACCTGCTGTTTGGACTCCTGTTTAATCATGAGTGAAAAAGATGTAAGCTAACCTTTAAAGTTTTAAGGATGTGACTCTTCCAAGGTTCAAACACCTTTCCACTTGAAATACAGGCTATCACATATAGAGTGTTCCTACAAAATGTTTAGTGAAGTATATCAGCGACAGAATGATTGCTAGTTGTGATTTTGCAACAGGCTAGTTGTGATTTTGCAACAGACTCTTACAAGTCTTTATTACTTCCACTTCAAAAGATGTAAGCTGGTCACACTGGTTATTCATTCTTCTTCCTGGTGATACTTATAACATGGGACTCATCATTTTCTTCTTATCACATCTGCCATGAAGAGCAGTGAGACATCTGGGATCAATAGTAGTTGTTCCCCAGATGTCATGAATATCTATATCTTCTTTAAGTCATTTACCAAGTACCTAGAGGTTTTTCTGTAGCTGTGAGGATAAGAGGCTAGGAGGATAGCAATGGCTAGGACTAAACTGATGCAAAATAAACTGAAACAGATGCTTCGTGATAGTGAAGCATCAACAAGGATGAAGCCTCAACAAGGTTTTAAAGCACAGGGGTAGCAGTGGAAGAATCTATAACCTGAATTTTAGAAATTTACTGGCTGATTTAGAAGTTTTGAAATTGCATCCAAGAAAATTACAGCATAATTTGAGTAAAACACATCAATCAATCATTTTTCTTATATTTTTCCCCTGAACAGATATGTTTCAGGACATAAAACGTAGTACAATGCATATAACTTGTTAGGAAGAAAAGAAGTTATAGAGAAATGTGTGTATTAGACACTAGAGAGAAATTTGTCCTGTTTAATATACCTACATTCAGCATCTTGGCAAATATTTCCTTCAATGTAGAATCAGCCTGATTTCAGGAATATGAATTATGTCTGGATTAGCAGATGAAACAGAGGCAAAGCACAGGATTGCAAATGTCTAAACTGCTTCATTTTTAGCATTTTCCTAGCATGGCTTTGGACAGTAAGCATTAGCATCCTCTCAGCTAAGGTCTAGACATCCTTCAGCATTTCATAAGACTGTTTCTAATAGACAGTTTAGTTGTAGCCATCCTACTTTAGGCCAGTTAACACATGAAGACATGAGTCAGCTGTGAGCCTAAGCCTCAAGGCAGTCTCCAATCTCTTCCATGTAGAAACATATGTACATATCTATATCTGTACATATATGATTCACCTGTGGCAATGTGGTTTCTCAGTGTTCTTATCTATCTTATTCATAAACCCTACTGGCAGTGGTGAGTCCAGGGAAGACACTTGTCTTTTATAGCAGTGAAGCTAAAAGATACAATTCACTAAGAACTAAAATATGAACAAGAATTGGAGGAAAAGGCACTACCTATAACACAGAAACTCCACAAGTCAAAATGCAAATCCTCAGCAGCCTCTGTAGGGAAGGCTGCTGAGATGCTGGTGAGACCCCACCACCAAGTCATAGCACTGAGTAAAAATGAGCAGTATTAAACAGAACAGGACTGCAGAGAAACACTGATTTCATATCCCCAAAAAGGAAAAAAAAACTTTCATCACAAAATTGAGATTGCTGCAATTTTCATGCAGTATTAGAGGCATTAAAATGATGTCCCCAGAGACAGTCATTCATTGTGCACTTCATATCACTTTGCAGAGCCGAATACTGATGAAACACTAATCCAGAGTGTTTCTAAACAGGAAGAACAGGAAAAGTACATGAGCACTGACCCATTGCAGAAGTATTCAGGACCATGGAAAAGTATGCTAGAGAAACATATCATCAGAAATTCAACAAATGATTTGGCCATACCAACACAGCTTTAATTGAACTTTGAGATCAATGATATATCCAGTTCTAAGCAATGTGCAGAGACAGCTGCAGCTCACTCCCACCACAACCAAGAGGAAGCAAAACATGAGGGGGAAGAAGTGTGGCCAAGTGCTGATAATATGCTATAAAACACTTTTGAAGCCAGTTGTTAACACAGAAATTAAACAAACTAACAAAGTAAGCTACTATTACTTGAAATGAACAATAGTTTATGCAAAGGCAGTACCATTGCCACAAAACATTAGTAACGCAAGCCAGCAGTTCAGCTGAAATGCTGTGTCTGACTGTCCACACCATGAAAGGAAAAGATAACAGTCCTTCAGTGCCTTCTCTATCAGCCCAACAGAGATGTACTGTAAGGGGATCAACTCCTCCAGCACATACTGTAGTCAGATGAAGGCTCTCTCAAGAGCTAGTAAGAAACTCAAACTGCAAACATCCTTCAGGTCTGGAGGAGGTGCTGAGGAAGGAAGTGGGGAGAACAAAAAGCCCAGACACCCTCAAACTCATGGAAACCAGAGTTGGCAGCTGCGTTTTTTCATTTTTGCAGTCTTTAGCATTTTTTATGATGGTGGAAAGCCCTCAAAAACGTCTTGGATATTTGGGAAACTTCTCATCAGGGAACACAGCCCTGCAAAGTCACTGTGTGTTAATCCTTAAGATATACTGCTTGATTTGTCTGGAGCTAAAAAAGTCTCTGGTTGCAATGTCGAAAATAGGTTCTGGCATGCTGAATCACCCAGTCCCTTGCAATCTGCACTGCGTCTTTTGCCAGGTACTGCTGAAGGGAAAAAAAAAAAAAACAACAGCTCCAGACATCAGCCTGCCCTCAAAGCTAGTCCAGCGATAACAGATAAAGACAAAACAGGACTTTCAGACACCAGGCCTGCAGCTGGCAACAATTATTGTCTAAGAAGATAGCAGAGGATGTCTTTATCGAGCTTAACAGAGCCAGGAGCAGAGTACTAGTCTAAATGCAAAGAAGCTGGTTCTCAGGAGAAGAGAGAGCTGCACTGCCAAAAATCTCTGGGGCCCTGTGAACTTCCAAATGGTCCTTGAGAAAGATAAGTTCCTAAAGCCAATGTAAGAAGTTATAAGAGTAGCCAAGTACAGCATCTGCCTGCAATCCAGTGTATAAGCAATAGATGAAGTTAGAGAGGGAATGAAGGATAGGGAATACAGGTGGTGAACCAGCCTTGTAACACTACTGCTGTTTTAAGCAGCAGGAATTGCAGAAGGTGCTTAGGCCTCAGGATGAAGCAGAAGAGTGACACTGCAGCAAACCTAGCAGCACTCATCTTGTGTTTACACAGCAAAATTATGACTTTATATTGAGACAGAAATACTAACTATGCTGCAGAGGACAGCCCCAAAAATCACATCATGTGCCTCAGGGCATTGTCCAAACACTTCTTGAATTCTGTCAGGCTTGGTGCCATGAGCATTTCCCTGGGGAACCTCTTGCAGTGCCCAACCACCCTCCAAGTGAAGAACATTTTAATAATATCTAACCTAAACCTCCTCTGACATGACTTCAGGCCATTCAGACCCTCAGGTCCTGTCACTGGTCACCACAGAGAAGAGTGTCTGCCACTCTGCTTCCCCTCATGAGGACTGTAATGTGCTATGTACAATACATGATAAATAAGCATTTACAGAGGGCCCTGTGCAGACCTTGGAGCAGCCTTCCAGTGCCTAAAGGGAGACTGTGAGAGATAGAGGGATTTTTAGAGGGTTTTAGAGTGATAGGACAAGGGAGAAAAATGGCCTCAAAAGAAGGTAGGTATAGATTAGATATTGGGAAGAAATTTTTAATATAACCAGAAGAGGTTGCCTAAAGAGGTTGTGGATACTCCCTCCCTGGAAGTATTCAAGAGCAGGCTGGATGGGGATTTGAGCATCCTGGTCCAGTGAAATGTGCTCATGACAAGGGGGTTGGAACAAGATGATTTTTAAGATCCTTTCTAACACAAACCATTCTGTGATCTCTGTTGGGTGATCTCACACAGAGACATGCATTTTCCAGAGGAGGAAATCTCATATGATGCCTTCACACCTCACTTTGCTGTAAGCAGTGAACAATAACGATGAAAAGGTGCACAAGTCGTAGACGGCCATAGGGAAAAAAAAAAAAAAAAAAAAAAAAAAAAAAAAAAAAAAAAAAAAAAATAACCCGCCCGGGTCCACCNTTTGAAAGTAAAGAAAAAAAAAAAAAAAAAAAAAAAAAAAAAAAAAAAAAAAAAAAAAAGGGACGCGATTTAGCCATCTGGTTGCCGCTGCTGGCTCTCTATCCTTCTCTTCCAAGAGCCCCCATCAGCGAGCAGGGCGGTGATGCATCCCGGTGCCGGCAGCATCCCCGTTTCCCGGGCTGGCCACACGGTGGGGCGGCCGGCCCGGCGCTGGCTCCGCGGAGCATCCCCGTGGCGGCTGCGGCTGTGCCCAGCAGGTGGCTCTTTCCAACCACGTAAGAGCCCTCGCTTCGCTCCCCGGACCCCGAGGGCAGCGTTCTCAACCCTATTGTTTCTCGTACGAATAACGCGGCGGCGTACGGGAAGGTCGGCGTTGCTTTCCGGAGTGCCAGGGCCTGGGCTGGGATGTAACACACTTTTGGGTAACCAATACTTGTTACTGCACGCATAAACAGGGTTCTATTCATTGGACCAGAATCCCATCTCAGTTCTGCCTGAGTAAATCTGAAATAGGTCAGCTGCAGCCAGTGGAGATATTACAGATGGGAATGACAGGGGAATTTGGCCCATTGTTTAAATATCTTCATGTAGAAACAATGTAGGAAAATTGAACTATGACCAGGTTCTTTCATTATGGGCTAATTTGACTCTAAAATGACCCCTCTTAAGTTGGTGAAGCTACACAGGTGTGAAGGAGAGTGGCATACAGAAGCCGGGACTGTTTGAACTGCTTGATCCAAAAGGAACCATTTTGCATCTATTAATAAATGCAAGTTTATATTAAGGAAAATTATTGTCATATAGATATATATAAAATACAGACAGGCTTAGATCTTTAAGAGACACACTTCAAAAGGCCTTGACTGATTGGAAAGGTCAGACTGAATCATACTTTTGCTGTTCAATCACCATCTCTTAAACATGCCTAAACTCTGGCAAAGTTACTGATTTTAGAAAAAAATATATTTACTGCTGCAAAACATTAAAAATGTGGAGATTTTTTATTTGACTGGGGAAAATCTTCCAAAATGCATGGATTTCTTGTGACCTTATTGAACTTAAGGCCTAAAAGACTGGAGCTTGACACGACTTCATAACAATCCTTCATTAAATTTGCTGCCATTTCTGCTGATATTTCAGGTCAGTATTTGGAAAGAAGATCAAAATGTGGAAGAAAATATATTCTTAGAATTTATTTCAACATTTATTAAGGCATATATGTTGAGGTGATGGAAGAGAATACCCTTGCCTAATTGTTTTCCCTCTACTCTGTTAATTTTGGGTTTATTTCCCTCTGGCATCCAATCTAATCACATTTGAAGTACTGCTCAGTTTCTAGTGCTATTAAAGTTTTCCTGCTTCTCAAAGTCACACCATGTCTTTACTTTCCAGGATATATCAGCTGGCACTAAGAGGGAAATATGAAAGCATAGGCTAACACTGAAGCTGAGTTGCTATGTTCCACATTCAACTGACTATTGAAAACCCACCCTTCTTTTTCCCATATTAACCATTTCACACTTTCCTTTGAAATGTAGGAGGCTTATGAATTACAAGAGCTATTCTGTAGGTGTGAGTTACTTGAGCTTCTACCTCTTCCAGGATGAAGTCGTCACCTGCATCAATAAACCTCCAGAGCTATTTTTGGTAAGCTCCGCTGGGCTCGGTGCCTCCTGGGGGTTCTTCCAAACCTCACCATGCTGCCTTCCATGGACTCTGTGGCAGTCAAAATGATTAAGAGCACTGCCTGAGAAATATGGGAACAGTGATCCAACATAATTCATTTAATATTCTGAAGTTATTTTTCTTGATTCTGCTGTGGTTTATCCAGGTATTTAACATTTTCTGATCCACACTCTTGCTAGTATTGATGCTTGGTAGGGACACTAATGCTGTCATGAGAAGAACTAAGCTATTGATGGCTTAGTTTAGGATCTTCTTCCATCTTTGATAATAAACATAATTCTGGCATCCTTCCATTTCCAGAAAACCAACAAAGTTACTGCCCTTCTCAGAAAGCCTGAGAAGGAAAGGGATTTGATGGAGCTGTATGAAATGGGGAGACAAAAGTGAAGCTCACAGCTTGTTATCTGTGCACAGGAACAAGTGACTTGATGTTAAAAAAAAAAAAAAAGAAAAAAAAAGAAAAGCCATTTCTGCTGTAGGGTTGAAGCTCTGGACCTAATCATTTAGTTACTGCAAAGCACATGCCAAGGTTTCAGGCAGCAGAATTGCTGGGATCATTTCCTACGCACTTTGCAGAGTGGCAATTAGCAGCACAGTGGCATTAACAAGACAGCTTTACGTGAGCTTTCAAAGTAAAAACATAAAGAATCCCTAAAAGACCAGCTACTTGTAAAATGTGAGAGGGAAGCTGTAGGCCTGATTTTTCGGAGGTGGGTGCAAGGCCCCTTGCCTGCAGGCAGTGTGACCATCAATCAGAGCCACCCACCACCCTCCACACCTCTCTGGCTCCTCCAAGGAGGGGAAACCTCCTGTCTTCTGCACTCGACCTTTGTGTTGCCTTTCCTGCATGGGGATGGATGCCACACGTCTCCAAGTGCCCTCTCATCCACATTTGCCGTAAACACCCAGAACACCTGTTTGCTCTGACTCACACAGACTCTCCCTTTTTTTGACAGCAGACCTCACTCAGGTAGTATGTGCTGCTAATATCCTTTCAGGACCATGTAATAACATGCCTTCTATCCAATTCCTAACATCCTTCAATCAGCTCAGCCAGTGGGCTAACTGCTTACACTCCTGTGATTTATATAAGTGCAATTAATTTAAACTGCATCATTCCAGTGCTATGCTGGTGAAAATGCCCCGAGAGGGAGAACCTCACTGGTGAATCAGACCCTTTACTTTTAACAAACACACAAAAGAACAGATCCCGAGCCAGTGAAAATCTGCATGGCTCCATTCATTTCAACACACAAACTTAAACCAACTCAAGGTCTGAATCACAGCTCATGTAACAGACTATTTAGATACAGACTAATGCCTCACATCCTGAAATGCAATGCTTTCCCAGAGCTGGCAGGGGACAGGGACTTGTCGGATGGAACAGAGCTGAGAGGGAAGCAGGACCGCAAATGAAACCTTTTAAAAATGCTTTGTGGATTTCTTCATTTCTGTGGAGATGAGGAAAGTAACGGATTGTGTCTCTGCAAGCACTGCTCTCTCTTCTGGAAAAACCACTTCTGTTCCTTTTGCCCCAGCTGCAAAGCAAGTACCTGCAACGTCCCTTTCTTTGCCACTTTCCCTTTCCTCCCATGGGTGTCTTCTCTGCCAGTTGGAAATTCATATGGCACCTTTCACTAACAGACACAAGAGTTAGATGCTGTAGAGATGAATCTTTTTAATCAGTTATTGAAAATGAATAACTTTCCCTGCACTTGTTTTGGTATTCCCCAAGATTAAGAAGTCATGCAGCTTGACAAAGCACTTTGCTCTTGCATGTCTTAACACACCCATTGGGTTTTTTTTTTTTCCTTTCCTTCACATCTATTCCAACACCTGCTGCAAAAACGGGCTGGGGTGGTCTCTGTAAAACACCCTCCACGCCTCCTCACAAGAGGAGAGAGAGAGCTCCAGCGTCACACCAGCGCGGCATGCCGGTATGTGCCCAG
The DNA here is from genome assembly GCA_013400575.1 of Peucedramus taeniatus. NCBI lineage: Eukaryota > Metazoa > Chordata > Aves > Passeriformes > Fringillidae > Peucedramus > Peucedramus taeniatus. The sequence continues at coordinate 338,200 of WBNO01026191.1, read as the reverse complement.
GCAGGTGGAGATAATACACAACGAGGGGGGGAAGGGGCGGGGAGGGCAGACCAAGAGTCAATCAGAGTGTAATTTGTGTTAGAAATTTACCAGCATTCAGCTGTCCATATTTCCAGAATGCAAATATTTCAAAATTAAAAAACCTATCTGTGACTAAATATCTCCTCTAAATCAATCTAGATAACCAGAACACTCTGTGGCACATTTAAGAGACTTTCATCTTAAATGAAATATATAACATAGATTATACCTTCATAGGAAATCAAGAGGTCCTAAAATATACTAATGGAGAAGGACATTTAAAAGACATTTAGATTACCCAGTCTATAATTTTGGGGGGTTTGCTTATCTATGCATCTTTTAACTGCTTTGGATAATTAGGAAAATTTCCTTGGCAGTGTCCTAAAAGGATAGGCAAAAGAGTGACATAACTACTCCCAAGGAAGGAAAGGTCGAGGTTTTGCATTCTGCAGATTTTTAAAGTAAAAGAGAAAATATTCTTCATATGAGCAGTCTGAAGAAGTATGCATATTATATAAAGACTATCACCCTGCTCTGAAATCTAATCCTCCCAAGACTTCTCTCTCTCCTTGAACTCACTTGCAGTATCTGTCTGGTCCTTCTGCCTGAAAGGGTGCAGGTTGGGGAGGCAGGCTGCTCGTCTCCAGCCTCTCCTAAGCACAACTATTCAAAGGCAGCTCCCAAATGGATCAGGCACACATTCAGTTCAAAGCCTCCCATTAGGTCTGCCGGCCAACTTGTTCTCTTGTAGTGTCGTGTGTGTGTGTGTGTGTGTGTGTGTGTGTGTGTGTGTGTGTGTGTGTGTGTGTTTACCCCTTCTGCTCTTAGTGAACTGTTTGTCCCACTGTAATTCTCATATCAAACATCTGGAAACCAGATTCGTTTAAAAGAAAAACAAAAAGAGAAAGAAGAATAAAAAGGAAGAAAAGGGGGAAAAAGTCGGGAGAGGAAAAAGAAAAGGGGGGAAGGGGGGAAAAAGGTGAGAGGAAGAAGAAAAAGAAGTTTCAGAACCTATGACTTATCCAGGTCTCTGTCAGAAAGAAAAAATATATATATTTCAGCTAAATCAGTAAACTGACCTTTATTTTCAAGAATTTTGAGCAATACATTTTTGTAGACTACAGTTCTACAGAGCCACATCCCCCCACTTCGGAGCAGGGTAACGCGCTCTGCTAGAGCTCTCTCTCCCCCGTTCACAGCTGTCTCCAGCGGGAGGAGCTGAAACCTGAACCAAACCCTCCGAGTGGGATTGGATCCCTGAGCCAGCAGCCCCAGAGCCCTCCCAGAAAAACAGCCTCTTTGGAAAAGTGCTTGAGAACATCCCGAAGCGATTGGAGGAGCGGAAAACCCTTCCCCCCTGCACCTGACTCGTGGGTATTTACAGCACTTTTCAAGGCGCCTCGGCACTGCCACTGCACAAGCGGGAGTGGATGGGCTGCGCGGGGCCGGCAGCGCCGTAGGGACCAGGAGCGGGACCGATGCGCCCGCAGTGACACCGCGTGTGCCTGTGCTGCGCCACCCCGGACCGCTACAGCCGCCCGCAAGGACAGAGAGTCTGCCAGAAGCACAAAGCCTGCGTCCAAAATGCCACGCTCCTTCCTGGTCAAGAAGCATTTCAATTCATCCAAGAAGCCGAATTACAGCGAGCTGGACACTCACACAGGTAACAAAACGAAATCTGGTGCCTCCGCGTCGCTTCTGAGGCTGCGGTCGTTGCGTGGCAGGACTGAGGAGGGGTGGGATTGCTCTGCAGGCTGGAGGGGACGGGTTAGTTCATTGCTTGCTCTATTTTCTCCTGCTTACAAGGAGGGAGTTTTGAGAAATATGTCAGTGCTGACCAGAATGAATCGTGAAAGTTTGCTCATCCACTTGAACTCAAGTTACTTAGAAAGGATTTGGAGTTTTCCTGTTCTGTATCTGTTGGTGGTGGAATTGAAACTTCTGTTCAAATCCTTCAGGAAGTTTCACTGCTTCATTGTGTCAGGCTGCACAGATTTAGAAGCAGCATGCTGCCTTGAAGGGACTCTCCAGCTGCAATTTGCCTGTTCAAGGGCACAGTCTCTACCCATCAGAACATATGTATGAAACAGTATTTCCTGAATCCCCTTTATGTTCAGATTACCCTACTGAGTGTTTCATTTGTGCAGCTTTTAATCCTCAAAGTGTTAATTTTGCTGCTTTTTGAAATACGCTTTGGTTCTCTTACCTTAAAATGTTCTTCTCTCTCCAGTGATTATATCCCCATACCTGTACGAAAGCTATCCAGTCCCTATCATACCACAGCCAGAGATCCTGAGCTCAGTAGCTTACAATCCCATTACTGTGTGGACTACAACCGGGCTGCTACCGTCTCCATTACCCAATGACCTCTCTCCGCTTTCTGGATACCCCTCATCTTTGGGAAGAGTCAGCCCACCTCCACCTTCTGACACCTCCTCCAAAGATCACAGCGGTTCAGAAAGCCCCATTAGCGATGAAGAAGAGAGAATCCAGTCAAAGCTTTCAGACCCTCATGCAATCGAAGCTGAAAAGTTCCAGTGCAGTTTGTGCAACAAGACCTATTCGACTTTCTCTGGGTTGGCTAAACACAAGCAGCTGCACTGTGATGCCCAGTCCAGGAAATCCTTCAGCTGCAAGTACTGTGACAAGGAGTATGTCAGCCTGGGAGCGCTTAAGATGCACATCAGGACCCACACGCTACCTTGTGTCTGCAAGATCTGCGGCAAGGCTTTCTCTAGACCCTGGCTACTTCAAGGACACATTAGAACTCACACTGGTAAGAGCAAGCGTTGCACTTGCAGCTTCTTGTTGCTATAACATCAGGATGCCTTTTTGCTGTTTTTCTCCACAGGTGGAAAAACTCACAGCGTTTCTCAACTAACCTTGAAATACAGAATTTCAAATGAATCATTAAAGGGCTAAATTCTCCCTCTTTCAGGGAGAGGGGGAAGGTGTGTGTGGGGGGGGGGTTTCATGGGCTCATAACTGCAGGCCAGATACAGGCATAAATCAGCATTGCTTCCTTGGTAATTTTTTAGGATGTTTTAGACTATTTCCACTAGCTGAAGCTTTTGCTCCATTCAAGGATTTTATGTTAACTTTCAGGCTTTGGAAATTGCTAACTTTGAGAAGGCTCCAGCTGACTCTCAAGTGAGGTAGCAAAAAACAGGCAATGCATGAGGGGTTGCTTTCTGACTCCTTAAGCAGCTGGCAAGTTTTGCATGCACTGCCTCAAGTCCTTAAGAATTAGAAACCCATTATCAGCAACATGGTTGGGTTTTTTCTGTTGAGGCAAAAATGGGTTTTGAGTATAACACTCAAAACACAATGTAATGTCTATACAGCTGTTTGCTGCTTTTCAAACAAAGCCCTTGTTCCCCAGTAATTCACACAGACTAAGCAAAAAATGTTCTATGAAAATATTTGAAAATGTTGGATTGAGCCCAGTCTAAAGGTACTGCATGCACCTGTAGATGCAGAAGGTGTCAGTAGCTTGTTTTCAGAGACTGCACTTAACAACATATTCTCAACAGACTGGGGTTCTGCAAAAGAGCCTGCAGTGCTGAAAGCTGCTGTATCTGTGGCCTGATTAAATTTTACTAGACATTTTTTTCTTATAACAAGTGATTTTTGTTTGTTCTTTTTTTCTTAGGATAAAAGCAGGTTTTATCTGTCCCAAATATGTAATTTTTTTAAGATTTATCCTATTTTCTCTTCATGTTTCCTTTATAGGAGAGAAGCCATTTTCCTGTCCTCACTGCAACAGGGCTTTTGCAGACAGGTCCAATCTGAGGGCTCATCTGCAGACCCACTCAGATGTGAAGAAATACCAGTGCAAAAATTGCTCCAAAACTTTCTCCAGAATGTCTCTTCTGCACAAACATGAGGAATCTGGCTGCTGTGTAGCACACTGAGTCATGCAGTCAATGTTTACCTGGACTTGATGCATTTCTCCACTTCTGTTCCAAATGATAAGTGAAAATCCAAAGGCGTTTTCTCATCTACTTTTCAGCCAAAAAATAAAAAAAAAAAAAAAAACAACCAAAAAACAAAGAAACCAAACCAACAAACCAACACACCACCAAACAAGCAAACAAATAAACAAGTGGAAGAACTTAGAATGTCAGTAGAAATGAGCTTTAAGTAGTTTCTGTTCTGCCATACATTTGCATTCTTAAGTATGAATTCTGAAATAGGGGGAAAGACGCCGTGCATGACATTTCAAGTAGATCTAAAGGAAGAAGCATTATCAGCTTTTTTTATAGATGAAGCCAAATGTAGGTTGTCTTTTCTTGCTTAGAAAAGGCTTCAAAGTTAACAATACATTCCTGCCAAGCCATTTCAACCAAAGAAACAGTATTTTAAGTGGAAATTTTAACGAAAATACTACCCAAGTGAATTTTGCTAGACACCATTTATCTCAGGTGCCTTAAAAAGTATTCCAAGTTTACCTTAGTAAATGTTTAATATTATTCATTGCTGTGTTTTTTTTATTTTATTAGAAGCCAAGGCCTTCATTAATGATCTGAAATGCTTTAAAACTGCATAACTAAAAGAGGGAAAAAGTATGAGAATGTACGAAAAAATTAAAAGCCACAAATTAACTGCATGTGCCTTAAAAAGTAAATAAATAAAAAAAGATAATACTGTAGCTTCAAACATTCCTGGTGCATGCTTGACCATCCTTTAATATGGAATAGTTCCTCTAAACTTCATTTTTGTTTTAAAAAACGGGAATAAGTGCAAGAGAGGGGGTCCACGGGAGTTTTACAATTATTTTTTTTAAATGCACAAAGGAAATGCAATATTTTCAGCATTACCCCTCCAAGTGCCTTTTTTATTGATGATTTTGTAAAATATGTCGACATAATGTAAATATTTTTATTTTTATATGATTGAATGTGTTATGAATGAAAGCAAATTGTTGCCCATAGCAGCATCTATAGATAACTTGAAGAAAGTGTGAAGTGAAATTGATGTTGTTTTCTAGCCACTTTTTTACAATAAACATTTTTAAGTAAGATTTCTGTTGTTTGTTCTAATTAAACAACTGTGTACACACTTTGGAACATAGAAAAAATGTGAATGTCTCTACACGACCAAGTGAAGATAAAAGTGAATTTCAGCTGTGAAGACTTACTCCACAAGTTCTAAACATTAGAAAGGAATATATACATTGCATTTTAAAATATTTTAAATCTTACACTACATTTTTCTAATCAGTGCTTTAAAACACTTTTCTCCTACTTACAACACTATGACAACATTGTGAGATATATTTTATCAAAAACATTTAAGAGCAATGCATTTCTCTTGCATTTTAACAGATGAAAGGGTGCTATTAGAGAGGCCTTATAGTACTTTCCCTGAGACTTTCACATCAGGGAATATGGGCCTGATCCAAAGTTCATTAAAGTCAGTGGAGCCTTACAGGAGTTCAGCACTGTTTGCATGATGCTCTTTTAAAGTAGTTGTCAAGTCACAGTATAATATACTTTATATGGCATTTTCAAGATGATTAAAGATATTTTATTAAAATGTATTACATATCAGAACTGTCAAGTGAATGCATTTCAACTGTATATCAGCTAATATATCACAGGAAAGAAATTATTCCATATTAAAAAGTATAAATCTTTTTCCTTCAGGTGATTTGACTAAGTAGTCCAAGATCTGAACTACATGAATGTATTACAACTTCAACAAATCACATCTCATCACTACGGACTGGTGTGAAACAACACCATTTTCAACTTTTAGCAAAGTACAGAGCTAGAGAACAGACAAGCACAAGTTGGCATCCAGTCTGAAGACCCCTATGTCTACACTAGGGTACCAACCAGAAGAAGTAATAGCAAAAATAAAATTCCAACAATTTACCAAGAATGTTACTGATGTGTAAACGCAAGGTGAACATTTCTTAAAAAAAAGTATGTTTCAGCAAAATAATGCAATAGACAGTATATGCCCTCTGTCTCCCACAGCCCAGTTCAGGAGGAGGGATTCACCAGGACTGCATTGGAATAGTGCAGGCAATAGGGGGAAGGTTTGCACCTTTTCTCCACAGAAAGCATGATACTGAAAAATGAAGCTCAAGTGAAGCTTTCATATTCTCCAAGCATTTTAACAACAATTCCTAGGAGCTCCTAGGTTTTGGTTTTTTTTTCAGGAAATAGCTGGTGAGCTCCAGAAAGATAGGGTTAGTGGGAATTTGCGAGGTAACATTTCAAAATGAACACATGAAGGCATCAAATACCCTTGAAAAGTTTCATGTGGTTTCTCTATTGATTTGCACTTCCATGTCATTCGCTTTGAAGTTTGTAGGCTCCAGCAGCTCTTTGTGCAGCTCCTTCTTCCCAGAGCAAAGTTTACTGGAGTATGAGTAAAGCTCTGGCAGTCAATAGCTATTTGTACTGTTCTAGGTTTGCTCTCCTGTGCTGTGCCACAAAGATGTTTCCATTGTTTTAATTCACACTTTAAATTCTCTACGCCCATAGTAAATTAAACAGTATAAGAGCTTGACTTCTTGAGTGAGTGGAAATGCTACTGCTGTCCTCAAGGGAAATCAGATGAAAACTTCATCAAAATACAGTATGCTAAACCAAACACAAGTGGAACTGGTCTGATTTGGAGATGACAATTAAGATATGCTACTTTGCATGCCTGTAACACCTGTACTCATAAAACACAAAGATGGGAAAGGCTAGAAGCTCTTTTGGCTCATCTTTGTAATTGAAACAGAACACTATCACAGATCCCAGCTCTCTGTCCAGTTGCAGCATAAACTTCCCAAGCAGCTAAATTTCTCTGCTTTTCCTGTGTGACTGCTTTTTATTCCCTGCCAAGACTTTCTCCAAAACATATTCCATTAATAGTTTTACCTCATTACCTTAGAAATGCCCTTCTGCACCTGCACAAGCTATTTATCAATGTAAATTGAATTCTGTTCTGAGCTTCTGGTTGATGACTCTTTGGACTTTCTCAACACACAATGGAGAAGCTCCCTCCAAGGTCAATCTACCCATTGAATCTCTTTGGCCATTTCAAAATTTTTCACAACACATCTCTTATTCTATATCCAAATAATCTTTTAAATTTTTTAAATCTTTCTTAAGAAAACATGGTCCCTGTACTCAGAATATCTTGACTGCTTTTTTTTCTGAAATTTGACACTTTTTTTACTTTTTGAACAATATGTGGTCCAGGTCCTTCCTTTACAATGTTCTGTCAACCTACTTTCAATGTTCTTTCAGTGTTCAGAGAAGAGCAAAACCACCTCAGCACTTGTGAAGTTACAAGTTAAATATATTAATTTCTCAAGGCTGAAGGCAATAATTGATTCACTTTGGTTTCCATGTCTTTCTTCCCTTTCTTCTGTTTGGGCATGCTTTTCACTTCAGAGGCTGCAGAATGAAGGGAGATGTGCATGAAATGAAGACAGAACAAAGTACACTTTTAGGCTCAAAGCACTGCAATTATCCTACCATGTAATGCAGAGTTAGGAAAAGCATCACTTTACACACTCACCAAAGGGTTAAAAGAAGTGCCTCTCAGATTAAGGCACCATGAAATCTTTCTTCTGTATTTCGCTCTATTATTTGGATTATTATAGTTCCTGTTGTCATTAAGCAAACTCAGGGCCTCTTACTATAAGCCCCATAAAATCATATAAAAATGAAACACTGTAAATATCCCATAATTTCAATTAAAAAGAAAACAATGGGAAACCTGGTAATTTAATTCTGATGTCTTCTGCTACAGCTGATTTCCCCTGCCACAAAATAAATCAATATTTAATTTGAAAACTTATTTTTATTTTTGAATAAGACATTTTCAGTTATGAGTATTGTTGCTTTGGAAATAATGGGTTATACTAGCTGTCCCAAGTGTTGGGTTTTGTCTCTTTAAAGTAGATGTTCTAAAAGTTTGATTATATGAATTGTAACTCTGGTTCCTAGAAATATGCAGAGAAGAAGGTGAGAAGTGCACTTCAACCTGAATGTATTGTAGTATCAAATGATAACTGCAAGAAATAAGAACAGATTGTTCAAGTGAATCACGGATCATGGAATGAATGAGGTGGGAAATCACCTTTGCATATTGATTAATCCCAACCCCCTGCTCAAAGCAGGGTCAGGAGAGCAGATTACCCAGGACTGTGTTCAGATTGGGTTTTGATATCTCAGAGAATGGAGACTCCCTGACCTCTCCAGGCAACCTGTGCCAGTGTTCAGTCACACTTACAATACCAAAGGGGTTTTTCTTTCATTTATATGGAATTTTCTGTAGTACAGATGGTGTGCACTGCCTCTTGTCCTGTCACTGGGCAGCATTAAGAGTCTGACTATATTCTTCACTCCCTCACATGAGGAATTTATACACATTAATAAGATCTTGAGCTTTTTTCTTTTCAAGCTGTCTCAGTGACTCCAATACGAGAGGCGCTCCAATCTCTTAATTCCCTCTGTGGTCCTTCACTGGACTCCGGTATTCTCATGTCAGCCTTGTACTGGTGAGCCCAGAACTGGACCTAGTGCTGCAGATGGTCTGCACCAGTGCTGAGTAGAGATGGAAATACCATTCAGTTTCTCATGGGAGGCTGACAGGATGCATAAAATTTGTGGGAACAGACAAAGCAGTAGAAAAGAAAGAAAAACGATGCTTGCATTCTCTGTTGCTTTTCCCCAAAAACTTTCATTCATTTTAAGTACATACAAAGTCCTCAGGAGCCTTGAAGGTTGTGGAGTATGGGACTGTGTTTTCCAGGGACAGCAAGAATTACCCTGTCCCATTGCAGATTGCAGCGTAAGGCTGCTTCAGCCAAACCGGACTAGAGATTAAAAAAAAAAAATAACAGGTATATAATGGTGCTGTTTTTACAAGTTTGACAGTTTGGTCACCTTGTTCCTCTTCACTTACCTTTCCAACACTTGAAGAACACCATCCAAAGCAATGTATTTTTTCTTCTTCTGATGCACTCATCATTTTGGGTACAAAAATATAAGTAAGTGTTCATTCATGGCCCTCCTTCTTTTGTTCTCCCCACACCTCTGCAAGACAAAAGTTATGCAACAGTTGGTTTCTGTTACATCTGTCACCTCTGTTCCTTTTACCTGGGTATTTAAAATTCCCATCTCTTGTTTGTGTACCTCTTTCCTCTACAGTCCAGTGCATACACGAAGTAGCTGCAAGGATGAAGGTCACAGGCAGCCCTTGCAAAGAAAGAATAAAAGACCTTTTATATCTTTCAGTTATACAATCAAATTTTTAATTTTTTTTTCAAAAGAAGACATGGAAAACAGGAATCACATGAATACCAGCTCAAATTCACATGTTTCCAATATTTTTAGTAGCCTTCACTCTGTAAACTTTGAAAAGCAACTGAGGTACATGCCGATATTCACACCTTTTTTACACACAAATAGAGTTGCACATTCAAATACACAAACCCTTTCACTTCAGCCCTCGCTTGAGGGATGTACTTCACAAAATCCCTCAGAGAGGTCCCTCATTTTGTTGCTAGAGCACCCTTCAATTGAAAAAGTGGATTTAAATGCAAGTACAAGGGTGCTGTCTAGCAGGACAAAGTCGAAGGAGGGGATTCTTCAAGCTGTTTGCCCCCCCACTCAGCATAGGAATGACTGACAATGCCACACCTTCTGGATCAGAATAGTTTCTTAGAAGTTTATCTTTATTTTACCTATAAAACAGAGCCTTTTGCCTAGCCAAAGGAGACCACAGAAAGCCATTCTTCACTTTGCAAAGCCCCTACAGTCTCCTTACGTCTCATGTTTTAGCCCATTCCGTTACTGCTTTCTCTGCCTTGCATAGGAATCACCTCCTTACCAGATGTGTCTAACAGGGAGTCAGAGTCAGGGGATCATGGATCTTTTAATGCTAGGGAAATGTGGGCATTGCCATGGCTTCTACACATCCCTAAATGTGGGTATAAACAACAAATGTTCTGTGCCGGGCCATCAAATGGCAGCAGCCCCTGACCGTCACCTCTCCACACCTTTTCAAAGGCATGGCCTGGGAATGCAGGAGCTTGGTCTCACAGATCCCTCTCAGAGAAGTGCCTACACCTCGCTGAGTCCAGTGGGCTCCCAGTGCAAGCTCTGAACATCTGAGTACCATCAGACATCTGCTAAGTCGCTAATAAGAAGCAGTTAAAGTATAAAGTTGCACTGCAATTAGCTCAGATTTTGCACATGTCCCTAAACCAAAGAAAATTCTTTTGAATGTAACCTGCCCTCTCATGTGGGCTGGCAGATCATCCACAGCTGACAATGAATAAAGAGTTAGAAGAATGAAAAGTGACAGTTATTAAGTAACTTCAGTAAAAATTGAATGAAAAACAATCAGCAACTCAAAGTAATAATATTATGCATAAAAGACTAATAAAAATCCCCCCATCTTAGTTAAAGCTTCATTGTATTTGGCATTAAGTCGTTAATTTTTTACATTTTTAAGCATTATAAAAAGATATTTTGCAAGACAGTTCACGATGATTTATAGCAAAGTTTTCACTATTCATCTGTAATACATGAAACCAGGCCAGGTTGCTATGTCCTTAGGAAATTGAAAAAAGAATCTTGTGACTCGTGATGGACATTTCGTGGTGTTTGTAAAACAGCTTGGCATCTCAGCCCAGATCCTAACTACTTCTGACTGGACAAGACCAACACTCAAAAACAGTCAGGATTTTTTGACAGCTCTCACTTAATGACAGAAAAAATAATTTTTTATCTGGAAAATGGCTTTCTGCTCCTAGATAGTTTCACGAAATTGCTCCACCCCTCTTCTCTGTCCCCACTTTTCCAACTAATGGCAGAAAAAAAATAGTTGCAACTGCCGATAATTTCATTTCCCAGGGACCTTTTCTCAGAGGTTTGAAAGTCGTGGCTGTAGTCTGGTGGTCACAGCAGATGACTGAGAGCTGCTCCTGAATATTTGAACCCAAATGCTTTGTCAGTCCACAGAAAAATACGTCAGCTTGTCACACTGGCAGGACAACAGGGGTTCTGGGAACAAAGATAAGACAAAAAAGGTCCCAGGGACTGTTGAAATGTCAGCCTTCAATTAATAGGAGGAAATGGCAGTTAGTAGATATTTACAAGCAATAGGTACCAATTACAAATAATCTTCCAAGTCAGTCTTCTGTACCAGGAAAACCGAAAAAACTCAGCACAGCTTAGCTTTGAGAAGAAATTTTGACTCAAGTTAAGACTCATCTGATAAATCAGGTATGTCTCTTATTGCCACAAAATATAGTCAGAACTAAGGCTGTAGTAGATTTTTTTAATTACACATGTGGAAACTACTAAGAACAGGAACATCCAAAATCATTATAAACTATATGTAATTTTTAACTATATAAAAACAAGTAAAATTAAATATGCAGAATTAAAGATGGAAAAATAATTTATGAAACAGCCCTGCCACAATGCTGTTTAGCTTTTAAGTTAGCCTAAAACTTTTAACAAAAAAAAAATTCCATTGTTTTTCGTCTTTTAAAAGCAGGTATCTCAAATATATGATTCTTTTTCAGTTAAAAAAAAAAAAAAAGAGTATATTTCCTTTTTACCAAAAATGACATAGATCCCTGAAGGAAACTGAGTTATTTTGACAATCATGATAGAAAGCTCCTACAGTTTTTATGTCTATGTGCGCCATTCTGGTGGAAGCAATTCTATGCACAGGGCATCCTGGGATTGTCCCATACAGTGGTTTTCTCACCTTGAACTTTGGATTTGCCCCTGTCAAAAGGTTTTGAATCTACATGGGCATTTGCTGACAGAAATGGAATAATCCCTTGCTGCAGTGCGATCCCACGTACTGCATCGCATGTATTTGTTTCGCTATTTAGTCTAAGAAGGGAGCATAGCCAGGTATCTTGCTCTTCCTCAAACACTGATTGCGGCTTCTCCTCGCCGCCACGAGGCAGGAATCCGGCTAGCCTGCCCCTTTGTGGCGGTGGGAGCCACACAAGAGGCCGCCCCAAAACCTCAACTGAGGCTTCGGTGTGGGTCAGGGCAGCTGCGTGGGTTCAGCTGCAGAGAAAAGCCACCAGAGTCCCGAGATAAAGAAAGCCAGGAGCCGGACACTCCGTCAAGGAATTCCAAAGAGTTTGAATCTCCTTGAAGGGACAAGACAAAGTAGACCACACCCAAAGCTCAGCAAGAGCTTATCAAATCTCTGACTCAGGGAGGTGGGTATAGCAGCCAATGGGTAGTTACAATAGGGATGACAATAGGTTTCACTGAACCAACAGGGAAAACATAGGGGTGGGAGAAAACCCACACAACAAACCATACACGGGGGACAAGGTGACTGACACAGAAACCTCGAGAACAAGCTGGGCAGGGAAAACTTAATTGACATAAAGGGGGGCAGGACAACTGGGAATGACTTAGCAGAAACGGGGGAAAGGGGGGGGTGAGCAGGTTGATGGACACCCTGAGTGGTGGGAAAACCTGGAAAAAAACCACTATAAGGGGAAGGGACAGCGGTAACACGGGGCAAACCATAACTTTACAACCCTCCCAAAATACAACAGCGAGAGAGGCAAAATCAAACAAAATACACACCACTACAACTGATCTATTTAGAACTCTAAGGATCCTTTCCTCTAGCAAACACCTTTTTTCTTCCTCTACAGTTGCCCAGGCTGAAGAAGAATCAGAATTTTCTGTGATGCGTTCTTGCCTTTTCCTGCGCTGCTACAGTTTCTATGTCAGACTGTGCTAACAATGATGAGGTTGTAATTCTGAGCATCTGTGGTAAGTTTATAGCGTTTTTAACACCTTTCTCCTTGGTCTTTGTTACATCCTAACAGAAAGAATGCACAACATGGACTTATTATTTAGGCCAAGTACAAGTGATTTTTGAAAGTATAATTCCTCACCATTTTTCAGACAACTTGCAGACATGATATTAAATCTGAGCTCCTGTATGTTTGAGAAACTTTTTCTGTTAATCTTTCTGTCCTGGTTTCAGATGGGAGATAATTAATTTCCTTCTTAGTGGTTGCTAAAGTGCTCTGTTTTGGATCTATTATGAGAATAATGTTGATAACACACTGTTGTTGTTGCTAAGTAGTGCTTACCCTATATCAAGGACTTTTCAACCTCCCATGCTCTGCCAGCAGGCAGCTGCACAAAAAGACAGGAGGGAGCACATCCAGGACAACTTACCCAAACAGGCCAAGGGAATACTCCTTACCACAGAACAGCATGCCCAGTATATAAATGGGGGGCATTGGCTGGGAAGTGCCAGTCACAGCTCAGGAACTGGCTGAACACTGGTCAGCAGGTGAACAATTTTATCGTGAGTCACTTATTTCTCTTGGGTTTTATTCCTCTCTCTGTCATTCTCTCTTTGCTTTTCACCATGTTTTTAATTCTGTTTGAATTATCAAACTGCTCTTAACCAATCAAAAGTACTACTTTTCTGATTCTCTTCCCCGTCCAACCAAGCTTGCAGGGAAATGAAAAAACGGTGTGGTACTTAGTTGCTGCCTGGGGTTAGATCACGACACTTTGGTAAATGCCATTCCACCTTGTTTCTATCTCCCTGTTTAAAATAAAAAGTAAAAAATTCACAAGAGATCTCTGGAAGACAACCTGAAATTATGGCTCTTCTCTTTGCACTTTAAGCTGATATGTTTGAGAAGGGAACTGCTGCATGTACAATGCTTGCTGCTTTGACGCTGTGAGAAGAAGTGTTATAGTTCTTAAAGAAAGTAAATGCCTGCTTGCTTCTTAGGTCACTAATGGAGAGGAAGGATCTGTTCTGCAGCATTTGTAAAAACACAAATATGTTGCTAACATATGAGGGATTTTTGTCTCCCCCTTTAAACAGGAAACAGTTTTTAGGACTTCTAGTCCAGATAATCTTCTCTTACTCACATTGCTTTGTTCCTAAACATAAGAGAGTTTTTGTCTGTGAAAGATCTTAGAATCTGGCATTGTACTTTTTTAGGAGCCCATAACTAAAAATGCAGCATATATTATCTACACAGATGGACACTATAGTGCAGTATCCATGCAGTCCCTCATTCTGAAAGGAAGACATATTTTTAAGGGGTGCCATGTAAAGTCGAACCATGCATTTGTATTGCTCCTTCACTGACAGGTTATGACCAAGTCAAACTCTCCAGGAGCAGGACTTTCTCCTCCCTTGAAACAAAGCCAGTCTTGTGAATGACTTGTCCTTTAGTCTTATTCTCATGCTCTTTAAATCTCTGGTAGTGGTGCCTAACACATTGCCAGGAGCCATCATGATCTAATCTTGTGCAGCTGGGAAAAAAAGCAGGCCAGTATTTCAGTGAAGTATCCAAAAACAATCCTTCCCTCCAGGAGATTTTGCTGATGTAACTGTGCAGCAAACTCCACCAGCATATACACAACTCATAATGAGAAAGTGTCCAGCAGTGTTTCTGGTTGCCCAAGCACAAGAGCAACTTGCAAGGTAGTATCCCACCACTAGACTTCAGCTTTTGTCAGTACGGAAGCGTTGGAGGAAAAAAGAAAAAAGAGAGAGAAGAAAGCATAAAAACATGAATGCTACAGTCTTGGAAAAAGTTCCTGACACAGATCTGATCTGAGCCTAAGGACAGTACAGCTTACATACCTTGCTCCCAGAATTTGGCCTAAAGTGTAGCCCAGACATTAATGCTTAAGTGGTAGGATTTTGATGTGGCTTGTGATGGGAATTAGGGTCTGAAAATGTTCATTTAATGGCAGAAGAAGAGCTGTAAACAGATCATCTCATGGTAATACTACAGCAAATGTACAACAGTTAATCCTTTTACTTTCATTTTATTTATTCCTTGCCTGGTTTTAGTGAGGATGAATAATGTCCATGTCTTGTAACACCTCGGTAATAGTTCAGCAGGATTGCTGTGACCTTTCCTGCTTGGACCAGTACTGATTAGCTGCAGATTTCGATGTATGATCAGGTGACAAGCCAGGCTTGCAGAGTCTGAACTGTTGCAGTTGCTGTTAAGGAATGAAAAATGACAGTTTCTGCTGCTCTTTGAAGGGAAAACTAGAAAGTTGTTGGAAATGTAGAGTTGAAGTGAAATGCATTTCTTTAATTTCTCCTGATTTAGATTTTGCATGTCACTACATATGCATGGACTATGCTGAGCTAGGAATGCTGCATTTTGGTTTTAGCTATTTGAACCTCCCAGTAATTTATGCCAAAGATGAACCTTTCAAGGTAATCTAAAATGTAGACTTCTTAACTGATGTGAATGGCAGCCTTCCTGTTTTAAATTACAAGTTGTAAAAAAGAGAGTTACATTGTCAATCAGACAGCAAATGGTGCTGCACTGGCCTTTCTAGAAAAACAAGCGATGGGTAATAAATTACTTTATGGTAGGATTGAATTAAAAACAAAAATCCTTATCAGTGCAATATGTTTTCTGGTCCACCTAAACTCATCTGTTTTAATCTTTTCCAGCTATATTACGTTTTCCATTTCTTTCCAGTTAAACAAGTCCTTTTAAACATATATGTGTATGCATACATACTAATGTGAGTACATATATACAGACATATACATGGAAACATTTTCTGCACATAAGCAGAGATAGAATTAAAAAGACACTGTAAATGATACTTTATTTTTTGAGCAGTATTATTAATATGAGGCACATTCCCATTCTTTCTATTCAAAAATCTTGCTTTTCATTTAAAAAAAAAACCTACAAAACGTCTCCTGTTCCCATAGTTACCCAGAAAAAAAACAGACTTTTGACAGCAATCGAGTGTAAACAGTAGACTTGTAGTCACCTTCAAGCAGCTGAAAAACAGACTGCAATGGCAGACAATTATCAAAGAGAAATATTGGCTCTGCGTCCTTCAGAAAGGCTTCAATGGGAAAAGTCCCCAAGGACATGACAAATATTACCAGAGGAACCTGTTCTCTGGCTGACCAAAGCATGGAATGAAAGAATGGGAGAACACCATAGTGAAGATCTTCACCATTTAATGGGATCTTTTATCTTAGTGTTGCAGGCAACAGCCTACTGAATTACATTTGAAAAAAAAGACTTTCACTGGGAGTAGCATCTCCTTGGAAGGTTTCTGAGATTCTCAACACTGAAAAAATAATGTTGTTTCCACCTTCCCTTTCCATTCAGTTCCTGCTTCTGAGCCACATAAAATGCATGGCTCAATGAACCAGCCTGTAGACTGGCTTCCAGATCCAATATACTGGCACATAATTCCCATATTAGTCAAGAAACCTTCCTTATGCTTATGTAATAGAGGCAGTTTTTGTTCTTTACTCAGGCTTTTCCCTGACTCTTTAATGGCAGCACATGACTACAATGTCCCTATGTAGGTTTACCATGCACCTGCATTATCCTCTTTCTCTAGATGAAATTAAGTTGGGACACAGCTGAGGTTTTGGGGTTGGATTTCTCCTACATGTTCAGCAAGCCTCAGCAGAGCAAAGTAAAGAGCCAGGTATCTTCCTGTGCACATTAATATATCATGTGTGCTCAGGAAATCTGATGCATTCAGGAAACACTGGTCTTACCAGGTGTGAGCAATACAGCTGTGCAGAGCACTCACAGCATCACATCAGACCTATTCCCAATCTGCACTAAAGCATGAATTCACATGAAACTATGAAGTTTTACATTTTCTAAACACTCTGAAACCTTCTAGAAAATCAAGAACAATATAAAAATCCTACTTCTATATAGATGCTCTGGGAAAGGGGAATTTGAGCCATGCAGCTTTGCAGTCCACCTTTTAAGAGAGATAACTCTGAGAGATAAGACTCTTCTTACACATACAAAGGATAATCATCACAAATTCAATCCTCCTTCATCCACACCTCAGCCCAGGAGCTGTGAATTATAACCTCTCACCCCATAAGGCACACAATCAGTATTTAGCTGCCAAGTGCAGAGCCAGTATTATGCTGGAGTTTTCAAAGCACCAGGTTCCAGTGAATAGACACAGTCTTCTCTTTTCTGGCTCCCCACTAAGTAGTGCCTGCAGAACATGCCAGACAAATGCTGGAAAGGTCAGGGGGTAACGGCTAACAGGAAAGCCAATTCTCATGGCTCTAGCCACAGGACAGAGTGGCTGCATTTCCCTGTGTACCCCACTGTCCCAGTCTCTGGGTGCACATCTGGTTACACTCGCACTGTGCATCAGGGCAAAATGTTAGTGAGCAATCTCACTTTCCTGCAGAGGAAATCTTGGGCATATAAACAAGGTGCATTTCAGTAGGTTTCCTCTCCTACAGTAGGGGACAACAACCACTGTAATTTGAGAATTTGCTCCAGAGTCTAGTTGGGGCCATTGTATCCCAAATTTTATTTTATATTTACTTTCTATAGGCCAAAGGTCAAAAATGTCTCTGTCAAGAGAGCATTTTCTAAAGGCAGTGTGGAAACTGTGTGGTTTGCAACGTTACATGTGTTTCAGAGAAAGAACAGTAGGAGATCTGCATCAGTCCCTGTGGCTTGTCCTTCAGCTGCTCCATTCCACAGGTAGCTATCATTCTGCTATTTTTAAGTGGAAAACTCACAGGAGACCAGACCTGAAGAGAATTGCAAGCAGTGACTTAACAGCAAAAGCTTTCTACCTTTCTACTGCTATTTTTAAATGGTTTCAAAAGCTTTCAGGAAGAAAGCCACACTTAAATGCTGGTCTATCTAAAACCTAGCCTTGTGCATGCCAACTTAAATAGCAAATTTGAAAGACGCCATCAAGGAGGTCAAGCTCTAATTCAATTTAAATTTAAACCCTCCTATCAGGCATAATACAGGCTTAAATCCATTGCCCATCCAGGACTGAGCCTAGATTGATGCGTATGAGTCAGAGTCCAACCTCCTCTTTTTCCTTTTTGCACCTTGCAGAAGTGGTTAGACTACTTGAAGGGGAAAAACTGATTCAAATTTGACCAGATGGGTGACATCTAATCCAGGAAGTTCTCAGGACTAACCAGATACAAATGCTCACAGCAGGGCATGAGTTGGTGCAAAAGGATGACTTCTTTCTATACCTGTGAATATTGTCTTAAATCTCCTGACCTTTTATTGCAGGCAGCTGCAAAGACATAATTTGAATGCAACACTGGCACTGGAACAGGTTGCTCAGAGAGGCTGTGGAGTGTTCATCCTTGGAGACATTAAAAACCTGACTGGATAGAGTCCTGGGAAAGCTTCTCTAGCTGGCCATGTTTGAACAAGGAGCCTCAATTAAACAATCTCCAGATATGCCTTTCCAACACCAAGAATTCTGCAATTCTATGGTTAAAAAAATAAGTAATAAAAAAGAAAGTTGGGGGAAGCATTATACTTTCATGTGAACAAAAAAGCCTTCAAGAAAAATTAAATTCCTTTGGATCAGATTTATGAAATATATTTATTGTTCCAGCCATGGAACTTCATGTTCAGTTATGGTCTTAATTCAAGTTACTGAACCCTTCTAAATTCTAGCCTTGTTTTCACTCTATTGAGGCACAACAGAGTTGATGGGTGTGTGTGGCAGCAGTGTGACTGGATGTGAAATCATGTGCTTTCCCCTCACATGAAGAGGCATTTCAGCAATGACTAATCATGTATTTTCTCCTTTGCCAGCTATTCACTGAGGTTTTAATTTGCAAGGCAAGATTTCTTATTCTTTTTATTGTCATAGTGGTGAAGTCCCTAATAAGCGACATTTACTGAGGGGACTTGGTGTAGATTTGTCTGAGATTGTAGGAGATGGGCTATTCCATGTGTTATCAACCTGACTTCAAGAAGTCTCAGAAATAAGTCTTCCAAGTGAAATTTATTGAAGTCCTGAATTGTTTTCCCCTGAAGCATTTAGTTCAGTAGATCATTATCAATCTATACCTGTACATACATGAAAATCCATACACAAGGACACATGTTTACAACAAATTGCTGAGACTCTCCACATCTGAGGTTGTTTCTGCATATTCATGAATACACCTAAGGGCTGAAATATCTTTTCTGTGTGACATATTTTACCCCAACAATTTGTACAGTATATAATTTTTTTTTTTAAATTACTTTTGTACAGACATTTATTTCATGGTTGCCTGAAATGTTCTTGGTGTATTTAATTACAACAGATGTTATTTTATTTTGGTGAAGTAAATGATAAAATCTTAGAGAATCTTTCAGAAGAAGTGTATGAGAAGATTGGAAATCCCACAAACTACAGCATTTTTTTTCTTTATATGGCTTATTGACATATTTCTTATCATCCCATCCTCCAGGTCCCAGAAAAATCATAATATTAGGCAAGATTACTAAATAAGCATTGAAAATAGACAGCAAGCTGGATGTTGAAATACAGGTTCCTATAATTAAAATCATATTCTCATGTCTTATTTCTGATTATGATTTATTTAAGGTAAAAACCATTAAAAGAGATTAATTTTCTTATCCTAATTTGGATAAATTAGGCAAATTGACTACTCATCTTTTTTTTTTTAATTTGGTATACAATCTATTTAAGTCTGTTTCAGTGGAGCAGCAAGACATCCCCATTCCATCTTTTATTGATTTACAAATTTGCGCACGTATCAGTTATTCCTTCAGGTCTTTTGTCTCATAAAGAGAGCTTCCTCAACCAAAGTGGAAAATATTGGCCATTAAAATGAACTTGAGTATTTACGATTAATTATACCTTATTTTTCCCAGGGCATCCTAAGCACAACAAGCTCTACACCATCACTGACAATCATCTCTAAAACATTATATTCTAACCCTACATATTTAATAAAACAGTGCATTCAATTAAACCAAAGAATTTATACTGTTCTTAGCAATATCCCTTGTTCCACTAGTGTAAAGAATAAAAAGTATAGATCCTATTTGTTATTTTATTAATGGCAGTGGAAAGAGAAACTATGTATTTCCTCCAGTTTCCCTCCTCTCAAAGCTCCTTCGTCAAGCCAATTTGTTCTTTGTCTAACATCTTCCCTGGTTTGGAATCCAAGGTTGTAAAGGCAGGATAGGCAGGAGCAAAATCTGGAAGATGGAGTAGTGTTTTAGATGCAGCTCAGAGCAGGACTCTGAGCTGTACAGACTCTGCCTCAGTGGGTGTCGTGCAGGGGTTAATTGACAACTGTTTAGGCAGGAGAAGAGAATGTGTAGTTCAAGCAATTAAACACAACTGGAAAAGATTGGTTCTGATCTTTCCCATTGGTTCTGTTTCACATTCTGAACTTTCAAATAAAAAGATTCCCCGGCTGTTAAATAGATCATTATTAAGATGTTAAAGTTATTATCTTAATTGTTTTTAATGAAGTCTCACGTGCCCTTTGTTCATTAGACATCTGTAACAATGACTGAACACTCAGTCACCAGAGCTTAGAAAGCTTAAGCAAGTATGTGTTTAACTTTCTGCCACTGTTCAAATCACTGCAGTGTAAAATGTACCTGATTTAAAAAAGTTTGAGTTGGGCTTTGCTTCACTTTTGATGCCCAGACACATGGTTTTCTACAGCCACAGTGTGAGGACTTTCCATTGTGAGACTTTTCCAGTGTTTGTGTCATATAAGGTGGTGCTGGAGGAATAAAGAGCATTAGAAAAACTTCCTGCTTTGGATTCCTCCTTTCACGGAGAAATCTCTTCCAAAAAAAAGCAATGCACCAGCATTTTACAGATCAAAGCGCATTTTGGTCTGAAAAAGTTAGTTGCAGGATTTGTCATAATCAAAGTTTTCTCCTAACCTCCTATTGCTGAAAAAGGAAAAATTACTCCTAATAATAAAATTATTAAAAAATAAAACCCTGATTATATACATTTGGTGGAGTGTTCATCCTTGCCAGTGTGGCATTTAGTGCCAGTGGAATTTTCTTCAAATTCAAGTAGCCTGACATTTATATTAAGCTTGAAAAATCATCGATCCAGTTCTGCAGAGCAAGACATCAGAGTCCCACTGATCATTTCTGTCTCTCAAGAGCAGGCTCTGGATAAATTAGCTCCACAATTAATCATAATAATACATCTATGTCTTGATTCTGAGATTCTTGAGATGTTTTCCAGAAACTGCAAACTGGCATGATGTTAGCCAAAAAAACATTAAAGCATGGATCTTAACTCTCCAGTGAATCCTTCAGAAACTGAATAGCTCTCACAGCATATTTCTGACAGGAAATATACACTTGAGATGTTTTAAGCCTGAAATGTCACATACACAACAGAACTTAAGCCTGAGAAGCCTCCCCTGTTTCTGAGATCATAACAGTAGTATTATCATTAAGAGGATAAAATGCCACTTCCTTGCTTCCCATACCCCAATCCAAATGAAATGTGAGTCACTTAATGAATTTCATCTAAGTCTAATGGAACAATTTCAGCCTGTCCTGGACAACTCTCTTGCCCAATTCCCTCACACACATTATTTCTGCTCTCTTGGTTTTCATATCCGCCTCTGCCCAATCACTTGTGGCAGGTTCTACTGGTAAAGCAAATGCTTTGCTGCTGTTTTTCCCCTTAGAACTACAGATCACTGAAGAAGTAGCTTGAAACATTTCCACTGGAGAAAAATGTGATGAAATTGTTAAAGGTTCAGCAGCCTTGAAACACTAGTAGACTATTGGCATGAGGATTATTCCCAGACATGATCTTTCCTTTGGAACCTGGTGTCGAAGTTTGCAATATTTGTTCGCTTCATGCCTCCTCTGCATAGCCTGTCTCTCTGGCTGATTTTCTTCCTTTCTTTATCTGAAGCTGGCATTTTTTCCACTCTCAATAATTAAGCTGTCTCGATGCTAGAGACATGCCTATTTTATCACATGTATGTCTCGTACACAGTTGAAAAAGGAGAACTCCAAGGGAGAAGGCGGCTGGCGTCTCTGCTGTTGAAACGGTTTCAATCTGGCCTGAATACTTTGCCTGCAGTGCTGCAACCCACAAGGGGGTCTTAACCTCTGAAACCTGCTGACTCAAGAGTAATTGGCCAGCATGATGCCACTGTGACCATCAAGTGGAACAAATAAAATTACCCACCATTTCAGTGCCATGATTGTCCTCTCCCACTGCGTGATTCCATGAATCCCCCCAAGGACTGACCTGCTTATAATAAACAAATTGTTTTCTGGGCTCCTTTTCCATTGCCTGTAGGGGAGTAACAAGAAGACAGAGCCAAGCTGTGTTAACTATATTTAATGGTCTTTTTTCTTTTCCTTAAA
The DNA here is from genome assembly GCA_013400575.1 of Peucedramus taeniatus. Taxonomy (NCBI): domain Eukaryota; kingdom Metazoa; phylum Chordata; class Aves; order Passeriformes; family Fringillidae; genus Peucedramus; species Peucedramus taeniatus. Next base: position 315,996 of record WBNO01026191.1, on the reverse strand, counting down.
TTGCATCAGATGGTGAAGATGACTAGATACAGTATGATCTTTAAAATTATATCCTCAAGAAGCAAACAATTACGGAACAGCATCTCTACAAGGCAAGTCAAGTTTACACAGCGATAGAAAATTGTAAATTTGAAGAATTCAAGAGGATTACACATATCCAAGTTGGATGACTTAATTCCTCTTCCTGAGAACGACAGCTTAAAAGCAGGGATTCTCTCACTTTATACACAATTTTGTAATTTGTTTGCACGAAAGCAAGCTGTTTACACTGTGCTACATAAAGGTTGTTGCCAAAACTTACTATCTCCTATAACAGTGTAAAACCAGAATATCGCTCATGATGGCAGTGGGCTTAATCAGATACACACCAGCGTAACCGAGAACTAAATTTGGTTTTACACCCCTGTCTAAAAGAAGCTCACTAAAGATCAGAGGGGGAGAGCTAGGGGGAGGGAGGGACAGTGGGGAAGGAGGTAGTTCTTGTTCCCTTGGTTTCCCTTCTTTATGACCGTGTAACAGCATCCCCAATATCTGGATTCATGCGGAGGAGATAATATAGCCTGGTAAACACATCAGCAGGGCAAGTAGTGTGAAACTTTATTTTAGTGTTTTCAGTAACTGCCTGAGCTGATAATGGCCCTAATGTGGCCACAATTGACTGCAGAAGTGCAGATTTAGTCCCAGTACCATAAAGTTTTGTACTAACACTGTGTGAAATTGTAGTTATTTTGAGTTTTCAGCCTTCCATGGAACAAGAGCAAAACTTGGAGCATGAAGATATATGTGAACTGCTTCTTTAGGAAAGCAGGTAGAGGAGCCCAATGACTTTTGCAGAATCAAATCATGATACAAAACAAACTGAGGAGACTGAGAAGTACAGTGAGCTACCCTGCCGTGACTAACAATAACCATCTTAAAAAACTGTTGATGTATTTCTGAAAACACAGTTTGCTGTTTGTTGCCAGCTATTTCATTTAGACCCAATTTACTTAAATGACATGCCTAAATGTAGGCAGGCTATTAAGCACATTGTTAAATCAAGGCCTTGAAAAACCAAGAAAAACTAATAGTTTCTCTTCCCTGTAGTTCTTTTAATTGCTATTTTTGATCACTTTATATCACTGCTAAATCCACTCCACTTATCTTGTTAAAGCATTTTGAGGGGTATTTTACACAGAGTTTCAGTTTTCTTTCTGAGTTTTGAAACCAATGCAGTTAAAGCATTTTAAAAAATAGCAAGAGGGCTTATCTAGTTCTTTCTATCCAAAGTAGTCTCCAAGTCTGAGCAGACCATTTAATCTGGAACAGTTCTTGTATATTGGTTGAAGGAGGCTGACCCCTCTTTCAAATTTAGCATGCATCTTCCAGTTCATTTTATTTCCCAGCAGATTAGGAGTAGATCAAGTCTGCAATGCTTCTATCATACAGAAGTCTTCTCCTTTTCTACATACTGTTTCTTTCTCCCTAGCTCCACTTTTACTTCTGCAAACCTTTGTATGTCAAGCAAAGGAGAGAATCAAACCAGAGAAGCTTGTATTTGGGACCCTAAAACTGTCAAGATGGGAAGGACATATTGGTTATGCTTTTCACCAATCTTCTTCTCCTATTTATACTCTGTTACATTACTTCTCCTGGCTGTTTCAAATCCTACTTTCAAGTGGTTTATAGTCACAGCTATGAAGCACATTTGTCTACTTCTCTGCTGCAAGGTAATAACAAGCATTGACTGGTGGATCTACTTGTCTTATTCATGAAGCATCTTTCTCAGTCAGACTGTATAACAGATAGATAAAACATGTGATACAAGAAATCCTTTCTATAAATAAACCCATGGAAAAATATTCCTCATCACTGTGAGGTATTTGATTCACAGTGGAGAGCTCTTTGGGATTGGAGGAATGCATCACCTCATGGAAAGGATTTGAGACCTCAGGGCTAATATGCACCTGAGTATCACAGTCAAAATTGTTCAGCGCCCAGACATGTGTAACTTATCATGTTATGATGCAATCATATGCTTAAGCCCCCATATGTGAAAAATTTTCTAAGTATTTTTGTAGCCAGTAGGCAGCTCATGCATTTGCCATATCACACACACAATATGTAGATCATATGCTACCCACAGAGATCTTTCACAGAGCTCTTTGGCTTTCTACTCCAGAGGGTTTGGAGGGCTGTCACCTGTCTCAGAAGCCATACAACCTTCTGATTTTATAGCATAAAATTGCGTACATAAAAATGTTGAATACTAATGCACTAATACCTCCTCCCTATCTAGAACTAAGTGAAATTGGAAATTTATCATGAAATCAAGGCAGTGAAGATTCATTTCCTTTGCTCAGAGGTCTTTGGTGGTGGCATTGTTTGTGGAATGGTATCTAGTCAAGTATCCTTGAACAGGGGGCATTTTTCCTTTTTATCCTTATAGTTTTCTCTTGAAGTTAGTTGTAATAGCTCAGTCTTTCAATGGTCTTTGCTGATACCCAGACCATTTGGGCAGACTTAAGCAAGCTGCCCAGAAAGGAGCTGCTTGAACACCACCAGCGGAAGGATGCTGGCTCCTGACACACCAAGCTCCCTGAGCTGTCTGCCAGGAACAGTCAGCTTGGGCAGAGACAGATATGTTGAAGTCTGGAATAGAAGACATTTGCACAGTTGGTTTTAATGCCCTAGGAACTATGGAAGGCTATAGACTTTACTAGGAAAGAGAGAAAACAGATACAAACATGAAGAACAATCTCTGGCAGATAGCTCTGCTTGTCTGTGAAACACAATCCCCAAATACTCTGGCAAGAAGATAGATCATTATACCATAACGACAAGCATTAGTTGCAGGTCTCGGTTTTTCAAAGAAACTAAGTTTAAAAATAGACTTCCGAAACCTTAATGCCTGGAACTTTGTGCAGACATTAAGATTTGTCTGCAGCTCCTCGTCTTAACTCCTACATTTTTCCATCTGCAAACAACTGCTGCAAACCACTGAATAAGACAGACCTGCACCTTATAGTTCTCAGTAAAGCAATATGTCACCTCTATTTATACTACTGTGATGTTATGAAAGACGGAAATCCTGTCAGTAGTAATCTCAGATTCCTTCAGTTATCATAAATTAAAACTGCCCACTTCTGTCTTGCAACATGAAATTTTTCCTGTAGTGTACATATTTGTGCCTATTTGTACATGCTTTTTATATTCTTTGTTGTATTTTTCAGTAAAATTCTAATGGCACCTTACCGTAGTAATTCTCTAAATGTTAGTTAGCATCTACTGAGCCATAAACTCACAAAAACTTTGACTAACTCTTTCTGATAAACATATCCTTGATGTAACTATTGGCTTAAATCATAGGAAGTAGCTTCATGTCTGCAGTAGTCAAATAGCATGTGGAAGCTCTAAGAATCTTTTCGTGGCCTTGCTACAAAAGTCTTTGTGAATTTACAAATGTAAATGTAAGCTTTCTGTGCCTATGTATCCCCTTCTGTGAGACAATCATGTATATTCTACTCACAGTTTCTAAAGAGGACTATGCAGCCTCCAGTCACAAAGACAAGCAGAGTTTATTGCAGCTCCAGCAAGAGCACATTAGGAGCCCACAGTCAATATCGTACAAGATTGTAATGACATTTTACCTTGCAAAACGTGATAAAATATTTTCTGGTTTTCATCATTTTCTGTATCTCATACAGAAGTCCTGTTGTCTTTGTTAAGGTCAGTGGTGTTTGTTATAATTTTGTAAGACAGCCAAAGCAGTAGTAATAACAAATGCATTAATTCTCCCACACTTGACTAGTCCAGATTCTCAGAGATTTTTTTGTTTTCCAAACACAATTAAGTCACCTTTATTAAAAATAGAACAGGTTTATACTTTCTATGAGGATACCATGAATCAGATTCTAGGAGTAATGTTGCATAATTATAGGGCTTGTACAAAATCTCATACAGATTTTGTGGTGTCAAAACATGATACGGTTTCAGAAACTTCAGGCAAACAAAAGGCATTTCTGTATTTTGATCCACTCTGAATAGTCCTTATAACTGTGCAGCAAACTTAGGGCCAACAAAAAAAGACTAAGAGCCATGATGATTAATATGACAAGAAAATGAAGAGGTCAACTAAAGGCATTGCCATCATCCATAGTCTTTGTCACAACAGGTGATTTATGGAGTTAAACACACTGCAAAGGGAAGCAAAATATAAACATTGAAAAATCTCTACCAGTGCAACCTCGGGAAAGAGGACAAAGGATTTTGATGCCAAAATGGCACATGAGTTTGCTGCTGTGTGAGGACGACAAGCCATGCAAGCACCTGGAACCTGCTATTAGTGCATCCATTCACCTGTTTCTAGCCATGGCCAGTGACTAAATGCTTCAAAGGAATGAAAATAAATAAACAATGTAGAGGCCAAGATATACATCAAGGCAGAAAAGGAAATGGAAATTCCTTCCTGGCCAATGTAAATATGGTATAAAACAATCATACAACAAACATCCCTTTGGGAATACCAGTAGATCACCACTTACAAGCTTCCACTTTTAAATCTGGAATTGTCTTTTCTCTAAACATGAAAAACACTTCTTTTAGCAATGTTGAAGTCTTTTCTGTTTGAAATTACCTGTTTGAAAGGTCATTCCAGGATATTGCCCCCAAAATACTTAGAAACCTCTGAAATCCAGTCCCCAAGTGCTGGCTCGGCATTGGGCAGCAATGCAGATTTATAGCTAGAATAAAGCCTGTAGATAATTCACACTGTCCAGCATGTTAAACTTACAAGATGTAGGTAAGCTAAGAATTGACAGTCCTTCCCATGGCCTTTGTCTCTCTCCTTTGCAGCATTCATCTCCAGAACTGCCCTGACTCCATGGGAAAGGTGCTGCCAGGGGAACACAAAAACCTTGATTGAAGTGGTTACAGCCTTTTGGACCTGGATGGATTTCAACTCCTATCTTGGATAGGTTCAGAAAATAGTTGAGACATTACTTAGTTCAGCTGCAGTGCACTCTGGGGAGATATGTAGGGGAGACTGTTTTATATCTTCCACTCTGGGCAGTTGTGAAGTCACACAAGGTGATAGGCACAAGTGTTATGTCATTGTGATGAAGGTCAGTCTTAGTTCCATCTTGCAGCTATGCAATTTTTCTTGCAGAATCTTCATTCCTCATATATGTGGGTGTTTGTCTTTTTGGGGTAGATTTTTGTATTTTGGAGGGAGAGGGAGAGTTTGGTTGGTTGCTCGTTGGTTTTTCTTTGTTTTTTTGTTTTTTGTTTTTTTTTTTTTTATCCAGTGTTTTATCTTTGATTTGTAAATGCTTCAATGTAAAACTAGTGATACTGTAAGAGAGTTTCATTTATCACAGGGCTTTGGTGATATCAGCATTTTGTGGCTAATAACACTTAAGTGAAACTGATAATACAGCTGCTGTGATTGCAAACCTGGGATAATAGAAGTGCTATCACTTTAAAAATTATTATTGCAGAAATAATGGTAGAATTGAGAGGCAGTTAAAGGGACAGTCTCATCACATTTTAACCACAATGAGATTCTTGACATATTTTATAGAATTATAGAATCATAGAATGATTTGTGTTGGAAGGAGTCTTAAAGATCATGTATTTTGAACACTCCTGTCACTGGCAGGGACATCTCCCAGTAGACAAGGTTTCTCAAAGCTCCATCCAACCTGTCCTCGAACACTGCCAGAAATGGGGTGTCCACAACCTCTCTGGAAAACTTGTTCCAGTGCCTCACCATCCTCACAATAAAGAATTTCTTCTGCATACCTAATCTAAAAATTTCCCCTCTTTTACTTTGAACTCATTACTCCTTGTCCTGTCACTACAGTTCAAATTACTAAAAAACCAAAGTATTTAAAGAAAATAATTATATCGAATAGACATTGCAGAAGATAAAATAGAAAACAAACATTCTGTCTCTATATGCAGGGTGAAATTAAGTCTTTTCTTCACAGTGTAATTTTTTAACAAGACCAGGGCAAAAACAGTTTGACTGGAGGCTATAATTTGGGGTTTTGGGGACTCCAGGTTCTAGAACTTGGGATATATTAGCTCAGAAAACATTAGGAAGGCAACATAAACAAAGATTAAATATGAATTGAGCACATTTCTGATCTGCTAGTGAGTGGTGGTGCTTTTCTTGAAGACTACTGAGGAACTGGGAGCTACAAATTAATAATCCCCAATAATGGAGTACAAATCTTGCTGGGCATATAAAGAGAAGGGCCCAGTTACTGGGATTTTTAAAACATCATTTTAGACATGAAACAAAGAGATTCTGAAAAAGGAGAGAGGGAGGTGGTGAGAAGTATAACAAGTTACTCATCTGTGGCACCTGCACATCTTGCTAATTCATCTGTGGTGGTTTGCATGTTTGGGATGGTTCAGAAGGGTTAATTTACCACTATGAATTCCCATCTTTTCAGTCAGCTGTACAAGGGGGCCTCTCAAAATTCAAACCCAGTGATGACCTTTTGCCTAATGTATGAGGCCAAACAAACACAACGATTTTAAAGGCTCACTCTGCTTATTTTAAGTGCTATAAAACATACTTCACAGAATATAAAGTGCCTTTAGCAACTGAAATTAAAGGCTTCTTTAGATTTTGATCCATTCCTTCTGGTGCACTTGTTTCCACAGATACATTTCCACTTTCCTTTACCAGAAATACAGCCTAATTTCTTTCACATACTCCAGGCAATAAAGGAATAAACCAAAATAAAGCCTGATACTGCAATGCAATGAGAACCTTCCGGGAGTGGATGTGGCATCCACCTCCTTTGTTTCACACAGCTGTGGACTTCATACACTGCAAGATGGATGGAGGCAGTGTCACTGGAGGCAATTCACACCTTTTGTCAGAGAAGGCGAAAAGAGACCATTTATATCATCTTCACAAGGATGGTTTGGAAAATGCTTTCCCATAAGCTGGAAGAACCTTCAAAGCCTTGCTTTCAAGCACTGATGTTCCTTACTGTGAAGGATATCTTGCAATTCACTAATAGCAATATTCTTAGTTGGTCATTTCCAGATGCTTGACTGTGGTGGAAATCTCAGGGCAGATGTGCATTTGAGATTAATTTATTCCTTTTTGTTGCCTTAGAGGACACAGTGGTAACATATTACCTCACTACAATAAAATAGCACAGATATGGGAAAGTCATCTAGTCCCTCTAGCTGACAGTGCAGGCTTGCCCTCTGCAGCGTGCTCCCTAGTGCTTTGTCCAGTCTATTTTTAAATGGCCTAAGTGATGAGAATTTCTGCAGAGGAGAGTTCACAGGCAAGCCTCTTTTCTCTAACAAAGCTTTGGATAGATAAAGAATAATAATAGTAGTTCTATTTACTAAGCTTTCTCTCTTTCACCTGGCAAAGTCCTCCGGGTGCTAAGCAGACACCTCAAAACTATTTATTGTCCCAACCAAGCTCAGCAAAGTTTTGAAGAGATCAGTAAACAAAAAACAATACTAAAGCAAAAGAGCCCTTTCAAACATGCCACTCAGGAACAAAAGGGTCTTATAGTAAGGACTGTTGCAGAAAACCCTATCAGCAGAACCCCAAACTGTTCAACCTCTATGGCCAAATTCATGGAGGTTGGTTAGTGCTTAGCAGAAGATTCAAGGCCCTTGAGGCTTCTCAGTATCTCATAAATCTAGACCTGCACTAAGGGAAATTTAAAAAGACCATATTCCTGAGCTAGACTATAAAGGAAAAAGAAAAGCAATAAAGACTTGTCATTTTGCTTTCCTTATTTGCATTTAATTCATAAAGTCAGTGTTACAATTTTAATTATATCGAAAATCTTCCTTTTGTATCTGCTAAATCCTGATTTACTAGTAGCTACAGTCATTCGCCTTGTAATATTAAATGTAAGGAATGGAACCAAAACCTTCACTACCATCAAATTCAAACAAATGTCTTCAGGAAAAAGCATTAACCAAAAGCTAAGTCAAGTGCCTGTCTTTTCCATCCATGTTTATCAATGCTAAAACCCTACTGGTTGCTACTTGCACCAGAAGACTATTGCAACTTCTGTAGGGGAAAAAAAGGTTATATTTCTTTTTGACAGAACCATTAAGGAACTCTGTAATGTTTCAATCTGTGGTCACTGCTCTGTTTTGCTTGGCTCACTAAACCCTCAGCCTCAGCTGGCATTTCCTAAATTAACAGCACATTCACTCCCCACATTAAGACAGTCAGACAAATGGTTCAGCCTAAACTAAGCAGTTTGACACTCATGTGCTTCAGCAAAGCTGAACAGCATCTCATGACGCTTACATGATTAGATGATATCATAATCATATGATAAAAAGCCATTAGGCCAGGACCAAAATCTAAAACATAGGTCATTATGTTAGATGTAAAAAAGCATACCCATTTAATAAGGAAAAAAAAAGAAACAAAAAAGATTTCTGACACCAGGGAACATCTGGCTAATATTTACATCTCCTGTTTAATTTGGATGCTTCAGTTTAGTTTTCAAGATGGCAGTGTATAGAAACAAATTAAGCCAATCACTCTATCCGCAGTTTAGAAAACCAAGATTTGTTTATAGTTTCTCATATTAATACCTCATCCACTTGGCCAAAATGCCTCGTGAAAAATATACCTCAAACACACAATTCCCCTTTAGTAACAAAGACGTAATTCAGCATAATTCTTTGTTGATGGGATGAAAAAGGGAGTCATGTAAACTTGGGGTATTGAGATGAACAGATAAAGTTGAGCCATAGGAAATGAAACAGTCTTCAGTGCTGTAGGGTTAAACTGAAGTCCAACAAGAAAGTCAACAGAATTAGCATTTTGGGCTCCATCCTATTTTCCTTTAAATCAATGGGATTTTGTCACTGACACCAGTCAGAGTACCATCACAGACATGTTCAGTGTTAAAAGAACATGAGTTAGATATAAGCTTGCTGGATGAGCCCTGTGCGTGGGAATCTGTGATGAGTTTGATAAAATGCTTCTTTCCAAGAGCAGTTAAAAACAAGAAGCAATTCAGCAATGCATATGTAGAATTTCATAAAATGTTATCTCTTTGAGGAAAACTGGCCAAGTGACAATATTCTTATGTCATAGCTAATTAGGCAAGCTTCAGAACATTCAAGTTAATAAAAGGAGATACTGATTTCAAAATACTAGAGAGAATCCAAGGCCTGAAGTCAAAGCTTTTTGTTACAAACCCAGGACAGGCACAGAAATCAGTTCATCAGACTTCCTTAATTTTTGATATACAAGAGATCTACCAGGCCAAAATCTACTCAACATTATTGAGTATTCTTAGAGTTTGGAGGGTATAAATAATATTAGCATGAGTGACCTACAGTATCCAAACCTCAAATCTAGATTAACAGTCCTGGTGATTTGAGCTGATTCTGGTCTGCTCTCTCTAGAGACAGAAGAAAAACCCAGGTAAGCTTCCTGAATGTTTCTCATGTCTGTTTAGACTGCCATGACAAAAACGCAGCATAGACACTCAAAGATCAGTGCTAAATTATCCAGCTTTATTCTAGCAAACAATTCACCCACAACTGCAAGGAGCTTAGGTCTGGAAGCAAACCCAGCTGTTACTCAGAGTGCCAGCAAGATAACCCTGATGTCAGGTTTGTATTGCCCAGCAAGCCTGTGGCCTGAGCTCAGACAGAGAGCTGAGGGGAACCCTGCGTGTCTGCAGTGTGTCTGTGTGTCTGCTGCTGCCTGGCTCACTGGAGGGGGTGGCAGAGACAGGGCATGGGTGGCAGAAGCAACATCAGGAAAAGCAACGAGAGCAGCAGATATTGGTACAGCAAAGGTATCAGCACATGGTAGTGAATGTGCTGGAGGAAGTGATGGGTTAGTTCCCCCCATGGACCACTTCCAAAGGGCATTGGGGTTAAGATGGTATCACATTTGTCTCCCTCCATCTTCTGCTATCCCAAAAGACACTGCTCTTCAAAGTGCTTCCCATGTCCTCCTGGCACACCTCTGTGTATGCAGCACACACATTCAATCTGTGCTATAAAAACACTTCTTGCAACATAGCCCTCAGCTATTTCCAATGCTTTGAACTGAATAACCAAGGCTGACATGGTAATTATGTCTTGGGGTCACAGAGATACCCCACGGCCCAGAGAAAACCCAAGGTTTCTCTCTGAGTTGCAGGGGTGCAAAGTCCAGCTACTCATACTGGTAATTAACCATTCCTGGGACTGGCTTCTGGCTCTGAGGCCAACTGGCAAGGAAGAGCACCCCCATCCCACTAGAAGAGGGGGATTGTGCCCAGCTGGCCAACTGGGAATGGTGTCAGGACCATGATGACCTCTGGGCCATCTCTGGCAGATGTCTGACAGTTCTGGTGGGCACCACTCAGAGACAGGGACCAGCCTCATAATGCAGTAGTGCTGCCAATCCACTATTTTTAATCCAAACATCTCATTTACTAGTAAAGCTATAGCTCACCAGACCCTCCTGCCCTGAGGACAGCTGACCCTGAGCAGGCTGGGGGCCAGAGGACAATCCATGGCCATCTTTTGTTTTTAGAGGGATAAATATAGCCACAAGGGCTATATGCTCTGTGAGTATGGGCATGTGCTGCCTTAAGCCCTGCTCTTCCAAGGAGGCAGAGACATGTGCCTCCCAGCAGTACTGACAGGGAATCTATTTCTTCATTCATAAAAAGTGACAGTTCAGATTTATTTGAACAGGATGTCACCTGTGTGCCACCTCAGTCACTTTGGTGAGCATGCACCACATTTTGCCCTTCTAAAGGTGATGGAATGGCACAGCCAGATGCACCAGCAAGTGGGCATTGAAAGTGGTAGGGAGGGAGAACTGCTTGCCCAGATTAATGGTGATTCTCTGCAGCTCTGCAGGGAAAAAAATTCTCATGTAGCAGTGAGTGTGGGCACTAGAAATATTTCTTGCTCAGTGAGCCATGAGACAGAGGTACAAGAGCAGGTAAACATGCTTTCTTACACTCAGTCAGACCTGACGTTTTTTATACATTGATTTATACTTTCTACAGAACCAATTCAGGAGAGTAACAGATGAAAAGAGTGTGCCAGCTTATAGTTGTGAGGAAGCATTCCTCCTAACCCAACCCTCAAAAGTAACCCTTTCATGAGGTAAAAAAATATCTTCCATTTCCTAGAGCAGCTGGTTTAGCAATGCTTTGCTGATTTGCTGTTTGATATTCTCCTTTGTTAAGGTATTTAACATGCCTTTGCAAATTTGAGTGGCCAAAAGTTTGTCTTCCATATAAAAATGTCTTGTTTTTTTCCTTCATTTTTTTCCTCCTCTGATTTAGTAGATAACAGAAATGGAGTGACAGAACTAGGAAGTTCAGGTCTATCCCTTCCAAATTGCTCAGTCTGTCCTTCCAAAAATGCTCAGAGAAAATGAATGGGAACTTGCAGACAGGATATAAAGTATTCAGAGTGTTGCAGAAGCAATGCAGTCATTTAAAAGGCCAGCTTAGAAAACAGTGTGTTTCTTCCTTTGACATCCTCCCAAGAACGTCTGCATCAGCCAGCTTGCTTAAAGTGGCAAAAGTCATTACAGATAAACACAGTGGATTGTTTATTTTGGAAAGGGACTGGGGCATAACTCCTCTGAAGTAAAGCATAGGGTGGTTCTTTCTTTACCTGCTGCGGGATCCAGCAGAGAGGCAAGGTGCTGCATGCTTTGTGCTCAAATGACTAACAAGACCTTTGTCTAGGCTTGAACTTTCATACCTGTTTTCAGTTCCTGACATACCTCGGATCCCCCCTACCGCCCGCTGAGCCCACGTTGGTGCACTCCGATGGTGAGCCTCTGGATACAGAATGCCACTGGCATCCACGGGGAAGACAAAGCCCCTCAGAAAAGAAAGCAGCCTCGGGCCACTCTAATTACAAGTCCCTGCACTGCTTGAAGGTACTCAGCTGACATGCCTGAACTGTGCAAAGACCTTCAAGTGAACTATTATACAAAGCTCAATGTATCACATGGTTGCGAAGCAGCTGCTAAGTCTCACTGTAAATGAGGCACAGAGATGATAAGTCACATACTCTCATATACAATGTGCTTAAGGAAACCCCCACCCTACAGATTTTACTGCCTTAGGCTAGGATGAAACTTGGGAGGTGAAGGGGAGGGAGTGAGATGTGGGAAAGAGTTTTATGTGAAGACGTCTTAGTCTACGTTAAGGATGTGTTTACTCCTAGTAGCTTTGGCAAGTTAATCATAACATGCATTTAAGTTCTTTCAATAACATCCCCCAAAGTGGATTTTTTTCTAAATGTCACTTCCCTGTTTAAACCAGCATACAACTGTATATCCAGATAAATCTTCCACAGCAGACACAGAAAGCAATAGTTGCTAACATTTGGGTTTTCCTTTGCTCAATTTGCCTGGAAACACACAAGCCTGAAATGTATGTTCTCAGTTCAGACCGGAGCACTGTAAAGGACATGCATCTGATTGCACAGATATGAAACACAGCAAGAGTGACATGATTAAGAACAAAAAGCTGGGAAAACACAGAAGGCAGATGATATAACCCACAGCAATATCTACATTTCCTGTGATCATCTTAAAAACTGCGGACTACTGCGGTGAAGGCTGAATGGCTGCAGAGTAGTGCCTTTAACACACCCAGGAAGGGGTTTCCCATAACCCAGCAACATCCTGGGACTGTAGTCATTTCTGAAATTCCAGATCAATAGAAATGCAGGGTTGGGAGGGACCTGGGTAAGCCATCCAGCTTGTTGTGCTGAGATGGTTTACCCAGGTCTTACCAGGGTGCTGCAGTCAGAGTCAGTGTGATGCTGAAATGGGAACTCAAATGTCTCGGAGCTACTATTCAGGCTCTCTACACTGTCAGTAGGTGGCTCATCTTTTCAAGATTTTCCATCCATCCATAATAAAAAGTAAATATATGGCTACCAAAGTAAAAAAAAAAAAAAAAAATTCTGTATATCATGAAAATATTGCAAACCAATAATGCATAAGCAAATTTAATTCTCTTTTGAAAATGTTTGGGAGAAAATTCATGAAACTTATCTAACTGGTGTGTTTCTGGACAAGCATACCCCTGCTAGCCTTCCACACATTCTTCAACTAATCTTCAAAAAGCAGTTTTGAAGCAAAATTTTCCCCATGTAAAAGAAGAGTGCATTAAAGTTATTTTGCAATCAAAAAGTGATAGCACATTACCAAATATATATGGTTCCTTAGATTGTTTTACAAAACCCTTTGAAGCAATGCAAAAAACCTCATGAAGAGATGATAGCATGAAAGTATAGCAAGGAGCAGGTGATCAGAGGTTACAGCAGCAGGCTACGAGAACAAGACAGCCCTAATTGCGCTTGCAAATCTCATTGCTCTCTATGGATTTATTAGAGAAGAAAGATCCATAAGACTAAGCAAATCCAGGGGCATGAGAATGACAGCAGGAGATTCACACTCTAGCCATTATGAAGGAAAAGACTTCATCATTAAAACTGAAGCCAGAGCTTTGTCTCCTTTACAGGTCTCAAACCATACTTGGCTTCCTTGGCACTATCTGACTAATCAACCATTTGCTTAGGTGATTTGATCCTGCTCTCATTCAAGGCAGATGTGTCTCCAACTTCAAAGAGAGCATGATGACACCTTCGTGAACTGTGTTTCAATCTGGCTAACAGAGGGCTGCACTTAAAACATTTTCTAATAGAGATACTACAGAAAGCAGAATTAGGTCCAAACTATGTTAAAAATTCACTTTTAACAAATAAAAAAAAGGTTACAACATCCCAAAGTTGGACAAACAGGTTTTAAAACTAGCACAGATGGCCCAACGTGCCTTTTATCCCTTATCACAGACATTTATATTACATGTCAAAATACTGCAGAATACAGTGATAGTCAATGTTGGAACTCTCTGTATGGGTCATGCAGATTCACCACCAGCTGAAACAAAGTGTATTTTCTCCTGGAGTGGGTCACTGTTCTCCTCAATCATCTCACGCTTTTGTTGTTTTTATTTTCAGCACAGAGTTTAATCTTAAAGATGCCATTTAAAAAAGAATTTTTTCCTGATACTAACAACATATGGAAGCAGCTGTTTGCTGTTCTTGTTCATAAAATGAGTTACATCTTCCTTTAAACAAGACAGCTTTTTATTTTGCTGTTAAACCTGCATTTGAATCAGAACAAAATGGTAATAAACATGTCTAGAAAGGTCTCCAGTTCAAAAAAAGTTACCGTCCATGAACTTTGCCACCCTTTACTTCTTATTTCCTAGCACAGGACATTTGTCTGATTTGGAGAATAGCTATAACATGAGAAACATGAGCTACATTTTGGCACTCATTTCTTAATTATTGCTGTTATTGTCATTTTTAAAAAAATCTTGTGGTTGAAAATATCCTAAAAAAAGTTAGTGGTTAGTGTCTGATATGTTACACGTTGCTTTAGTACATAAGAGCAAAAATAAAACAGATAATCGTCTGTACAGTGTGTTCAAAACATAGACTATATCTATATCACTAAATAAATCAAGGCCAGGGAGTGAACTTGACCACTGAGCTGCCTGTGCCAGCTACCACTTTTCAGTAATAATGTCCAGACATGACTGATGGGACAGCACATATGGCAGGGAGCACTTCCCAGCAAGTAATGTGGATGAGACTACAACAGTTTAGAGCCTGTGCTGTCCTCTGATACTACCTGCACAGGCTTTGTGCATTCAAAGATCTCTCCACACCTTTGCACCAAGGCATGCAACATAATCCCACAATTTTCACCCTATGAAACCTTGGTTCTTACTGGTAGAGTCCTCACCTTACTGAACATACTTGAAGAAAATCACTTAAAGTAGCAGTTATACCTTAGATCCACTGAGAAACCATATGCTCAGAGGAGACACAGCACCACATGCTCTGTGACAGGGACAAGAGAATAGTCCCTGACCATGACAGGTTTATCAGCGTAAGCACAGCTATAATATCTCGGATTCTTGAAGACCTTTTGGGCATGACTACTTGGAGAGAAGGGCATTATGTCAAACAGTATGTGAAAGGAAAATGTGATGGATAACTCTGATGCCTAAACACAAATACTGTCGTTTGATTAGCTCTAGCAGATCCTGATGTGGCATGTGGTGCTGTCTCTTTACAAAAAAAAAATAGTAGTTTGCAGTCCATGTAGAGGGAAGGTATAGCCAGCTAAACTGAGAGTGAAGCACACTCTAGGGACATCAAAAACAAAAAATATGGATAAAGACATGTAGAGAAAGGTCACTAAGCCACTAAGACAGTGACTGAGAAAAAGACAATGAAAGGAGTTGAAATATGTGAGTCAATAAGTAGTTTCAAGCAGGTCAGAAAGCCCAGGTGAGAGCAGAAAGTCCACCTGGGCATCAACTCCAGTGAGGTATCTTAGGGATGCTTTCAGGATCATGGTGGCTGTGTGCAATGATTTAGGTATCACTGAAAAGCCAGGTCTCCAGCAGTGTTGTGTCTAGCATTTTTGCAATACTTGCTAATAAACTAGGTAAAAGAACAGCTTTGTGGAGCTTGTAGGTTAAAAAAGGCAAAGTTTAAGGCTGAATTGAGGATGCAATATTTTTGTGCTCCTTTGCTCTGAATAAACTGCAACAATGTCTAGCTTAGCATTTGTAAATGGCTGATTTCTCATAGACAGGACAAAAGTAGACCATTAGGAGGACATGGAAAGGAGGGAGGCCTTATGCTAGTTCAAGCTTGGAAGCTCCTTTTGATTACTGACTCTTTTGTCAGTGATAGGCTATATCAGTGCTATATTTCCTGGGGGTTCCACAATCCTCAGGGGAAAATGAAGTGGTGATGCAACATTTTAAGTAGGTAAAATGTGAAAGAAGGTAAATAATTGAGGAATCTATCCAGATCAGAAGAAAAGCTAATACCAACATATTTGAAAAGATTTTTTAACAAAAGTTTTACATAGTCTTAACTGCAATTTTATTCACAAACATGTAATTAAATATATAAATTGATTGATACCAAATGATGACAGCCAACTCTTAGCTATAAACAAAACTTTTCTCCTCATACCTCTTATTTGTTGTTTATTGAAATGCTTTCCTAACCCTTTTAACTTGCCTCCTTCCAATAGATTAATCAGTTTAATGCAACAGCCTAGAAATGAGAAACATTAATCTACCAATTCCTTCCCTGCTTTTGACCTGCAGTCCCAGCTGGGAAATGCTAGACATGCATTTGGCTGAGCTGCTTACTGCTGTTCATGGTTAGTTTTAGGACAGATGGACTGAAAACCTGCAGTAACGGGGCTGGGTTCTGTGACCCAGTAAGTCCCTTTGAGTTCCATCTGTAGGTATTAACCTGTAACAAGTAAGTATCTTCTTTCCCTTAACTAACCTGTGTTGAAAATAAAACACAAATAACTGCACTGGATGGCATAAAAACAGCAACAGAAGAGAATTAAGACACCTTGTTTTTGTGCCTCCTGAACACATGGCAAGAGCTCGACCATAGACCTTTGGCATTGGCTCTGGCAGATCTTCCTCTGGTGGTTTCAGATGCTGTCTTTTCTCACCTGTCCAGTTATTTCTTTGTTGAAACTTAGCACTCTCAAAGCAGATTCAGCAGAAGGGAATGTCTGCCTATCAGTCTCTGCAATACACAGTCTACGTTTACCTCACCTTCCCTGATATCATCCTTGCCAATGTGCTGGGAAGGTCAGATGGCAATAATGATGTTTTCATATTTGCAGTTCTATAGGGAAAATTCCATAGTTACAAGTATATCAGAAACACAAAAATAAGTTAATGCTGTCTGGAAAATAAATACACCCACTAGGTCACTGATGGCCTTTGTGCTGTAAGAGATAAACTCAAAACTTTAAATGCCTCATTTGCTTAGCTCTACAAAAACTTCAGATAAAAATGGCAGTAATGGCTTGCAGTAATGGCAACAGAGTTGATTTTTTGTGTTTTGTTGGATTTCTTTAAGTAACTGCTCGAAATTCTTTTGAACAACTGTACCCCTGTTTTTCAGAAACAAAACCAGAAGACAAATTCAGACATGCAAATCAAGTAAATTATGCTAGCATAAACTAGGAAACTCATTAGTTCTTGCATTGCTGAAGTTTAGGTAACTTTTGCAGAGTAGATTATTTTTTAGAAATCAGAGAACATAGGACATGAAAGGAACTCTAGTACTTTACCTAGTGGATCCCTGCACTGAAAATACCTGCATTTTCTCTGACCCTCACTAATTTCATCAATGAATTCTTTAAAAACTCTTGAAACTTCCTTGATACCTTGTTCAAATGCTTATTTATAATCAGTGTGGTAAAAGGATTTTTATTTTTGTAGGATTTCCCCAATATCTAACCTAAAACTTCTTCATTTCAAATTAAAGCAATCATTTTTTTCTGTCAGTGGACTTGGAGTATAATTGATCACTGTCTACTTTACAACAACCTTCTACATACTTGAAGACTGTTATCATGTCCCTCTCAGGCTCTTCTGTTGTAGACTAAACAAATCCAATTCCTTCAATCTTTCCTCACAGGTCATGTTTTCTAAGCCGCTTATCATTCCTGTTCCTCTCCTCTGGACACTCGCCAATTTGTCTGCAACTCTTGAAAAAGTGGTGCCCAAAGCTGGGTCGAGTTCCTAGCTCAGAACCCCAAGCACCAAGTAGGATGGAACCCCTACTTCTGCCTGACACACAGCATTTCTTTTAATTCACAACAGAATGAAATGGCTGCTCAAAAAAAGACGTTGTGCTCTTGGGTAATCCTTGGTCTGCAGTCCATAATCACACTCAGCCCCTTCTCTGCAGCTCTGCTGTGTAGCCAATTACTCCCTGCTCTGGGTTTGTGTGGGATTGTCCCTCCCGGGAAACAGTGCTTCACACTAATATTTATTAACACTCATTTCAGATCATTCTTCCAATTTTTCACAGTAACTTTCAATATCTGTTTTGCTTTAGAAAGCAGCACCTACAATCTCCCTCATTCTCAGGACACTGGAGATTTTGTTGTGACAGTCTGTACACTCATCCAAAACACTGACAAGAATGGATTTACCAGCTACTGATTTTGATAGTAACTACTCATACCTGTTCCCAAACACTTTCACAAAGTGACTTTCAGCCACTTTGTAATACTTTCATTTAGGCCATTTTCCTTTAATTTGCTTGTGAGAAAACAGCATGAGGATGAGTCAAAATGCAAGATTAACATATATATCATATGTACTCCATCCCTATATTTACAAGGAGAGCTACCTTGTCAAAGAAAATAATTAGAATGCCTTGACATTCTTTTTCCTGATAAACCCTTATTGGTTTTTTCTTATCATCCCTAAGTAATTATAAATTGACTGTTTAGTAAATTGCTTCAGTATCTTTCCCAGTATTGATATGAGACCAGCTGGATTTAATTTTTCAAGTCTTCTTCCTCTCTCTGTTTAAAAGGCAGAGACTATCTTTCTTTCTCCTCTGCTTCTTCAGAGCATCATTTGTTTATTAGTATCCCCAAAAGACACTCGGTAATGTTACAATGGCTGCTTTACTTGTTCTGTTACCTGTTCCTTATCAGTGAGAAAAAAAAAGGAACAGATACTACATGAAGGTGTTTTGAATTATGCTTTCAACCAATAAGATTTAGGTATTTTTTTCCTTTTATGAACACAAATACCAAGTGAAACAAGGAAAAAAATGTTTCTTTAAGCTATGACAACAGATCTTTCTCAGAACTGTGAGCAAAAGTCTCTATAGGCAACATTTTTTCATAAGAAAACTATGATTTATTGATCTAAATCACTCCTAAATTTTATCACTTTCTCCAGACTAACAATTGGACTATGAGGTCTAAACATCCAGTCTCTAGGCTTCCCTAGAAGTGCCTTAATCAGTGGTCTACTAACTGTATCAGTATTCTAGTTAATGAAGCTATACAGCTGTTTTAGTTCCTACAATTAAATTTTGTAGGGGACAAGGGGACAGTGAAAAGTTTCTGAACTCTTCAGCATCCTATAGCAAAATCTGGTTCAATTTAATCACATTTATTAATCTTCACTACTTACACTCTGCAAGTGCCAGAAGCCTTTGTTAAGGACCTCAGGCTTATTATTTTATGTACTTCATGTTCTCATTGAATAGCTCTTCTTTGCCCTCGAGTATCAGTGTAGCCCCTGAGTGAACCTAGTCTTGTTTTAATTTTGCCATTTTCTCCCTCAGTTACATTGGTAAAATGTCAAATTCTGTTTTTTCTGGCAAACATAAACCCCCTGAAAAGGCAGAGAAGATGAATACTTCTGCCAGTCTCTTAAACTCTGCAAAAAGATAACTAGAAGGTGAATGAGACAATAAAAGATGTTCATTCCTTTATCCATTTATTGTCCACATGCAAAAGTTTAAATTCAACTAAACAGAGGTGCCTAAGCTCTGAGACCTGTCCCCTTGCTCTGTGAGCATGCAAAACTGGTCAAAGCCATTCAGTTGGGCAGGGACATATGAGACCTGAGAAACCTGTGTCAACATCAGTGATCGTACACATTGCCTTTCACAGTGGTCTGTTTGCTGCCAATTGCATTGGGAAGAGAGACAGAGATCCCTAGTAGGATGCTCCCATGAAAAATATTAATATAAAGAAATGTGGACAAAATCTTACCAGCATGATCAGCTAGAGGATAAGGACATTTTCAGTCAAAATTTACTTCTACCCACCTCTCTAAGAACTATGTTTTTAAAGTTCTTCTATAACATACCTCATAAATGATCTCCACAATAAAAAAGCTGCATTTAAAAGTTTCAGAGCTGTTATAGAGGAGAAAAATGTTAAGAAATCTTTATTTCACTACTGTTTCAGCATTTTTTAGCACTTAGATGATGAACACCATAAATTCTTAAATAACCAGTGCTTAATTTCATGAGAAATTAGGTACCTGTCCAGAAATATGTTTCATAAACACATTTAAGGAACGAGGCCTTTATGTCCAAACACAGATAAAATATGCCATCTAAACCGACAATATGCACTAAGTGGGGGTTTTCTCTGTTTTAGGTGGGACACAATTACTGACTTCCTCCTTTCCAGATGAAAGCATGCAGGACAGTACTGGGAGACTTCAAAATAAACAGAAGATGTGACTATAGTCATGGGCTTGGTACCACTTGCTTATGTTTCCATTCTTAAAAGTCACAAAACTCAGGCATCAAGATGGCTTCCAAACTCTTGAGCTGAAACCCAAATGGAACGTTTAAAGATAGGGCAGATACCTAAATTTAGTCATTATATGACTAAATATAATGTGACAGCTGTCTACTGTCAATGCTTTTTCTCTACATGTAATGCTGAAAGACTATAGTATTTGTGTCTTAACAAAGTTAAACTATTGAATATATATTCAACTTCTGAAGTTTCTGTCCTCCAGCAATGTCTACAGCCTGAGGGTTTAACCTAAACTCATCTCCTGTGAAAACATGCAAATCTAGACACAAAAAGATCACACAACAGCTTCACTGTTGATAAAGCTAATTTGTCTTCTATTTTTTCTGTAAATTCAAAGGGAGTAGAAACCCCAATCTACCTTTCTGGGTTACCAACCTAATATTTGATTTGGCAATATTTAAAACCAATCTAAAGCAGAATCTTACCAGTTCTGCTTTCTATAACAGACCATGAATTACAGAACAATAATTCACACTCAGAAAACCCACTTGTCCTTGATCTTTTGGCATGGTGCCTCTAAGCTTGCTACCTTTCAAGTGTGGAACAGCTTGCATGTTGCTGTGTCTTGCTATTTATTGTGAGTATTTTTTACTACAACTGGAACTGCAAATGTTCCAAGCTGAAGAATTTAAATTACCTGAATTGGCATATTTACTGTAAAGCCCAATTCTCTTAGGAAAATCCTAATTTGTACTTAATAGCTCCCTTCTACATCCACATACAGGACAGAGATTCAGGCTAGAATCTGGAAATAAAAACTTGTCAGTCTTTATGAGTCATAATCTAACCTTTCACATAGGCTTTAAAAAAATCTGTTGCGGCCTCTGAGAGGAAAATACTGAAGGGTGAATTTTAAGAAATTTTACTGGGAGAAAACTCTAGCTAGATTTTTACTCTTATCTAGAAAAAATAACATTAAAAATCATTGCATCTTAGTAAAGGCAGCCTATTTCAGCATACAGGAATAATAACTTTAAATTATCAAATCTTTCTATTCTTTCTTTACAAGATCAGCCATGACAAAATACATGTCATGTGTATATATATATATATATTAAGGGGAGGAGGGTTACAATTTTAAAGTCCTCTAGGTATTTTAAATTTTATTTTTAAAGATTTCAAAGCTTTTCTTCTTACACAGGAATGTATAAAGGACTTATACTGAAAAAAAGGTAGCCTTGAACATAATGCTGAAGTGTACTTAAAGATAAAATTTTGATGCCAAGTGCTTAAATTCAGTACCTCAGCACAAAATGGGCTAAGACTGAGCCCATTACAGGCTTTGTAACAGTCAGGACCACAGAAAAAGTAGTCATCTTTTTCCAACATCCAATGCCTAAGCATCAGATTATTAAGCAGTAACACGTGCAACCTTCTGGAGAATTTTTTTAATTTTTTTCTAATGGAGAAATTTCTAGAGAAATAATCTAGAGTTAGTTATTTTGAATTGAAATATCATAGCAAAAAAAAAAAGGGGGGGGCAAAAATTTCTATTTAAGATTTGTAATGTTTACCCAGATCTAACAGACTGCAACCACATTTGATTTAACTGAAGTTTGTCATAAGTGGAATTTTTGATTCCAATGGTTACTGGTGCTACTTCGATAAGCCCTCAGAAATTATAACACTAAAAAGCATGTGATACTCAGAGGTAACAGGTCACTATTGTTGTATAAATGATGGTTAGCAATAAGTATCAGGTGTCTACTGAGTCTCATTCCATCCAGCTGAGCTCAGTGTGCTTTTCTTAGCAGTCTTCTGGGCCAAGTAAGAGACGTAAGTAGAAGCTGAGAGCACCTTCTCTCAAGTTAGTGATTTCCTGGTGCCATATGTCTGGGACAAAAGGCAGATTCAAATGATAATTTCTCCCTTCCAGCTCTCAAGGCAACAAGACAGCCGGGCAGTGAGTGGCTGGTGCCCACACACTCCTTCTGCTGGCTCATTGCCTCCTCCTCCTCCACTCAGCCCTCCAGCATCAGAGGTAAAATGTGGCAGGTTTCAGTTCTGGGGTTTTTTTTGAGCTCTCTCAGATCTGCAACATGAAATATCATGTCTGCCTGATGCTCATGTACTGTTCTCCATGAGACTGGATTAGAACAAAAGTCTATTATTTCATTTTGAGACTCGTGTCTTAGATCATCAGGAGGTTGTGACATGCTTTAAGGTTTGACAAAACAAAGAATCAATTTGTTAGAAAAACAGAACAGATCCCTTCAGTAGAAATCTCTCACTTTCATTTTAACACACAGCAAATAGGCCTTCTTTCTGATAACCCTTGGTTGGCAATGGGAATGCAAGACTCATTAGGGTCACGAGGCACAATGAATTCTGCCCTTGTAGTTCGACATGTTTCCTTTAGAAAGCTCCACAGAGCCCTGATCCTTCAGCCGATTCCCCTTATTCTTCAAGCCATAAAATTACTCCATTGCCCTCTAACAAGTTCCAAACAGTTGTAAAGATGAAAAAATAATGTTTTGTACTGCCCAGGGCCTCTTCAAAAGCAGTGAATTTGGTAGAGAAACTCTTAGGAGCAAACAGACCACACCCACAATACAGAGGAAAGCAAACCAGGAGCTTCCCCCTCACAGCTTTTCCTTAGTCTGATACATAACAATAATAAAAAGCAAAACCCTTCCTAACCTCATTTTAGCAGTAAATTTAAGTAGCCCAATAATCAGTTGCATTTCAAGGAAGCTTTTTAACATTGGTTGTTTATGATGTTTTTCCATCTCTGTCCTCAACATAATTCACAAACTTTTCTCTAATGTATTCATTTATTGGGTTTCTCTTTGGCCTCTCTACTAATCTGTTAATGAAGCTGCAAATAAAAACCAGACTTTAAACTGCTCAGTACCAGAATTAGAAACTTTGTCACATTTTGCTTTCTGTTGGTTTGTTACCCATGTGATAATTTTCTTATACAAGCTAATATGAATCAATCTTTACATAAAAAGCTCATGACCTAGTGAAGCAAATGCTTTAGCAAAAGTTCACTTGTAACTCCAAGGGTCTCCTTCTTGCTTAAAACAGACCAGTTCTCTATTATAAAAACTCAGAAGAAAGGTCCAGGCAACTGGTTTCTACTGCAGACTTCCCTTCAGTGGAAAGTATTCATTTGGTGGCCATGGTCAAGTTAAAGGTTACAGAGACCTGACCACAGGGATTTCTTGAGATCCAAGGAGAGAAAAAATTTCTTATACTGATTAGAATCTGGAATGGGAAGGACAAAGAAGCAGATAGTGGCTTCTCCACAGCTGCATGTGTGTCTGAAGACTAGTTCTGTCCTGCAAATCACTCACTTAAATAGTCTTTCTCTCTCCCACAGTCCCACTCATGACAGCCAGGACTGGGGAAAAAGGTCTACTCATGCACTTTTGCCAAGTACTCTTTTTTGTGCTCTTCTTTAACTGTGCAAGGTGTTTGGCTCTTCCCAATTGCTCATCCAAAGATATTTTCTAAGAAACATTTCAGAAGTACAGGCTATTTCACATTTCTACAGTTCCAGCAGCAAGAGCAATATACCCATATACAGACATACACATCTATGAATATATATGTATGTACATCTAAGCACATATATATCTATTAGACTTCAACACTAGGTTTTCCTATTCAATAAACAAAAGGATATCACAGAGTTTTGCCCATGGTAATAAGAATAAGATTGGCAGTTTCCTCAGGACAAGCAAGAAATAAAGTCTCTGCTTGGGACCAGGGGCAACCCCTTGACAGATCTACATTACCATCATGCTTTTGTTGTAGCAGTCTGACACTGAAGATCCTATAAGAAACTGCAATGTTGTATTCATGTTCTATAATATTTAAAACTGTACAATCAATGAATTCATGGCTTGGGGAGAAGTCAAAGCAGAAATCAAAGATATACTTTAATTAAGCAACAATAACATTGCTTAGAGGTAGTCTTGGAAACCCTTCCATCTTTCAAGAAAAAATGTCTCTGGAAAAAAATATTTGGGCTCTTTAATTATTTTACATGTGATTCTGTAAAGCAGTTATAATATTCAGAAACACAGTTTCCTAATCATGCATGGGTCTGTCATCTATTAATAATGTTTGCAAAACTTAACAAGCTATTATGATAGAGAAACTGAAGTCATTAATTATCTCACAAGTCATTGGTTCAGACCGTGTCTGCCTAGGATCTCATGCTTCATGGTAGCATACATGTAGAAAATCAATTTTGCACTTAGAAAATAGGGCATTCAGAAGATCATGTGATCACAGGCAGCCAAAGAACTAAAAATGCTAAATGTTTATGTAGGAAAAGAAAAGGCTTACATTTCAGAGAAAAAAAAAATCAGAGCAGAGTCAAACTTTATCAGAATGTAGTAATTTACATTTTCAGTCATTAAGTCAATTTCTTAATGATTAGCATATACTTTCAAGCTATCTAGTTTAAAATTAGAATATACAGTGTTACCAATTAGAACTGCAAAGTAATAATCAAAAATAATGTAACAAGAAATATATCCTAATGTTTTCAGCACCATATAGCTGATCATATGACCAAAATGGGGTATTTTTCCTCCTCTGAAGTGTCAGGTTCAATGTACACATTTCAGGCAACACATGAAAAACACTTTTGGAAAACAATCAAGGTTTTGTGCTCTTTACTGAACTTAATAATAGTATTTCAGGTAAAAAGTTCATGTTTTACAGTGCCTGAGTGTGGCATGCAATGAGTTTCAGCGAGGAGCTTTCTACGGGATTTTAGTTTTTCCTGAGTTTTGTTGTCCTTCTCAGTAGGAAGAGAAGTGCACGTTGGGAGCCAGGCAGGGTTGCATGTTTCTTTGAGAAAGGAGGAGGTGCTTGACACATAAAACCAGGAGTGTTTCCCCAAATGGGTAATTGTGATCACAACATTTAAACCCTTGGAAATAAGAGACACATTCCCCCAGGCTGTGAATGAGCAGAGTGGACATACAGATCAGTATGAAAGTAAGGAGTGAGGTCTGATGCAGGCGGAGGAAGGGGCATAAACATTAGTAGAAGAGCATAAGCACCAGTGAAAAGGACTGGAAGATGTAAAAAAAGCTACTAGAATATGTGAAGGCAGAAAATGTAGCACTGCAAGAGAGTAGAGTGACATTGTCAGCAAAACCCTGCTCAGTGACAGCAAGAACCCAGAAAATGCAGGAAATTCCTGGATCCACAAAGGGGCAAATTTTAATGGCAGAATACTGGGGAAATTTGATATTTTTACACATCTACGTGAGAAGAAATCTAAATATTTGCAAAAAAAAATAGCTAGAGGTGTACATGAAGGAGGCAGGAGAGTAGATAGAAGAGGTATATATTCAAAGAGTCTACTTACCACAATGAGTGACTAGAAGCTTTTCTAGAAGTGATAGCAAAAGAAAAGATGTCAGTTCTGTGAATGGTTTCTGACATATTCAGCCACACCAAAGTGAACACAGAATAAAACAACACCAAAAAAAAAGACAAAATCAGACTGTATTATGCCCCTCTACAAACCTCAGATGAAGATAAAAATGCAGCATTATTTATTTTTTTAACACAGGAACAAGATGCCAGTCCTTCAGTAGTAGTAATGTAGTATTAACCTAAACTACAAGTTTCTGGTGCCTTGGTACATGCAGAAAATATGGGCTTCTGTTTGTGTGTAATCAATGAGCTAAGAGGCAGAATATATGCATTCCTGCAGCCAGGCAGCTGCACTTTCCTGAGAGGCATCTAGTCTGAACTATAGCTGGAGAGAAGGAAGATAATACACTTCAGCTAGTTTATTGCTCTGCTCAAGGATGGCAATTCATGCAATGGAAATTCAAGCTAAGGTAGAAAAATATAAACCAAGTACCATACAAATTAACTTTTCTTCTGAAAAAGGCTTGATAAAACACGGGTTTTTCCTTACACTGAAAGTGAACAGGAGTTTATGCTGTAGTTACATGCTGTGTGTAATAGTAATGATCAATTTTCCTTAGTAAATTTTAAGATATTTTGTTATCTCTAAAAGGGAAGTTTTGTCACATCAGGTTGCAATGCAGAAGAGAAATACAGAAAGAGTTAATTGGTAAGTACCTCCTGTGCCCATAGATACTGTCTGCTCTGATAGCAAAGACTTTGCAGTGAAAGAAGCCAGAGTAACCTACTGGAACAGGAAGAGGCTGGTAGCAATTAATGGGGAAGTTTGTTTCTGCTCTGCAGAAAGGCAATTGTCTAGTTAATCCCTTTCCTGCGGGGACTAACAATGACCTGTGCTCAGCAACACTGGGCTGTTGTGTGACACTTTGCCTTCTGTGGGTTGAGAGACAGCCAAAAACCTCGCACAGCTCAGCTCACAGCCATACTATTTTAAGACTTCCTCCTCCATAGAATTCCTTTGGTCCTGCTCATTAGATGCCCACTTAAAATATATTTAGGGCAAGGGCAGTTCCATGTTTGCTACTACGTACTATGCTTTTTCTTATGCTGCTTTTTTTCCACTGCCATGGCTCAGGGCAAGGGCTGAATTTCTACCTGTATTAAATAAGCAGCAGGTACTGCTATGTTTTATTATAGGATAATGAACACTAACTCCAAACCACAGAAAAAGCTGAAAAGTCACATCAGATTCTGTAGTTCAGCAAGCATTTGGACTTCTTTTGACAGTTTTCTGTATTTTACACTTAGTCATTCATGCCACCAAGCTTAAATTATATGAATAAAAAACTGATTGGCAATCTTCCATTGTGTGGAGCTCTGTGGCAGGGCATCATTTAAGAAGCTTACTGTCGGACCAGTGCCATGATATGCAGACATGCCTGACAGCTGAATTCAGGCTTTTTCATGTTGTGGCTTATATTTTAATTACTTTGAAGAGTACTGTACTAAAAAGGAAATGCCAGATAGACTGTATCATGGAAGCCAGGGGAATATTGCAAAGCATCAGAACCTTCTGAGGTGAAACAAAAATTAATGTGGGGAATGTTGGGTGGAGGAAAGGTTCAGGGATTATAACAAATTCAGTAATAAGAAAAAAGTGTAAACAGCCCCTACTGCATGATCATTTCATTAGACAATATTGTTTTACCAGAAACCCAGAGGCAAAATTTCTATCGTAATTTCCATAGCATAAATGATTAGGCAAATTACTAACAATTTCTTCAAAGACTAAAAGTTAAAAATTCACCATAAGAGATGAAAAACTTTATTACTCTCCTTTCTTAAATGCCAAATGTTAGGAATACACCACAACCAGTCAGCTACAAATTGATACTTTTTTCTCTCAGCAAACACTAATTTAGCATTTCTAAAACACAGTGAGGAAAACCTTGACAGTCTCCATGTAGAGAAAAGCAATGAGGAAGAATGAAGAGCTGACTGAAAACATTGCACAGACAAGACAGATGATACACACAGGAAGGTACTCGTGTTTAGAAAGTGGAAATACAGAAAACAAATTGTGATATCCTTTCCTTTCTACTCAGCTAATACCTTCACAAAAAAGCCATGCTTATTTCTCCATCAGATACTTCACTTCAACCTGTATGAGAAGAGTGCTCCGTTATTTCCACCATTTATACCATCCAACATGGTAAAAAGTACAATTCAATATGAGTTTTACAGGTTACGAGCCATTCACTGCCCTTGATCTGGGTGAGGAACTCCCACAGATCTCAGGGAGAAATGCGAGAACAAGAAAGCCCTCAAAAACAAACTGCAGACCAATCCTGCAGCAGGAAATGGACTAGATCAATGAATATGTCTGTTCCATCTCTAATTTCTATGATTAAAGTATGTGATCAAAGGCAACACAAGGCTCTAAGTATTACCATATTCAAAGAAGGAACCATGTCCAAGGACTAACACATTTCAGTAAGTGAGAGGCAAATGCCTTAGAAATTCCTCCAGTCAACGGCTGCAGTTCGCTTGAATTTTGCCAGGTTATTCTTCTATGTAGAGGAAATCAAAGCTTGTTGTATAGACCTTCTAATATTTGACAGAGACTATATCAGGTCTCCCTCCACCAATGCTATTTTTAGAAAAGGGGAATGTAATTTGTATCTCTCTGAAAAGAATTCTACTAAAGTTGAATCCAGACAAAGGTACTTACTGTTTTAATTATCACTTGCAAAAAAAAATCTGATATAATGAAAGTTCAAAGTAAAATAAAGGCTCTTATGGGGCGGAAACAGATATATTATTCACGTAAGAAACACATATGATTAGATCCTGGTTGTTCAGTTAGAAATGTGTGAAGCAATGAGCTATGTGGGAACGACTGTCTACCTGCATCTTTTCCACTAACTTTTCAACAGTCCGGAGGATCAAGGCCTGGCTTGAGTTCTGAGGCAGCACCGTGACATAGTGCACCCTTCAGCCGACTCCTGCGCCTGGATGTCAGAAAGCAAAGAGTGGTTCAGGACACCTACAAGGGCTTCCAGATCCTCAGCCTTGCGCAATCCTTGAAGTCAAGATTACATTCAGGCTATGTTGCAGAGGAATATGATTTTATCGGTGCGTCATTTATCCCACTTTTTTGTTGGGGGTTTTCTGCAAGGCAGATCATGATCTTGAAGCCAGACTCTAGAATGGACATTTAAAGACATTTAGGCATGTTTGTAGATCCAAATGAATCTCAGAGGTCTTAGAGTTTCGAGTTTCTGTGGAATTTGCAGGTAGCTTGTGTTGCTGGTACTTCCTCATACTGCCACAAACTATTAATTGCAATGTTCACAGAAAGGAAAAGGATCAGAGAAAGGAAGGGTTGGTGTTGCATGGATGTTTTCCTTCTACTTTCAGATGTCACTGTGAAGTTTACCTCCGTAGAAGTCCACCAAATATTTACTCTTTCTTGTCTCAAGGTTCTAGAGACCTATTTAAATCCACAGGTTTCTATCAGCACATACAGCAATATAGAATCACTGACATGAAAATTCCACTTATGCTGAAATGAGAATAAATTCCTGGCAGGATGTGCATTTTTTCCATACCTAGAATTTCTGTCTGTGTTTCCAAGAGTCTATGTTCTCTTTTACCTTCCTAACTCTTTCCCTTACACTTTGTCGCTTGTTAATGCATGGCATAGTATTCCCTTTTGCAAGGAAGAGGGTAACAAAAGCATATATTTATAATAATACACTTCTATTAACAAAATATTAATGTCTGCTAATGCCATAAATATGCTAGCAATTGTTGAACTGAGGCCCAGAAGAGTAAGAATATTATTATGAAATTTATGCTCTTGGGGTCATTCTGGCATGACTAGTTTATTAAGACATGCAAGTGAAGGTTTCAACAAAAATTAGTGGAAGAAGAAATCTGTTCCAACAATTTACAAGAGGCAGGATCTTTGTTGTGTTCTTGTTTTAGGGTCCTTTTGGCTATCTATATAGTGTCCATGTTACAGTTCATGCAAATTTTGTAAAAAAATCCTTCATTATAAAGCGTTCAGGATGATCACTCAGCTAGCAGAAATTGTGCAAAAAGCCACACTCAAACAGAATGAATGACAGGATAACCCTCTGTTTCATATGGTTCCTCTTCTCCTTCCTCCTCCTTCTTCTCCCCTTTCAATTTCCACACACTTTTCAGCAAATCACTAAATTGTCTCCACTGGCTTTCCTACTGCCATGGTTTTATTATGCTTGCAATCATTTTGTGTTCTAGTGCTTGATTATACACAGAGACTCAGATTAAATACATTGATAACAATCACCCTTGAAGGTATAACTAGGCACAAAGCAAATTGTTTTTTCATGCACATTTTAATAGCTGCTTCATTTTATATGGCACATTCTTGGCTCCTGAAGGAGATCAGAGAAGGGCTCTTACTCTGAGGAGGGAGCGCACACTGTAGTGTCACGCAGAACACTTCAGCGAGTGAACAAGTTCTAACAATAGCATGGCAGAGCCAGGGCTGTTAAAAACGGCTTCTAATTTTACTCAACTGGAACAATACTGTTCAGATCTTTATTTTTATCCTTCTTTACTCTGGGGACAAGGTGTTAACTCATTGGAAGGGTATGGCCCTTCAAGTTCGCACCGCAAAACAACCACAAGACAATTGCTCTCTCTGTTTGTCTCTCTTTACCAAGAGTTACTCAAATCTTCAATTAACTAAACAGAGAAGTGGCAATCATGTCACTGTGAGACACTGGAGACTTGCAGTCAATAATCCCCAGGAAGCAGCCAGACAACTTTGGCAACAAAGTCCTAACACAAGATTGCATGTCATTTTCCAAACAGATATTTCAGATTCTTCAGGATGCTGTTTCTGGATATATTTTGGCTCTAACTTCACTGATTTTTAAAATCTTCATTGTTTCTATTCCCCGAATAAAAATATCATGCTTATTAGATATCTTTTCCTTTCAGGAGTTTAAATACAATTTCAATTTTGTGTATTCTAACAGATATTGGCCAACCCTTTTCAAATGTATTGTGCAGACTTGGCCTGACCATTTTCATCTATTTATAAAACAGAGAAAGTAATCAGAAATTCTAGAAATGTAAGAATAGACTCTGTATAAGATAGCTTATAAAACCAAGATTTTTCTTTGAAGAGAAAAAATATTTCACTTACCTCTACTGTCAGTTCTAGGGGACACTTGTAATAGAAAAGCATTGATGGCACAGCAAAACGTAATGGTAAATAGTAAAGTATTACTGTAGTTCAACTAAAGAACTTTTTTGTAAGAAAACAAATGAAAATATCTTAACAGTGAAAATGGTTTTAGCAAAAAAAAAAAAAAAAGAATTTTAGGGTTTTTTTTACCTAAAAGTTGAAAAATTAGAAATTAAAATGAATTGTTATAAGAAAATATTTAAAATACTAAAATTGAATACTTCTTAGGTGCAAACTTTTATGATTGTCAGCTGACACTTCTTAGATGTCAATTTTTTGTCCTTAGATCACCTGGGGAGTAATCCCCTTTTCCAGCTGAACTTTTGTAACTGAAATAACACTCAGAAAATAAACATTACAAAACTAAATCTTGTGGAACTAAAAAAAAAAATCTATTTTGATTCTGTTTCCAGACATTTCCATATGAATATCATGATATCAATTTAGTGCCTTTAGCTTCACCTATGTCTACCAGCACAGGAGACCACTGGGGAAAATGTTCATTTTTAAGAATAATGAAAGTGTCGGCTTTGGTTCCATGTGAAATATTGACAAACTCAGGCTGCAGTTCAGATTATTCTCATTCAAAAATCAATGAACTTGTGTTTTAACTCCTATTTCCTTGAGTGTCTGAGCTGTTGTCCTTGTGTGTGAACTTCTCCCTCAGCTTCCAGTTTGCCTCTACCTCTCTTTGCATGGAAGACTTGTGTGGTCTGTGTTAGCTCTGGGGTCTTCCAGATGTTCTTTCTGATTTATCATACTTTGCAAGAACAATCTGCATATTAGTCTCTTTCTCTTCATTGCAGAAATTATCTAATTTGGTCAGGCAGTGAAAGCAGACTAGAAGAGAATTTAATAGAGCAGTCACACATTATTTTGTGTCCTTCAGGTCATGTATGTCTCGTTCTTGGTAACTGCTGCCAATTTCCTAGAGGGAAACTAAATACATGCAGTATGACCAAGTAGACACCCTTTTTCACAGATCTCAATCTGATACATAATAGGGATATAACTTCCTTCCATTGTGCAGCTTTTTATGATGACAAATCAGTTGCCTTTTATTGTTTCTACAATCCTTTGTCAGCCTCTCCTGTCTTCTCTCCCCACTGAAGCCATATGGCTGAAAGGGTATCTCTGATCAGAGAACTGTTTCTTTCCCTTCTCTTTCTGCCTTGCCCATGTGATCCAAGGAAATTGAAATAACTTACAACCACAGCAAAACAGGTGGTCTTCTTTGGAGATTTTTTTTTCAACGTTTGTAACTCTAGTCAAATGACCAGCCGTGAAAAAGAAGTTGTATGTAAAAGGATTAATGCAATTGGAAGAATGTTTAAGAGGAACTAAGAAAAAGAAGGGTCAGTGCAAAAATCCAGGTTTTATAGACCTCTTCCAGCCCTGCCAAACCATCTACAAATGTGTGAACAGGCCTGGTTGAATGAAGGATATTAGAGTGCAAATAAAAAGTACTCTATTTCTCTTATAACAAGTCTGCAGTCTACGTTGTTCTAAATGTACAGCAGTTCTGCCCTAAGTCTTTCTGTGTCATTCATTGTCAGGCTCATTCAATAAGCCTAAGGTCATGAGACTTCACAGATCAGGCTTAAAATGAGGCTGGAAAGTCCAAAACTGGCATCCTGCTTGTCTGTTCTATCAGAGAAGGTGAAAATTAAATGGGCATGGAAACTGAATTTCCTCACATCCCTAGAAGTTTGCTACAGGCAGGCTAGATGTAGCTGCATTGCTGCTAACCATGCTCTTTCTGCTATGTGGTTGAAGGCTTAAAACAGGAGGTCTGTCACTACAGCAGTTTTCAGAAATAGTAACCTACTTTGAGAGCAAATATACTTTTTATAAAGTTCAGGAAAATTGGAAGGAATCTTGCACTGTGTTTTGATTTGGCACATGACCAGTACAATGGAGGGAAGCTGTAGTGGATGGACACTGAAGTCTATCTTTTGCAGACCAAAGTTATGAGAGTGATTAGAAATGAATACACAGATTGGCTGAAGCTCTAATTAAGGATTTAGAAGAGAAGCCAAACAGATATGCAATATTCACTGAATGGCATCTACAGCTACTTGCTGTAATGATTTTCCAACCATAACAAGTCAAAGTTCAGAAGAGGAAAAACATTCATAACCAGGATCTAGAATAATGGAAAGTTCATACTTGTCTGTTTCCATCTTCCTGAGTCAATATCATCCCTGTATTTCTGCTTTCTCAATTAAGATGATTACCATGAGATGGGAACATTTCATGTATTGGTGATATAAATCAGGAGGATGACAGTCAACAGAGGCATGAAGAGATGAAATGGTTGCTAGTTTAGAGCTAGCACAGTGGATTATAGGTGAGCATGTTGTTTAAATCAACACAATGTGCTGGCATTTAGTTTCTAAAACTAAAAATTGTGGCTCAGAGTTAATTCATAAAATCCTCAACCTATTGACTTCTGAGCTCCTCCTGAGGTACATTTGCCTAAAGAATTTTAAAATATTGTAAAATTAAAGAAGAGCTATATGAGCTCCAAAAGTCTGATTTTTTTCACTGCTTGCTGTTTTTCCCCTATGGTTGATTTTCTTAACCCAATAATTCTAAAAATAGGCTAAAGTTTCATCTTTATATTACAATTTGTTTATGAGAAGATGATGTCTGATTGACATCTGAGCCACAAGAAATAACAAAATCTCATTCAGTCAAACTTTGAAATTAAAAAAACCACAGCCCCCCCCCTCCTTTTTCATAACTTGATTCTCTGTAAACATCCTTATTCTCTTTTTTCTCTTAGTATAATTTTTACTTTTCCCACCCAGGCAGACTACTTTCCATAGCCCAGGATGACATTACTTCTAGAAAAAATGTAGGTTTGAAAAATGATACATTGTCATTACAAATTTATCAAGAACAATGTTCCAGGGAGCATCTGCAAATTTGATGCAGGGCAGAATGGTCATTTCCTCTCATAAACATAGAAGAAATAGCAATATCCTGAATGTGTTCTGTGAAAATTCACTCCTTTTCACTGATGTTTTCTAGGTAATAAAATTAGACCTCAGTCTGCCAGTGTCAGGATGTATCATTGCATCTGTCAATGGCATTAGAAGGCAATGTGAATATCCAGAACAGTCAGCAGAAAACCATGTGTAACTCAATAGCAGTGGCATGGCAGAGAACAAGGAACTGCCTACAGACCCAAAAACACTGTTAGTGAAATCCCATTTATTGCCTCCAGTAGTCTTGTCTTCTCCCCTCTCTGCTTTACACGTAGTAGCTACTCCAACAAATGCAGTAAAACAATATTGGTCTCAAAATCAGTCTGAGAAGAGAATCAGACCTTAGTCTCCAAAAGTAGGTCAAGGGCTCTGTTTGTCAATACAGGAAAATGTTGGAGCTGGCAGGCCATAAGCAGCAAACGGGCACAACCAGCCAGTGATACCAGCCTGTGGCACACAGCCATTCCCCATAAGAAAGGTACTTTCAGAGTCTGGGCTCCAGAAGAGGAAATTAGCAGCCATATCGCTGGACACTCAAAATAAATCTTCTTCATTAGATTGCACTTTATATGCACTTGATTTTTCACTGGAGCTAAATTTCCATTACTTTATTTTCCTTGCAGACTGAGGAAGAAAATACAAATTGAGTATTTTGGCACTTTAAAAGAAAAAGTAGTGAATATGCAGCCTGAAGGAGCTCAGGGGGTTGATTTCTGTTCCCTCCAGCAGGTATAAGAAAAACAAAATAATAGAAGCTTGACTCAAGTAAGTGAATAAATGAATTTACAAGGGATAAGCTAATTTCTGTCTTGGACTGCCTGCAATTATGAATGTTTATTAACTAGTCTGTCTGGCTTTTGGAGGGGAAGAGTGCAGGAATCCCTGGAGCAATGCAGCTCAAACAGAATTATCAGTCAAAATTTAAAAAAAAAAAAAGTCCAAGCAGAATGCCAAACAGTACAAAACTTCCAGTGCTACTGGTGGGCTTAAAATTGCCTGAAGTGAGCCAGCCTTGCATGCACAGTGGGCCTATTGACTGCTCAGGAACCACTAGCATGAGTAAGGGGATATCAGGAATGACTGGGTGCTCTGTCCTGCTGAGATAAAAAACAGGTGGTCAAAGCCCAATCCAGCAGCAGACGAAAGCATGTGAGTACACTTACTGACTTCAAAGGCACAGCCCACATGTTTAATGTTAAGGATGTGCTAAAGTCTTTTGCTAAACTGGAGCTCGTGAGATTTCAGAGATCTTCACTCCCAATGACTTTGGGGTTAGCTGAAGTAGCCTGTTAAGTCTGTATTTCCCCAAAGGATAGCATCAAGATTTTCTCCTGCTGTTTTGGTAAAAAAAGTAAGGATATCTTAGAAAATGTTTTCCTTTAGAAACTCATCCAATCAGTCTTAGGAGGGAACTTTCCTACTAACAGTCTTTTGAAAAAAATCAGGAAAAAACCACAAACACTAAAATTTTTATTCTTTGCTGCCAATATGTTACAGAGAGGTTCATTGATGTCCATATCTCATATGCTGAGGCTTAGAGAATGCTGGAATCATCAATGAAACATACAGCTATAGCAGACATAGCTTTTTAATCTCTTCCCTTCAAGATATTTTTAAGTAGCTCACAATTTGCATAGGCTCTGTACACACAGTGCTGTGCACAACCTCTTCTGTACATGCAAGCCACACAGTTGCACAAATCAGAAGACAGATGCCCAAGTGGTCATTTGTACATAAATATCCCAATTACAGACTAGCCTTGGCAGGAATACCTACAGCTGTAAACACTTACACTTAGCATATTTGAATGCAAATCCTGATATTCCCTTTTTTAAGGTATAGGAAGGAAGGAGGAAAAGGGAAATCTTGGAGCTGTGAATCTATCTTCTGCAAACTTAGAAAATGTTGTCCCATCCTGAGTTGATTTAGCTTCTTACTGAACTAGATATAACTCTTTTTACTCCTCCTATTCCTTGTTAATAAGAATTAATTCTAATTTCCCAATCTGAATGTATTCATGTTCAGTTTTTGAGCAGTTACTTTTGAACAGTCTTTTACCTTAATCAGCTCTTCTAAATTCCTCAGGCTTCCTGCTTTCCTGAGTATGCATACTGAGAAAAAATTCATTTCTCTCCCCTCTCAATCTTTTTCTCTTTATGAACTAATTGGATTCATATTTCTTCATCTGTGCAGGCACAGCCCTTAGACAGGTGTGGTGCTCAGACTGCATCACCCGAGGAACAATTCAAACTGGCAGAGTGATTTAGTGACACACCTGTGAGTCAACAGTTCTGCCCAGCTTTCCCTGTGCCGAAAGCTGGTAGTCATCCGTCTCATGCTCTTTCCAGCAGTCATTGGCTTCTGGCTGTTTAAAGTACTACATTATAACTAGTGGAGAATAGCCCTGTAAGACAAAGGTTTCATCTGAAAAGAGAATCCAGCTTTTAGAAACTGGAATATAATTTATTTTAACAATGCAATCTCTGCTCTGCAGTATGAACAGAGCACTTCACAGTGTTTCCCAGGGCTGTCATCAGAGAGTAGTCTCCTGCTGCAGCCAGCACTTTGCACTATGCACACTGTTCTATGTATGCCTTTCATGTCTGGCCACTGAGTATGTTTCCTGGCTCATCTCTACAAGACCTACGTTTTCATTTAAGCTTTCATGCCTGCCTTAAATCCAACAGTACAATTGCTTGGCCCCCTGCTCTCAGGATCATGTGTTGCACACCATAGTCACTAGTCACCAAACAAAAAGTAACATCCTGTGGTCTTTTATTATGAAGAGATTAATGCTGGAGCATGAGTCATTTTGCTGTTCCTAGCACATTAGTTTCAGCTGCCTGAAGTGTCTCACGAGGGATGGAAAGGTACTGTAAGCATACTTGGGGAATTTGTCTTCTGTTCCAGGGTCCCAGATGCTTCATATTCGCAATAGGATATGCTGCATACGCGTCTGTCAGCGCTCAAAATGCTCATGAGCCATACTCCTTCCTTCATGATCAATGTGGTCTCAACTACTACACTGGATAGGTGTTTTGATGTATTTAGTATCAGCTTATTCACACATTGGTTTCTAATGGACTTGGTGAGATCACATGGTCATGTTCCACCCAAAGGTAAATTAATTGGATTTCTGTATTCCAAAATCTCAGTAATTTCATCCTTTCCAGTACTAAGATACCTCTTTCACTTTTATCAGAGCTTTGGTGACAATTACCATAGTCTGCTTCCTTCCCTTCTTACAGCCCACCTTCTAAAACCCTGCAAGGTGTATCCATGCAGCATCTTACCCTGCTCTTCAGTTCTAAGAGGTGCCTAAATTCATCTTGTGCCCACATGCACTAACATCTTTGTTCCTCCAGGGCCAGAGACAAGTATTTGAAAGTCTAGTCCTCCAGGAATACTGGCCAGCCTTCAATACCAGAGTCCAAGCCTTCTCTCCACCTAGTGCCAGGTAAACTTAAAAATTATTCAGTATACAAATCCTGAACAAGGGCATCATCACCACACTTTGTTCATGTGTGAGCCAGTCACATCTGCTTTTTACTTACACCTGCCCAATCTGCCTTATCCCCAGTCTGGGTTGGCACAGAATTAAAATCAAACAGCTTTACATTATCAGAAACAATCTTGTTGACTTTTTTTCTTTTCCTCCTGAAGACTTCTTACTTTTATAGACATGAGATATATATTTGATGTCCCCTAAGTTTCAAAAAAAAAATACTTGTAGTAATTTACTGCATACATTTAAGGGAGAGGGAAGCAGACTGTTGACACTGGGGTTTCCCTTGGATGGTTTTTGCTTTGGACATAATTTTGTGCTGCATGGTCCAAAGCAACAATCACATTTGCTTAGAGGTATGTCTATGTAGACACAGTCACCATAGTTCCAGGGCTGCTTTGCTTGATAGTACTTAAAGCCTGATATATCACTTACATTTTTCTTTACTCCTTCAAATGCCTGTTTGTTGGTATCTCACCATACGCCCACTATGTGCTAACTGTCTCAAGAGTTCACAGGCTTCTGATAAGCATGTGCAGAATCTAGAAAGATAAGTTAGGCATTCCTATAAATCACTGAACTTCTTCCCACCCTTTAGTTCCTAAACACTCTACATTTTTCAGAGTGCAGCTGGAGTCTCTCAAAAGTCAGCAGATGTCTAGGATCAGAAGCATGAGTTTTCTGACTGGTTCTGTGCTTGTTTCAACAGGTGTATTGTTACCTCTTCACTGCAGGACTGACAGTTTCCTCTGCCCAATGTTCCCTGAAGCTAAAGAAATTCTCTGTATCCCCACTGTCCACATATCCAATGTTCTTCTATCTTCAGCTCACCATGAAGCAGCCTCTACCTCCTCCAATATATGCCTTGTTTGGCTTTGCATGCTGGGTGAAAGCCAGAGTGACTGTTCTTCCTTTTTCATATTGAGGATATTTTGGTTTTGAACTGGAGCACAGTCCAACAAAGTCTACAAAGATTTGTGTTCCCTATCTTTCTACATAGGAAGCCCCATATGACATTCTTGTGTGATTGAAGCCAACTGAAAATTTAATTTTTCTAATAATGATTACTGCCTAAGGTCAAGCCATGAGCATTCACACATATATAGTGACATATTTTCTCCTAGAACAGGGTCCCTGCTCTAGCTCAGGGCTACTAATCTCTCCAATGTCTTGTTTCATGAATTTCTTGATGACCTGTGCCTACCTATAGACTCAGCCTATTTTCATTGTAAGCCATTTGCACCTGGCCACATTTTTTCAGTCTAATTTACTGTAAACACTGGGATTGTATTGGCCTAGCTATATAATATAGCTGAAATTAGAAATATTTATATCCATCAAAGGAAATAGAGGAGAACCTAAAGAGTTTTACAGCAAGCACCAATGAAATAAAAAGCCAGATCATGCAAAATATCAGGGGATCCCAGGCTGTGGTCTGAGTTACATGTTAGTCTAACAGCAAGGTTGCAAGATTCATTTTCAAAAAAAAGCAGGGTGCCTGTGTATGGACTACTTATTCAGAGATATCACTGCTTTGTGCCATCACCTAACTCATATGCAGAGGTAACATGGAAAATATTTGTTAATATTGTGCAAACAACTGAACTGCTTAAACAATCATCAGCCACTGCTCAAGGCTTGACCTTGCATGTGTGTGTGTGTGTGTGTGTGTGTGTGTGTGACTGGTACAGATGTAGCCTATACCACTTAGAGAAATCTGTTCATCCATGTAGCCTTGTTGCCAGCAGAATAAACATTTGTCCTTTTAGTCATTCATATACCTTCATTTCTGTTCAGGTTGCATCTAGGATTCTCTCTACTTTGTCATTTGAGGACCCAGTGTTTTACAGCCATCACCTTAATTATTTGAATTCTGGATATCCTTTATGACATCTGTGACTTGTTTTATTCCACTGTCTCATTTCTAACTCCTCTCCTTGACTTTTTACAGAGAGTACAAACTCTTTTATGATGCAAAGGATAGTTTATTTGGAAACCCATCAATCCCAACATCTCTCCCTCTTGTATTTTTTACTGCAAGTCAACAATACTTTGTTTCATTTCAAGACGTAGTGTCCACTTTATTACCAACCTTAGGGAACCCCAGTAGGCAATAATACAAAAAAGTTCTTTAAGTTTTCCTTTTTTAACAGGGCTGGTTTAAAAGATGTTGCTCTTGCAATACAACAGCTGGGCAAAGGCTGATTCCCTCATGCTCCTCTCAAGCTCTTCTTTGTTACAGCCTATAGTCTTTAGATTGGGTATTAGGGAGAAATTATTTACATCAAGAGGGGTCAAACACTGGAACAGGCTTCATAAGGAGGTGGTTGATTCCCTGAGCCTATCAGTGTTTAAGAGGCATTTGGACAATGTTCTTAATGATATACTTCAACTTTTGGTCAGCCCTGAAGTGCTCAAGTAGCTGGACCAGATGATCATTGTAGGTCCTTTCCAACTGAAATATTCTATTCTATTCTAGTCTATTCTATTCTATTCTAGTCTATTCTATTCTATTCTAGTCTATTCTATTCTATTCTAGTCTATTCTATTCTATTCCCTTTCTGCAGGTTCAGTGTAGGTTGCTGCAGGAAGGAAGCCACCACTTAAGCTATTTTCTCACCCACTTTCCTCTGGTAAGAGTAAGCCAAAAAAGCCCTAGCTATTTTCACCCCCGGTTCCGAGCTGCCTCAGGTAACCTGCAAAGAGGAAAGGGATCCTTGCTCCACTCCACTCAGACATAGTGCAAGTCACAATCTAGAATCAGTTCCTTAGGTACCAGCCTTTAAACAATATCACAAAACGTCCATTGCTGAAGAAAGACATCTGCATCCTCTGGATTATGTAAAACAAACATCTGGCAGCCATGGCTTCCTCTTAGCTTTGCTGTTGTATGAAGTAAATGGAAGTCTAAGCTCCCACAACTGTCATTTGGCTCAGCAAGTACTATGACTCCCCTTTTGTGAGAAATGAAGAATAATCTGGCTAAATCCCAGTTTCAGAGCTAGCAAACACAAAGGTCCAGTCCCTCATGCTGTTGCTAAAATCTGGCTTCCCACTTCCAGGGATTAACAAACTATGCAGACATTCTTAGGAGCTGAAAAATCAGCAGACTTCTGCTTTGCAAGCTCCATCAGAAATGCCTAAAGCTGCTCCCCATTTCACTGCCATAACCAGCAATTTTCAAAGCCTTGGATCAACAGTGATATTAATATCAAGCAAACTTCTGATTCTCTACTTCTGAATCTTGATGCATCTCAAGTGGAGTCTTCAGCAAAGTCTGGCCTAAATTATTTCTAAGCAAATAAATACTCAAACATCCTATAATAATAAGCTAAATCCAGAGAGCTAGCACCCAATAAAAGCAACGAAAAAGGCATCAGTGTCTGCAAGAGCTTTCTGGGGTTCTAGCACTCTCAGGGAAGAACAGGGCCCTGGTTCACTCTGCATTCCCATAATCATTCCCATACCAGAAGTCCCTGCTGAGGCTGTAACAATGCACACTGTATATACTGCCCTGCCATTGTCTCTTTTGCCTTTGCCTAGGGAAAATACACTGATTCTGCTGACAGTAAAGGCTCTGTGGCCACAGAGCTGAAAACTAGATTTTTCTCCAACAAAAACAAAACTAAGTTAAAAGGGAGAGAAAACACACAGGGGAACAGTGTCTGTATCTCAGTATATATCTCAGAGCTATATCCTTTCTCACCTCAACTGTGCTCTGAGACATGAAAACACAGGTAATGCAGGCAATGACTACAGAGCCCTTTTTAAAAGGGAGGGTTGCAGAGACCCTCTGAAAGTTTCTTTCCTGCTTTATATGTAAAACCTCAAAATGAAACACATATCTTTACTTTCCAAAAGAGAACTATCTTATCTGTCTTATTACCTCAGGTTCCTTCAAGCCTCAAGAGGAAAAAGCTTTTTGGTTTCAGAATTAGCAGAATTCAGACAGAAAATGGTCATGGAGTGACCTGTGAATTGTGTACAATCATTTGTACCATTTTGAGACCTCCCAATAATTGGGTTATGGCTTCAAGAACCCATCTTCTACTAACACAGTTGTCTCTGCTGATCACTAGATTTTCCACTACTTTTTGTATTTTTCCTGTAAATCCAGGTACTACCTGTAGTATTGTGCAGGGGCTATCAAGCTAGTACGACTACAATAAGTCACAAGATTTGGTTTTTCTGCCTCCCCCAAAGTACACACCCACCTCCCCCACAAGACTTCAAGAAAGTTTTTATCAATATATTTATTATTTGGTCACATTTATATGCCTACACAGTTAATGGTAGCAGAATGAGCAGAACTATGGTCAGATCTGCTACTAGCAAAGAGCAGAATAAGTGAGATGCAGCAGCTGAGGTAGTAGGGTGATTATTGGAGGTAGAACAGGGCTTGCTTACTATACGAGTTTGCCTTTGACATTTCTCAGTGCACAGTCTGTCTCTTAAGATCAAAATTTGGTGATCTACTGCAATAATGACAATAAAGACCCTGTTACGGCTGTTGAATCAATGGCCTTTGCACTGTATGTACAGTACAAAATACATGCATAAGCCTGGCAGCTGCTAAACTCATTGATATATAACACCAGTCCCAAAATAGTGATATTTCACTTCTGGAGCTTTATAAATTGTTAAAGAAATAAAATCTGCCTTTGGGAAATAA
Source organism: Peucedramus taeniatus (assembly GCA_013400575.1). Classification (NCBI taxonomy): domain Eukaryota; kingdom Metazoa; phylum Chordata; class Aves; order Passeriformes; family Fringillidae; genus Peucedramus; species Peucedramus taeniatus. Next base: position 274,041 of record WBNO01026191.1, on the reverse strand, counting down.
TGTTTCTCTATGTATCATTGAATCCATTCCCTTCCTCCTCCCCTCCCTCCGAGATTAAAACAAATAGTGCTGAAGCTATAAATCATCCCTATTGGCACTGGAAAGCCCTCAGAGATGTTCTTTTTGTGCCATTTCAGTAGACAGAAAGTCTAATGTACAGAGAGGTGATGTTGCTTTTTTGTTTTTTTTCTCTTTTCTTTAAGTAGTGGGTCAGAAAAACATGTCCCTCCTTGATCTCTTCAATGTACATCAATATTTCCTCAGTCATATTAAAGTCGTTGCACACGCTCCAAGTGGTTTCAGTGAAAATCACTGGGAAATGGAGCATGCCTGGGAATTTTTACTATCATTTTCTTGTGCAGAGAGGTGCATCTTGAAACACCATTTAAACACTCTAGGCAATGCCAGTGGTAGGACTGAGTCTGTCACTCTGTCCTGAAATAAATATGGTTTTGAAAACTCATTTGCAGAAATTCAACCTCCATTGCTTGTTTTTCTCTGAGTACAGTCTCCCAGTCTATAACTGGATAAGTAATGATCCAAGAACTGGATTTGTATGATGAAAATTCAAGTTGAGAATTTCAGTAGTTTATTTTAAATTACTTTTCTCCGATTATTCCTGAGGGTAAACTACTTTCCTAGACATTGGTCCTGTTTTTTTGCAAATGTTGATCAAGCGTTTCTGAAACATCCACCCACTTCCATTTTTCAGTAACACTGTCTTTTTTTCACCCACCCATCATTTCTTTAGTCTCATTTCCTTTGCTTTCACTTGAAGAAATAGGGAAAACTGAAAGATTTTTTTAGAGCTTCTGAGCTTGGCAAACATGAGCTTTACATTAGAATTTTCATCAGTTACAGCAAATTCATAACCAAAAAGAGACAACCTTTTCCCCTCCCTCTTTTTCCCCCCCTCATTGCCTCGAGGAGAAACAAACAACCTCACAAAAAACCTGTGACAAAACTAACATTTTCTAGTAAGAGATCAGAAAGCTCATTCACTCAGGGAAACAAGTAAGTAAAATAACTGTGTAGGCTGCACCTTTTTCACCTTTAACTGTGCACAGTACAATCAAAGCAGAATTCCCAGTCATGCTGTGTTCCTTTCCACTGCAATTGCTCTCCTCAACAGAGTCACCTTTAGAGGGAATGCTAAAGCATGAATGGTGTAGATCTACCTCAGCACATCACTGCAGCATTTGAAACACCCCTAGGCACCATCAGGCACAAACACAAGTATATAATATTAGCTGATAGGAGTCTGAGTCTTGAATTCTGCTTGCTTAACTGAGCATGTGGAGAGCCCGTCAGTATCCGTGGCATTATTGTATGCGTGTAGTTAAGAGCATGGAAGTATTTTTGCAGCACTGGAACTTAAGAGAGGGAAAGATATCCTGCTTTATCACAGCAAATTGAATCACTTTGATCTTAGGCATATTTAGGCCTTTGTAAGCTTTCTCTACTAATCTCTAGTTCAGTAGGCATGAGCTGGATTCCTATTCCTACATCAGCTGAGGTAAGCACAGTCTGTGCAGAGCAGATCTGAGAGCCTGTGAGACCCCAGGAAAGAGTGGGGGAGCTCTGTAGTCACATACATGTTTTATCCTCCAACTGAGCATTTTTCACAAATGCTCTGTCCATATACAAGCACATCCCAAGCCTGTCCTTGTCTCTGCACAACTCCCTTCCTGCCTTCTGACACAGATACCTGGAAATCATTTTTGCTGAGAAGTTTAAGCCTTGGTTTACTCTGTGCTTGCCCCAGTATTGGATCAGCATCTGCTGCCATCATATAATACAGGTACAGACCTCATCCCAGCAAGGCTGATCGTATCACATCATCTGGCCTGGCATTTGTCTGTCACGCTGGGGCAGGGAATGTGATACCAAGCTGACAAAAAGCAGCACACGGCCCTGCCTGGAGAGCCCCTTTGTTCATCTAAGCCTCCCCTGCTGCTTTTGTAACTCCAAATGGATTTCTGATTCCCTATCTCCTGGCCTTTTCAAGCCAAATGGTTTGGTGAGATCACAAGGCAGCAGGTGCTGCTCCGCTCAACATTTGCACCTTCCAATCCAAACACACCTCTCCCCACCGACCCTTAAAATCAATCAAAGGGACTTATCAGTTTGTTTTAAGCTTTGATGTTTGTCTGGGGTTTGTTTATCTAGCAGTTTATTCCTGGGAGTATGTTCTTGACATCTTGGAGTAGGTGGTAATTAGCAACAAGGAAGAAGGGCTGAGATAAGAAGTGGAATTTGAAAGTGGTGATACTTGGTGAGGCAGCTGTGCCACATCCCCTCCTGCTTTCACCTCGACCACTGAGGCAAGCCAGAGACAGCAAAGGGACGATCAGCAGCCACCCTGCTCTTTCAACAAACACTGCCTGGCTGTGTTGTGCTGCCTGGTGTGCTCCTCTGTGGAGAAGGAGCACGAGGGGGCCTCTTTGGCCCCCTCTCCACTTTGCTGCCTCCTCTGCTTCACACGGAGTCCTGAGGGTGCCTCTGAAGATCCTTTTTTTTTCCTTTTTTTTTTTTTTTTTTTTTTTTTTTTTTTTTTTCCTTTTTTGTCTGAGCAAACTTTCTACCTGTTGGCTTTTTTGCAAGAGCAATTTGCTTAAAAGAAGGCATGAGGATCAGGTCTTGATGCCATGTGATAACCTATACTTCTGCTGTCTTCTACTAAGCAGCATATAGACCAAAGATGACTCAATTGCTTCTTTTGTAGGAAGAATAAATGTTGCTGTATCTCTGCATTTATGGTATTTGCTGTACCCACATGCAGGGGCTTATGTTGGCACATAAACAAGCACACACACTCTACAGACTGCCTGGTGCATTCACACTGATATGGGCTAACTCCAGTCAGCAGCAAAGCCCCGTGCAGCCACTTGCTCACTCCTCCCACCCTCCATGGGATGGGGAGGAAAATCAAGATAAAAAAGGTAAAACTCATGAGTTAAGAACAGCTTAATAATTGGAATATTATAATAATAATGACAAGTAGAGAGAGGAAGGAGTAAAACCCAAAAGAAAGATGTGATGCACAATACAATCACTCACCCCCCACTCACTGATGCCCATCTTGTCCCTCAACGAGTGGCTCCCAGTCAATGCCCTCCAGTCATCACACTGGTCATTATGTTCTGTAGCATGGAATATCCCTTTGGCCAGTTCAGGTCAGCTGTCCTGGCCATGCTCCCTCCTGGCTTCTTGTGCACCTGCTTGCTACAGAGCATGAGACCTGAAAAGTCCTTGATTTAGAGTAAACACTACTTAGCAACAACCAAAATATCAGTGTGTTATCAAAATTATTCTCATTCTAAATCCAAAACACAGCACTGTATCATCTACTAAGAAGAAAATTAACTCTATCCCAGCCCAAATCAGGACACATACCCACACACATATACAGAGAAGCAAAGAGCCATGAGAGACCAGAGCAAACATTTTTGCTCTTAACAGCCTTAGACTTAACAAGTTTAAAATATGAAGCCATGCCTGGACCTGGATTTTCAGATAGCCTCTATCTTTACAACCTTCCCAACAGAATTCCTTACAGTAATGTAAGCCTTGAGTACATAAGTGGAAGCAAAAGCACAGTAACCTAGTCCCACACTGCATAGCCTGCAAAAGGATAGGGTAGCCCACACTGCACACATTGCATTCTCAGGAGAGGAAGGGAGTCTTGCTATCACGATGCTCCTCAAGTGTCCTAGCAGGCACAAAAAGATACTTATTCTCTGTCCTGGCTTGTGGAGCAAAGCCAGAGTTCAGAGAGTAGTGTAAAGCAGGAGGTTTTTAGAGTCTAGCTGCAATAAAAGGCCCCTGGTCTGAGCTGGGCCACAAAGTCGCTTTCACAGGTCAGTGAGTGAAACCGAATGGGTAAAGAGAAGCCCACTATGTTTCGGGACAAACCCCAGTCATGATTTATCTTATAAGCAGGCAAGACCAGGATTTCATTTAGAGCAACCATGATCAACTCCCACTTGAACTCTTCTATTTACAGGGTGGGGACCAGTACTTTGAAGTCCACATTTTTATTACGCTTATTACGTTTCTTAAGGCTCTAAAACACTGATGTTTCTAAAAAAAAAAAAAGATGAAAAAGGTTTTTTGATTTGAGTTTGGTTTTGTATTTTTGATTTGATTGGTTGGTTACTTTTGGATGCTTTGTGCGTTTTTTTTTTTCTCTAAGGAAAAATTATGCACTGAAATCAACCTGAATAACTATATGAGTGAAAATCCTCTGCCTTTCTCAAGAACAGGCTCTGGGCAAACTATTTCACCCAGCTGTATGCTGGAGGATCCCTGTGGGAGGGAAGCTCACTTGGCAAGGCACTCTCTGTTCAAGTAGTAGATGACTTCACTCTCATTATGCACATAATCTTTTCCTACTCAGTGTACATCAAACCAAAATTATACTTCATGTGTTAAGCTTGTAAGTGCACCATTTTATAATGATCACATTGCTTGTGTCCCAAGGACATTATAAAGGGGGTAATTCTGCCACTGCTTATAATTCTATGTGTTGCCAATAAGCAGCTGGGCTGTAGCTTCCTACACTAAGAGAGTATTTAATAAAAAGCAGCAACAGCCTCAGCTTCGAGGTTGCCCTTAAATTAAATGTCTTTTATGACAATTCTTGCTCCATAACAGTATCTCCATTTACAAGTGACAAGTCACCATTCCTAAATACCATGTATAATCACAGTTTGTATTGAAATGGTGCCTCCAAAGCACTGCAAATACCTGTCACTAGATATTGTGTTAGAACCATTTGTTTCTAATGGAGCTGTCTTTTCCTGTTGGCACTGATTTATCTTACAGACATCAGAATATTAACAGATGTCATCCTTTCACACGTGTAGGAAGACAGTGTGACAATGGGGAGTTCATGATCCTGAGACTATTAAGTACTTTTCTTTACTATATTAGACATCAAACACTGTAAAAAATAAACAACAACAATTAAAACAACCCTTAGCAACATCATGTATTTGCATTCTGTCTATCCTTTATAGCTTATGAACATAGAGTTTCAGATCTGTTTTGTTCTACGTGGAACTCAGCAACATAGTCTATTTTCTGTTCCAATATTTAGTGTCAACAGAAGTTTAGGATCTAGTTCTGGTCCCCACTGAAGTCATGGGAATCTTATACTTGATGTTAATGGAAATTGGATCAGGCCAGTAACTGGAGATGCTGAAAAGAATCCCAGATGCTGCATAACAAATGAACTATCCACTGAGGTAGTCCCTCTGCTCTGGGAAGCTGCCACTGGGAATTGCTGCTACCTTTCTGTGGAAAGGCTGAAAAAAAATGGATGTCAGATGTCAAAGCTGCAGTTTTAGTGACACAGAAAATTCTAAAAACTCTAAACAAATAGGACCCCGCCAAATGAAGGAGCTGTTTGGGCTTTGCCTGGGGAATAGAGACATTTGAAAAGAGCAAATGATGATGTTAATTTTTCCTTTGATAGAGCAGGTTAGCATGGTTTGAACCTGGTTCCCTGAACAATTGTGAGACAGAATTCTTCAACTCTTCACATGTCAAATTTAAAGCAAAACAAAACAGATTAGTAATTTTCTTTTCTTTTTTTTTTTTCATGACTCAGATCCCGTATTATTTGCCTAGCAGTTTCCATGCCTGATCAGTTGTGAAAGTTGCAAATGTACTTTGCATGTTTTTTGACTTCTTCCAAAAGCTTTGCAAAGGGAACAGCCATTTTGCTGTAGTGTGTGTCATTTACCTCCTGTTAACATTGAAAAGGTGCATCCACCTTGGATCTAGTCATGGCATTGATATGCAGAGGCAGAACCACAGTTTAAAAAGAGGATGTAGTGATTCAACCTTTCTTGCAAAATGACTCAAAGAGGAAATTGCATGCTCTGAAATGACATACCTCACTGTAACCTGTTGTGACCATGCCTGCCTGCCATACCATACTCTATGTTTCTCTTGGAAATTATTCAGACATGCCAAGCACAATTCAGGTATAAACCAGTACAAAGGCTGAGAGCTTCTTATTTGTCTGCCATACTTCAAACAGCTGACAGCTCCCAAAATCTTGTTGCCACTATGATCCAATTTGGTGTCACTGTCACACCCAGGGGAAGTTTATGTGACTAAGAGGGGTGTATGAAATGAACACAAAATGCACATAAAAGTTAGCAGAAAAAAAAGGGACTGTGAAAAGGAAAGAAGTGTGCCTAGTGTGAATTATTTACTTTTCTTCATTCATAATTGTTAACAAATAGAATAGGAATGAATCCTTCACTAGAAACAAACAAAATAAAACCTGCTGGCAGTGACAGGAGGTTTTCACATCAGAGTATGGACACCTGTTATATTCTAATCCTACAAAACAATAAAATAATTTTGTAATTAAGGCATGCTTGTTCCTAGTCAGCTTCTACTTTCCACTACAACCTGTATAAATTGCTTTCCTTTCTTGGTTTTTAAAAGAAACTTTCTACCTTGCTCATTGTGACAATGAGTAGAAATCTACATTAAGTTAACACAGAACAAATGAGCTTCTGTGTCAATCCACCCATGCAAGAGAGAGTCCTAAAAGGGATAAGTTCGTCTTGTACTAATGCACTACTGCAGTTCAAGAAAAGTAGCTGGGTTATGAGTAGGACTCTGGTTATCTAATACTCTGCACAGCATACAGAATATGGACTTCAGCCATGTTTTCTGAGAATAGGGTAGCAACAATACATTTATCTTTGCATGTGTGTGGGGACATCAATGGAACATTGACATTCTGTTGCATCGAAAGAAGCCTGAGATTTCCCCACTCAAATACCTTAAAAAGCAAGCAGCACGAACCAGCCTTGGAAGTTTCCTATTCCCCTTCTGCTCACTGCAAAAGAAAACACATTGTAACCAGATTCTTTGCATGGACATTGAGTTTTGCCTCATTGACTTGGGTCAATCTGTCTGGTATCATCAAGACTTTCAATAAGTACTCATACTTATTAGAATAATACTGATTCTGGGACAGGTAAAAGAATAATAAAATTTTAATTAAGGATAAATGCTCATTTACAAATTCTTATTAATCTAGAAGCTACTTTACAGAATCATTGCAGGATTACACTCCCCAGTCATTGAGCCCAACCTTTGACCAGTCACCTGTTTGTCGACTAGACCATAGCACTGAGTGCCATGCCCAATCATTTCTTGAACAGCTCCAGGGATGTTGACTTCACCACCTCCCTGGACAGTCCATTCCAGTGCTTAACAGCTCTTTCCATACAGAAATTCTTCCTGGTGTCCTACCTGAACCTCCCCTGGTACAACTTGAGGTCATTTCCTCTTGTCTTCTCACTTGTTGCCTGAGAGAAGAGACCAACCCCTACTTGTCTACAGCTTCATCTCAGACGGTTGTAGAGAGTGATAAGGTCACCCTGGAGCCTCCTCTTTTCCAGGATAAACAACCCCAGGTCCCTCAGCTGCTCCTCATGCAACTTAAATGTAAAGACCTTAACCAGCTTCTCTGGACATGCTTGAGGTTTGGCTTCAGCCATGCTGAATACAGTGGGACAATCCCTGCCCTGGTCCTGCTGGCCATACTGTTTTTGATACCATTTTTGATACTTCTCATGATCCACATCAAGATTTTTCTTAGAACAGTGAGGATTTATTGTGAAAGGTTTGAGAAACTTATTCAGTCTCTTTCTACATCATATCCCTGGCTGTGAAATATGGCTTTGCTCCTCCATTTTGTACATGGTTTGTCTGTTTAAACTCCAGTTTCTCTCAAAGGCATATCTTTTCCATAGTTGGTAGCATGTTAGGATTCACACTGGGTGACAGATCCACATATTTCTGTAACAGCAACAAAAATGTGTCTTCAGGTATTCTTAAAGTAATTTAAAGATAAAGTTTCAGCTAGAGGAAAAGCTCCTATCTTTTGTTCTAGAAAAAAAGACCAGAAAAGTGTCCCTGGAACTGTCCTACTAACTCCAAGTGAATCTTCTCACTCAGGTTTAGAATGAACTGGATGTTTGCACAAGCAAAAGCCATCTCACCAGAATTTTTCTGGGGAATAAGGACTTTGTGATATCTTAGTATCTCTGAAAAGTCATTAGGAGGCTGAAGCAACATGCTTTCTTAGCAAAGTCCTAGTATAAGCTGTGGCAGAGGGAACTGATATGAGGGTTCTTGTAAATGTCTCATGAAAGGCTTATACCAAAGTCCTCTGAGAAATGTGCCCTTTCAAAGAGGACAATAACCATGAAAATACATAAGAGCTTATGATTTTATGTTTTCCTCATAGTTTTGCAGCATTCTGGTGTTTTATAGCACTAACAAACTATGACATTTGGCTTTCTCATGAGACTTTCCTAAGTTGTGGGGACACCACAAAAGTACCAGATGACATGATAATCTGGCAACATATATCGCTCACTTAGGCATTAAAAAGGCCAATAAAAATCATAAAATAACTAACATACTGAGTTACTCAATTATAGAAGCAGTTCAGCCAAATTTCATTTTTTCCCCTCTTTCCTTTCTGTCTGTCTCCAGTTTTGATCTCATAGCACATAGCCCTAGTAAGAGTTCAAGAAGAAGGGTCAGTCTTGCTCACACAGGCAGAAAACTTAATTTGGGGATCATTTTTAGCCAACTAGTGATGACGATGGCCAGTACCCACTAACAGTGTTAGACTGATGAGCAGATAATCTGCTTGCCACAAAGAAAAGTCTAACCAATCTACACTGCTCCTCTCTCTCTATTACTCTTCAGTTTGGCACTAGAATCTCTAGCCACAGACACAGAAATTGTTCTATAATGACAGGCATCACCGAATATAAACAGCTGGTAACCCTAAAATTAGACCTGCTGGCTGTCTCTTGGTTTGGGGATATGTTTTATTATACCTTCCAACTTGCAGGCAAATTTTAAAGTTAACTTAACCCATTACAAGACCCTTTTATCTAATGGTTGAGCCTGCTACTTTATGTACACTCTCCTCACTCTTATGAAGAGTTTTGCCAGGACAAAAAAATAATTTAGCTAAAGCTCTTTGAAAATTTTCTGTACAAAATGCATTCTGACATATAACTAGAGCTCTTGAATTAGCATGATTTTTACATCTGAAGTTTCTCCTGTCTTCAGAAAACTCAGCTTCCAGGTGACTAGACAGAAGAACCATTCAGCAATAAAATGAACCTGAAATAATTTTCAGCTGCAAGGCCTTTTAGCCATACTACTTGTGGCAAGAAGGAAGAGATACGATGATCCTAATCCTCAGATGCATGCTAGTGAAGAAATCCGCAAAGGTATATAGCAAAAAGCTCAGGCATAAGACACTTCAATCCCACATATTGCAATGCATCACTTAAAATTAAACCTCTATTACTCAGTCTAAAATTTTCAGTTGTTTAGATTGTCATTAAATGCTGAAATGTTCCCTGGGGAATAATCAATGAAAGGAAACACAATTTGCTGTAGTTCTCGCACCTACCTGGAAACCAACTGCTAGCTTCAAAGTTAGATATGCATGTCTGAACACTGGTCACTCATCTTTAATAAATATATATTTAGGGCTGGATTTTTGATGTCTATTTTGATCTCTGAGCTTGAAATTAGTTGAAATAGTTAAAAAACAAATTTATGTGGTCTTTTTAAAATTTTATGCGAACACTCTTTTAACAGGACAAGATTCATTTTGTCTTCTCATATTATCACCCTTACTGGAGTCTTATAACAAGCTTAGTAGTACTGCCAGATTCTATTAACAAGTTTCGTTTCTTTTTCTTGCACAGACTGGATGTAAAGCTGAATCTCTCCTACAAGAAATGAAAATGAAATTTTCTATATTTAGTTTAAAAGTTAACAATGACTGAGGGTCAAGATATTTGCTCTGACATTCACAAATGGGTGGAACTGCCAACACTCTAGTAAAACTGCTAATTGGGAAAAATTTAGGTGGGAATCACACTTGCACTTTGGTCACAGGGAAATCTGGCAGGCTCAGGGAACCTTGCACCAAGTGCAGAATGAAACGGCACCTCATGAGTCATGCACTGAAATCACTTCTAACTGGGAGCAGCACACATCTGGCAGCAATGCAAGGGAGATGGTGGGATACCTTCTCTTCCTCTCTCCTCTAAGCCTACCAGAAATCCCATAACTCAATTCTGATTCCCAGGACCGTTAGTAATACCAGTATTATACAGGCAAGGAGAGTGTGTTTTGACATCTCAGTTCAACAGCTTTTCCAGAGGTGGTGGTTGGCCAAGCCCATTCTGCAGAGTTGTGGGAACGTCACACGGGACCTTGCATGGCTCCCAAAACATGACAGCTTCCAGCGCCTTCTCCTCATAGGCATTTATCTGACATTTTCCTCAGGTTTTCAGGGAAGCAGGCTTCTATTCCTTGGCACCACAAAAGGTGGGAAATGGCCTGTTTCATGACTCTGTCAGTCTGTTAACACACCTTAATAACGTCAAAGGTATAATTTAATAGTGATCATACACAACATCATTAAAAGAGATCAGAGCTGCTTTTGTTCACTTCATTTTCCGCAGTCTCTTTATCTATTTGAGTTTGTAACTTAGATACTCATCAGTATTTCTTAGAAAATGTCATGCCTTAAAGGCCACCATTTCCATAAATGTTAAAATATCTCATTCTGGGAGCACAATGAGACTACTGAAATAGTTTACAAACACATTACTGATTTGTTTCTTACACATTACTGATTTGGTTTTTATGCCTATATAATCTGCTTGAAAGAATATCAGTCTTTGAAACCTTTATGGTTATTTTGTCAGCTTCTTTTCCTCCCTCAGCTTTCTAAAATAAAAGGCAAATATACTATTTAGGGCACTGCTGCAGAAGCAAATTAGGGCAGAATTCTGCTTCATCATACAATAGAATTTGTGGTAGTTTGGTGAGTCCTAGTGTATCTCCTGGCATACAAAAGACTGATACTTAGTAAAATGGAAGTAGTGAGTGTATGACAGGTACACAGTCTAATGTCACAGGAAATAGTCCAGTCACATAATACCAAAGCAGAGCCTGTTGGAAAGCTTTCAATTCAGTGTTTGGGGATTTGTTTGGCTTGGGGTTTCTTTCTTAAAAAAATAAAATAAAATAAAAATAAAAACAAAAAACCAAATTCCTTGAAACCAAAACTATTTGTGTGAGTTTTCTCTAGATTTGTTTTAGGAAAAGTTTCTCAGGGTGATGATCATTTTCTGGTCAAAATATAAGGGTGGGATTGGCAGAGAGTGGGAAGAGACAAACAAATAACTGGGAACAACTGTGGAAACTCTGTCCCAAGTCACTCTTTTGGTTAGGTCACCTACCAGAGTGTGGGAAAGCTCGAGTTCATATTTCTGTTCTATCGGCTTCAGAATAAGTTCTGGGACTTATGTTTCTTGACACTCAAGTAAGTGTCAAGTCCATTAGGTGAACTGTGCCACAGGAGCACCCTCTGGACTGCTAATAGCTAATTTGTTCTTTGTACAAAATCAGTTTTCATTGGAATACAGGATTTAAGCTGAGACTTCTACATCAGTGTCTTTTCTAGTAACTTGTCACTATCCTGGAGAAGGATTCTGTAGCAAACAAAAATTTCAAGGACTCAGTTTCACATTCATGGATGTTTCAGGTTCATGTTACAGAATGCCAAAAGGGATATGTTGCAAATATTTTAAGGGAATAATAGAACCACTAACCATGTTGTTTTACTTCAGGAATGTAGCATCTAATGGATAGATGCAAGATAATTCAAGGAAGAGTTTAACTTGGTTTTTGAAGACTTTTGAACACAACCCTTTGCTATTTGCTGCCTAGCTGCATTCAGTATAAATTTTGGTTTACCTTTATAGTATATATAAAATATTGCTGAAATATGACATGTAGGAGGAGTTCAGTCCAACTTACTCCTTGATAACTACTCAGGCAGTAGAACCAACTCAAAAAAGTATCTGCTTCTCACCCAAATCATGCCCCACTTCCACACCAAGGCACACTGCTTGGGCACATGTTCCTCCTCTCACTCTGTATTTCTGTCCCCTTTTGTTCTACAAACTACAGAAATAAGTGTTCCTTGTAAGGATCTTAGAACTATGGATGGGCCAGTTAACCAGCCAGTAGCCAAAACAAATAGTTTTGCTCATCTCAGAGGTACTGAGGAAATATTTTGGTATCTGTATCCTCTAATTGTGATGTAATTGCCACAAAAAATAGCTTATCAACAAAAAGAAATTCACTTAACAAAACAAGTACAATGCTTTAAAGAAACAATTGACTTAACTATCGTTTTCATGTCTTTGTCCAGAAGAGTGATGTCTAACCCCATACATGATTAAAAAAAAAAAGTTCAAGCTGGCTCTGATAAGGAAGAAATGGACTCTTATGTTTCTGTCTACAGAGTCATGGGCAATCTTTTGCTAGAGATACTTTACTTTGAAACAGATCTCATAATTAGCTTATTCAGGCAAGGAAGCCTCTTTCTCTTATTCTAACAATCACAACAATAGTGACTGATTCCTTTTATTTTATTTCTGTGTTGCTGTGATATCACCATTATGGGAGGATTTCTTTTTGGTTTGTCCTGTTTTTAAATTGAACATGTTACATCAGAAGGAGACATTGGAAAGAATTTCAAAACACAGTAATATTTGAACCCAAATTATACTCATAAAAACATACATTTTTACTGTATGTAAAAAATTAATGAATAAACATGTGTGTGTATATATATAGATATAGATATGTATTGCAGCATTCTAGAAATTGATCATTATTGGAGGAAGAAGAAATGCTAGAAAAGTATATTCTCACTCAACACAACAGCCTGTTAGAAGGGAAGGAAAGGAAAAAGACCTCTGAAATGTGTCTTCCACCAAGTGCAATAATGACAGGTGTCTAGAAATAGATGTGACAGCTAGTACAGTGTAGCAACATGAAGGCAAAGGCCCCCAAGCAACAAGTGCAATTGATTAGAAAATGAGAACAACATTGCAAGTACCCTGCACAGGAGATGAAAAGGCAGAGGAGTTCAATGCACGTTCACAGACTTTGTACAAGAATATACATGTAACTCACAAACAGGTTGTACCACACCACAAGGAGCAGCAAGTGCTGACTGCAAAGTATATCATCCTGTCAGATACCTGAAGGCAATGGGACCTCACCAAGGGACAGGCCACATCCTGTATGTGTCCCCCAATTTTATACAGTTTTGTTGGCTTTTGTTCACTAGGTCCTTTCAGAGCAGCTGTCAGGGATGGGGGTAGAGCTGTGGTTTCAGTGGTAATCAGGGTTTAATATCAGACTTAGGCTATATTTTGCTCACCCTTCCTTATCTAGATTCTCTGAGCAATATAAGCATAAATCTTGTTTCTGTTAGACCAGGCTGAACTTCTACTCTCTCATCCAGTTGTAGGACTTTGGCCACAGCATAAGCTGATGGTTCCAAACTTGTTTCAGTTTTGAAGATTTAGTGAACAGTTTTTATCTCCTATTTTGTCCCATTTTTATACAGCACCACTTTATTAGGAATTTTGGAGTACAAAAGCTTTAAGGGAAGGCTGCCCTCCTACATTAGTCATGGCAACACTTCTCAACAGCATGAGCAACCTGCCAAGCCCATTACACAGCCTATGAGTGCAAAGCAGAGACGACACAGCTTGCTCAGAGTGCCAAAGGGAAGGGCAGCCCTAGGAACAGCAGCAGGGGTGACCTGGCAGTGCTTTCACAAGCATTTCCCTGCTCACTATTGCTCCAATCAGGTCAAGTGTGCTGATGGACATCAGGGATATCCGCATGGCTGGTCTCAGATGCATCCACTGCTTTGCCTCCACCTTGCCTCCCTGACACGACAGAAGTTGCAGCCCTCATTCCCTGCACAATGGAGCTGCAGCCTTTATCTGGTAGAGGGGTTGATACCACTTAACGTAATTGTATGCAAAATCAGAACATCTGCACAGCCAGCCTTAATTTTAGGGATATGAAACATTATTTTGGGAGGTATCCTGTATGACAAAACCCATGCAACCATGTTAAAGTGGTTAAAACACTTGATTTCTATCCTAGTGAGCAACTCCTATGAGTTTTTAATAGCTTATCTCTATGTTAAGAATGGAGATGATAAGAACATCAGAACAAAGAAAAATCTTCACAAGAGTTACCATTGGTCAAAAAAGTTCTGTATTTTTTTTTAAGAAACTGCCTTTTAACAGAAGAAAAAGCTGTAAGCTTTGTAAAAAACTATATGGTGTTTGATTGGTTTTTTTCACTAAGGAGAATAATACCAAAAAACTTTATAGAAAGACATTTTAGATGTACATATATATTAAGTTCTATGGGAGAAAGTAATATTTTGATCAGGACTGACAACACCTCTTTTCTTTTTTCTTTTCTTTTCTTTTCTTTTCTTTTCTTTTCTTTTCTTTTCTTTTCTTTTCTTTTCTTTTCGTTACAGAAAAATCATACCTTGCTAATTAAGCTGTCTGGTGAACTGAGATTCTATATGGATCTGGAAGTGGAAATGTAAATACTAATTGTTAGACTTGAATACAGTGCTGTCTAGAAGGTGATATAATGACAGTGTAATTACTTTCTGCATCTTCTATTTTGCTTTGCATTAACTAAGAACTCAGCTACAACTCCGATTTATTTTTATTGGTTTGTTTCAAAGCATTTTCAGATTTTTAAACTGCAGACGCATAGGTAGATGCAAGTCCAGATATCCCTACTGTGTTAAGTGATGCCTTCAGCCAGCTGAAAACTCTTTTTGATCTCTCTGATAATACCAGGAAAGCACTGATCTGAAAAGGCAGATTACCACCAAGGATTAGGCAGTACAATAGCATGCTGAGAATGCAAGAGGATGATGAGGTTTAGCAAACAAGCTTGGAGCATATTTGAACTCAGCATCGAACCCCAGTCCAAGCCATGCGGAAATCAGAAGAAAAATGAAAGCATAAATAGAAAAATTTGCAAAATTATTTTATGAGAGAGGGTGAAATTGTCCAGTTAGTATGTGATTACTAAAATCACGAGAGAGCTAACTGAGAGAGCACATTCTGCACAGAAGTCTTTACTTAGGCTGAATGGACACAGAGACTCAGCTACACTCTAATTTTCTTGAGACAATCCTTTAAGGCATGTGGCTGGAGCAGGTCACTCTGCTGTTGCTGGTGTCCTCAGGCAGTATAACACAGTGAAGACAGGATTTTACAAAGCCCTTTTTTTTTCCAAGAAGAGATTTTTTTTTCAGGACTAGCCACAGTAAATAGAGTGGTTATTTGGTATGTGAGATAAGTATTGGCCAATGTCATTTGAACACACTAGTTTTCTTTCAGCATTTTGTCACTTGACCAGTTAAATGAGAAGGTTAAAACGCTGTTACACAACATGCATCCACCCTACTGTGTGTCAGAAATGTGAGGAATGTTTGCAAAAAAGAGCAGCTGGCGTGCAATTCCTGTCACCAAACCCCAAAGTCAAAATGGCTAACATTTCCTGGATCTGGTTAGCTCACCTACAGATAAACAGTTTGCAGTCAGTATGTGCAATCAGGAGCAGAGTCATTAAAACTGAAGCAGGTCTTGGGCAAGATCCAGTTTGCATGTTACATATTCATAAAAAGCTGTGTTAGAATGGCTTCCAACAGTGCAAACGTCAATGGAGCCTGCTGGAGCAAGCCTTAGGTATGCCATCTATGTGTCTGATTGCCTAGAGTTCAGAGGAACTTGCTGAATGTATTACCAAAGGGAATGAAAAAGCTTGCATAGGGGTAGCTGGCCAGGTCCAATTTCTGGATGCTTAAAAGTACATGTTGGTGTCAAAGGGTTTTGCACCTTTAGTTTTTTTAGCTCATTTGTTGTTTGTACAACCCCTGAGAATCTCAAACAGAAATATTTCATTTTGTTGTTCTTTCAAAGAACACATATTAATTTATGTTATAACAAAAATGTTCATTAAGCCTTGCCTAATAGCACTGATTATTTGTTTATTTTCACTCTGTGCAGTCTATTTAATTGTGTGTACACATACCTATAATTACCACTTTGAAATGCAAATACACAGTTACTAAGGTTAACCTTTCTCATTTTTCAAGCAGCTAACACCCCTTTTTTTATAAATGTTAGCCATATCCTAAGCTCCATGGAAAACAGCACATTTTAAGCTCTCTTCATGTTACAAAGGCTGTCTCTTGAACCAAACTATCCTCTTTGCCACTGTCACACCTGCCTGTAGTTTATTACCAGCCAAAGGCCCTGATGAAGGCTATGAGATCTCTTGGCTGAAGTACCTGCCAGGTTACAGGTGACCTAATTCTGGGACTCCTCTAAGTGATGGGAACAAAAATGGATATATTTTCTGTCTTCAGTAGTGTCTCATCAAGCCTCCAAATCCACTTATGCCTTACTTTTGGAAAGGCCTGGGCTGGTACAGAGCCATTTGTTACTCTTGATTGTGTATTAGATAGTTTATCGCTGTCAAGTTGCACCAACAGGTCGTGCTCACGCTTCTCTCTGGAATGTGATTTTCTTCTTGAAGGGAGGATTTGGGGATTTGACTGAGCAGCATGATGAGCAGAAGCTATCACAAAACAATAAGTTATCGCATAATTTACTTCCTAACTGTCAAACCCACAAAGTGCTTTCAAAATGACGATACCAACCCATCTTCCACACCTTTCTCCCCCAAGTCCCAACCCTTCTGCAATTACAGACATCAGTGGTTACCCATGGAAGATTCTCTTTCAGCAGTATTTATGTGAATAAATATTTGCTTGTCCCCCTGTTCACAGAAAGTACATTAAAGAGGCATGTCAGTTAGTGTGGGCTGTCTTTGAACACATATTATGAATACTGTTTTGCAGGATTTGCCCAGCAGTAGATGAGAACAAGTAATGAGGAAACTAGGAACATGGGTAACGAGGCCAGAAGGTGTGGAAGCTTTCCAGGAGCAGGGGGAGCTGGGTGAAGAAAAGCTTGCCTTACCAATTTATAGCCACAAATCTTTCTCAGGCTCTATTTGTACTCCTTCATGGTCACTCTCAAGAAACAGCATTTAGCAGAGTGAACATAGGCACATAAAATTCCATATAACTCTTGTCATTCCATAAACAGGATATGTAAGAGTGGGAAATTATTAGGGATTGATCTATCTCACTTGTTTAAAGGNGGGGGGGGGAACTGCGTCTTTGGAATCAGGTTGAATACTTGTAATCTTCTCATAGAGCTTCTTTCCCTGCATGCTTTTCAACCAGTTTTTTAGTTGTATAAAACATATAAAGATAAATAATAGGTTGAACTGTAAAAGGGTTCTCCCTATCTCTTAGTGTGCAGTAGGGTGAAACTACCCAAATAATAATTTCAATCAGTAAATGAACAGATGATATCCCAGTTCAGCTTCAAGACCTATCAAATGGTTCTTTAGTAGAAATACCAGCAAAACAGCACACAAATAACATACATATCTTGTAGATTACATAATTTATTTGGAAATGTTTTCATACAGTTAAATAAACTTCAGAAAACTACAGTGGAGCCTTCATATAAATTAGCTGTAGTGCCTTGAATCCCATGAGGTATGAAATGTTAAAAAAGGAAAAAAAAATTAAATACATAGTGTTGCTGAGCAACATAGCTCCCTCTTAAACAACTTTCCCTTGTATGAAGTGCTTGAGAAAGGGACTACTGTGGAGTCTGTGTAAGTACTTGCCCTATGGGTAGTGCGATTTTGTTACAATCCTTCAAAAAACAGCTACACAGACTGTTACTGAATTCAATTATAAGAAGTCTCCAGGGTTATTCCATTACCTCTGTCTTTAGTTCACGGTCTCAAATCAAAACTTCAGCTATTCTCTTTTGATTTCATTCATTAAAATATAATCATTTATATAAACTTTCAACATGGAAATGGCTCAAAAGCGCTTTTGCAGTCTCAACTGAAAAGTATTGTAGGACAGTCTCTAATTTTACAAGATTTTGCCAATGGCAGGATAGATTTCCCACAGCCCTACCTGGATTTGTGCTGGCTGCTCAAGGTCTGGGAAAGTGCAGAGCAGAAGGTCAGTTCCTGACGGGCCCTGCTCTGGAGTGGGTCTGGGTTGATGCCAGATGGCCGGCCTTGGGTTGCTGAGCGAGCATCGGCCCCAGGAGGACCAGCCCTTCCCCTGCCTTGCAGGATCCCTCCTGGCGAGCTCAGAACATCAAACTGTCCCCGACTAGCAAAAAAGAAAACAAGTTGTTTCTCACAAACCAGAAATCTCACTTGCTATTCTCACTGTCACCAAGGTGCTTAGGAAGGTCTCATCACATTGCTTGGTGCTGACTTCAGCTCCCGTACATCTGCATTTCCTGTGCATATATCCACATGCATCTGCAATGTTTGTCATGGCAAAGAAAGGGTTAATCCTGGGAGCAGGTGGAAAGCAGCCCAGCTGCAAAAAAGATTAAAAAGTGGGTAGGAGAACCTATTCTGAAAGGTAATAAGGCCAGCAGGCAGACCAGGAAAGGAGGGTATGAGCCTGGGGGGAAACTGCCAGGGCCACCCTGGGGTGGGAGAGCCAGTGGGCTGCTGTATTGAGGTAAGGCAGGTGTCTCCTGGTAGCAGCAGATGTGGCTTTGATTTGCGGGCATACCTGGGTGGGGAGAGGTTTCCACAGGGTGGGAACACACTTTGGGGAGCTGATCTGTTTGCAAGGTCTGGTTCAGCTAGGTTTCAGCTCTCTTAAGTTTCTCCAGGAGCTCACACAAGGGATAGTTTACCTGGTCAGAGCAAGGTTGTTATTTACAGATTGATTTTTAAAGGTCTTTAGGCCTCTCCTGCCTATAAAAGTGAGAACTGAGAACTTAGATACCTCTTTAAAAATCAGATCTTGCTAAAACTCCTCCCTCAGACTTGATCAGAGCCAAGCTTTCTCCAGAGGTTTGAAATGCTATAAATGAACCTTCTATATTGTTGCCTTATGCTTTCGACTTCAGGCACCTCATCCAGACAGAAAAGTAATGAAAGACCTGAAGAAAGTCGAGGGTTGGAAAGGAACAAAGCAGTCCTGTGGCTCTGGGTCCCGTTCCCAAAGCTATCGCTCACTCGCTGTGTGGCCTTGAGGAAGCCGCCAACAGGCAAATCCAGCTCCCAGAAAAGTCACTGGGAATTTTCCCATAGGCTCCAGTGAGTGCTAGACCAGGCCCTTAGACTCCTAACAGTCCCCTAATTACCCCCCTGCAAAGCAGGGACAATAATATCCTGGTCTCACAGGGTAGTAAGGGGACTAATTTATTAATGTTCATAAAGCTTTTTCAGATCTACAGATGGAAGGCATTATGTCAGGACAAATTTTTCTTAATTATCATTCTCATGGTATTTCCAATTGTCTCACTGAAGCCAAGGAGTTCCAAAAATCTAGTGAGAAAGTTTCTTCTTTAAAAATTGGACCCCATTTCTGGGAGATGGAAACATATATTCAGATGGCATTGGAATGCAGGAATATTTTTTGAAATAGGGCTCTGAATCCTTGAGGGTTTTGCATGAATCCTGAAGGCAGAGGAGTGTGCAATGCTCTAGGAAGGACAGTCCCTGAATTTTATGGGGAAAAAAAAAAAAAAAAAAACCATCCTAGAGCTTTAGTCTAGCAAGCAACAAGCTGAGACCAAAATGTTCCATTTTGACTCAAGGCTTGCTGCTGATGGGAATTCTTTAAGATCTGCTCCCTGCTTTGTTAACCAGAGGAAGGGCAGTCTCTGGTTCAGGTTCTTTTTCCAGAGAAGGAAATGAGGAGGTCTTCCCTCCCCACATCCCTATTGCCTGCTATGAGTTAATCAGGCATCAGGCACAGAAAAGCAATGAGGTCAGGCCAGTAGGCAACAGATAGAATTTCACTGGAGAGGTCTGCATGGGTGAGTAAAAATGTATCATTTGGGAAAAGGAAGAAGCACACTGTAAATATCACACACATATTCACTCACATGAATGCATGTATCTCTGTGTGTATATATATATTTATATATGTATGTATGTATATCCCATAACACTCACTAAAACTATTCTGTTTCATGTCCCCTGGCCTGACTTTTGCATCTGTTTGCTTTATGTATGTGACTTTAGACATCCTCACTGCTAAAGGTCAACACTGGGGAAAATCCACAGGTGTAAAATTCGGCTAAAAAGACTGTGATAGAAATACCGTAGAAACCAGTATCACAAATACAGCATTTCCCTTTTCCCTGTCATCTCACTCCTTACCCATCTATAACCTCACCCTTACAGGTAGTGAGCTTGCTGTGCTGCTCTGGGAAAGCAGGTAAATGTTAATGTTCTGATGGATCCACCTCTTTCATTTCAGGCATTATGTCAAAACTGGTCAAAGAAAGGAAATTAACCTTCTCCCTCCTCCCCCGACAGTGCACACACGCACAGACACACGCATGCAGAGCCACAGCCAAGGCCTTCGGCAAGCCAGCTGATAGCAATCAGTATTTTGAGAAGTGATAGCTCATCTGTAGATTCAGCATTCTTTTGCAGCAGAAGGTATTATGCAAACTAGCCCCATTAGAAAAGCAAACATCAAAGCAAAACATGTTTTCGAAGAGACAAATGCATAAACCATGTGGTACCTGACACTGAAACAGAAATAGGATAATTACTCTTTCTCTCAATGGAAAGCATAGCTGCAGAGGATAAAAAAGGTGCCTCATACACTGTGCCCTGTAGTTTCCTGTACCGTGCATGAAAGGGAGAGCAGTCAGCCAGGAACATGCACCAGAGGAGAGCCTTAAAGGGTTGATACCATCCTCCTCAGTGAAGGACAGAACACGAGCCAGACTGCAGCTGATTGTAGAACAGCACAGCTAGCCCTGCTCTCGGCACCAGCTGGAATGCAAGGTGCCACTCCAGCCTTAGGGGAAGGGGGGAAAAAAAAAGAGTGCAGCTAAGGTTACACAATTACCTGTCTTGACAGTATGCAACTTATAAAAAACTATGCATACCACCCTGACCATAAGTAGCCACAAAGTATGCTTCATGGGTCCTCTTACTGAAGTCTAAACAGAGGAAGCTCTCTGTAGGCAGGTTTTTGCCTAGCAGTGGATGCTGTTGCTCAGTCATTGCTACAACAAGGGAAAGAAAACCCTTCATGAGCAGAATGGAAGATGGGAAATGTGAAATGAGTCTTGGATCATGCCTGTCACTGATAAAATAACACAGCCAGGTACCATTAATTCATCTAAATGAATGGCCAAGTAAATCAGAGACTATCAGGACTTCTGCAAAAGTTGAACAAACTTTCTTTAGGGGGGAAATGTTTGCCAAAGTTCCCAGGACAAGTTAAAAGTACGTACACGTGCTCTCTCTTTCCTTCACCTCAGCCCCCCTCTTTTTCTCCTTCAGAGCCCATTTCTCCAGCACGGAGATCAACTATCAAGCCAGGAGAAAGAGAGAGTGTGAGATGGCCGACCTTGTCCTCCAGTGCCGAGGGCCTGTGGGTTTGGGCCAGGAACAGGAATTCCCTGTACAGACACTGAGTCTGCTAGAGGAGACAGGAGAGCCTGCTCCACAGAAGAGCACTTTGTTCACTGCCACCAAGGAAAACTTACACAACAGACACACACACAACCATGGAAATATGAATATTTTAAAAGTGTGTTTTTTCCTAGAATACACAGTGCTCTTATTTCCTTAGGGGGGCAGTAAAAATTGGGCAAGAGCATATTGCCAAATGCATAAGAGTTAGTGAGGATATTAGTCCTTCATGCTGTAGTTACAGAGAGCAGAGCAGCAGAGCAAGGTCTGAATAGATTAACAATTCAGAATGAGTTAATGATAAATTAAACATCCACCAATCACATTTAGCAGAGAGGGTTCAGGTTTTTTCAGTCTTCTCTGCTCCCTTAGTATATTTTCTGTCAATTCATCATTTCCTGGAAACTGCCGAGTTAAAATCCTTTTCCTTTTGTGCCTCCAAAGTATATGTGCATCAGCATTTGTGTGTGTACACAATTTCTACACTCAAAATCCGAGGTAGATATTGATACCAGAGAGTGCTCTGTGCAGCTGCTTTTGCTGCATCACCAGCACAGGGTAGCACTTAAAATGGCCCAAACAGGGCCATGTGAATATAGATAAGACAGAGAGTTAAGACTAGTCTTAGTGTTGGGAAGTCAGCCTAATTTCAATGCTTCCTGAGGTATCTTATTAAACCGTTTGTAAAGGAATTCCTCTTGTTCCAGCCATCTAAAAAGTAGATGCCACAATAGACAACCAGGCTTCCTACAGATTTAACCAAATGGTGATTCACCTTATCTTCATTTATTCCATTTGCCTTCAGAGTTACTCCATATATTTCTTTCTTTGTCCTACCTAAATAGTGAGCCCAAATGGATGGTTTAGACTTGATAGCTAACTTCTAGATGGGTAATGTTAACTCATCTCCCTCTCCCTAGTTCATACTTCCCTATCTCACTGGGGTCATAGGAGAAAACATTAATTAAAGATTAGGAGTTGTTGCCTTTCTAATCAGAAGACACATAAATAGACCTTAGTGGTGTATTTGTAACTGTGTACATCCTGTTATTTTCTATGCAGTCAAGGCTGCAACTCTAACCAGCAGCAACACACAACCCAGCCTATGTGGATGTATGTCTGTGGATGTGGAACCATGCAAATGCCCCAAGGCCCATGTGCTGGAGAAGCCCAGCTTTTGAGGCTGTGGGAATGGAAGATGGCTGGAGGAAGATTTGATGGGGGCACCAGGCAGGTATTCCTACTTCACCCCTAAAACCAGGTCTCTGCCAAATACACTGTGCCACTGTTTACTCGTGGTCTTCTAACTTAAACTGGGGAACTGGCCTAGAAAATAGTCACCACTGGAAACAGAGTCAGCTTTATATCACCTCCTACACCAAGGCTGGAGCTTTTGGGTGAGAACCTCAGCTGTGGTCCGTAGGATAGATGGATACATTACTCAGGGCTTACCAGTAAAACTTCATTTTTGAGAACCGCTGCAACACTGTGGTGCATATATATGCACAGACAGAGAGACTCTGTATATTGATCATGGTTTCATCTTCACTCTGTCCTGATTTAACTCCATCAATAGCAGATTTACTCAAAAATTAAACAAACTCATCTAAAATCCTGTGTAGTACATTTTAAAAGTCTGTGACTAGATGATAAGCAAAGAAAATATATGCTGATAGGAGACAGAAACCCTAGAATCTATGAAGAGTGTTGCATTGGACAAGCACTTTGTTTATGTTACAGGTATCTTGCCATTCTTCTTGTGCCACAGATGACTGGGAACCTTATGTATCTCCACCAATAATATAAATAACTGCACAGCTTAGTGTTGTATCCCCCACACAAGCAAAGTTTAACTTCGTACATACCAGAGCTCTTAGCTCCTAAGAAGTGTTACTATGATATTCTTGTACTGATTTGACTCTTACCCACTACCTCTCCTGATTACTATCCTTGTCTCAAACTCCTCATGCACCACTAAAAGTACTGTGGTGGGTTGGCCCTGGCTGCCCACCAAAGCTGCTCTGTCACTCACCTCCTCAGCTGGACAGGGAAGAGAAAATACAATGAAAGGCTTGTGGGACAAGACAAGGATAGGGAGAGATCAAAAATTACCATCATGGGCAAAACAGACTCAACTTGGGGAAATTCTTTGCATTTGTTACAATCAAATCAGAGTTGGACAATGAGAAACAAAACCAAATCTTAAAAATACTTTCCAACAACTCCTCCTTTATTCCCAGGCTTAATTTTACTTCCAATCCACTCTACCTACTGCCCCCAGCAGAGGAGGGGGATGGGGGCTGCAGTCAATTCATCACACATTGTCTCTCTTCCTCCTCAGGGGGAGGACTTCTTGTACCCTTCCCATGTTCCAGCATAGGTCCCTTCCATAGGGTGCAGTCCTTCAGGAACTGACTGCTTCAGCATGGGGCCCCATGGTGTCACAAGTCCTGCCAGCAAACCTGCTCCAGTGTGGGCTCTTCACGGGGCCACAGGTTCTGCCAGGAACCTGCTCTTTCACAGGCTTCCCACAAGGTCACAGCCTCCTTTGGGCATCCTCCTTCTCCAGTGTGGGTTCCTCCATGAGCTGCAGGTGGATATTTGCTCCATTGTGTTTCTCCATAGGCTGCAGGGGGAGAGTCTTCCTCACCATGGTCTTCACTATGGGCTGCAGGGCAGTCTCTGCTCTGGAACCTGAAGCATCTCCTCCTTCTCCTTCTTCCCCACAGCTTTATATCCCGGGCATGAAGTCACGTGGTCTGGAACATCCCTTTGGTCAGTTGGCATCACCTGCCCCAGCTGTGTCTCCTTCCAACCTCCCATGCACCCCAGCCTCCCCACCAGCATGGCAGTACAAAAAGCAGAACAGGCCTTGGCTCTGTGCAAGGCCTGCTCAACAATAACAAAAACCATCTCTATATCAACTCTGTGTTCAGCACAAATCCAAGATGTATGCCCACACCAGCCACTCTACCCCTGCCAAAAGCAACACAACAGGGCACTGTAGTATGTGGTTGATCAGGGAATGCAAAGATCCCATTAGCTGTAGATGGGGTTGAGGGAGGGGCATGCTTTCAGTAGTTATCCTGATGGATCCATCAGCTAGGATGTCCTCCAGAGGCAAGGGAGTCACTGAAGTGGGAGACGAGAACTGTAGAAATTTTCCAGTCATTTGGAAAAAACTGCTGTAGTTTTCAGTGTGTAGGAAACTGAGGAAAATGCATTAGATATCATACGAAGGAGGGGGAAGTCAGTGCACTCCTGAAAGGCAGTGGAAGAGTGAATGCCTAAGATCAGGAAAGCCAAGTCAAAGACTTGAGGAAACAGATTGAGTGGTTCAAAGAGTTTTTGAACCTAACAAATATTAATTTTG
Organism: Peucedramus taeniatus; assembly: GCA_013400575.1. Classification (NCBI taxonomy): domain Eukaryota; kingdom Metazoa; phylum Chordata; class Aves; order Passeriformes; family Fringillidae; genus Peucedramus; species Peucedramus taeniatus. The sequence continues at coordinate 249,164 of WBNO01026191.1, read as the reverse complement.
GTTCAAGGAAAATACTTATTTTCCAAGCTAGTTCCTATTTTAATTGGATCAATTCACATGTTTATAACTACAATAATCTTAAGGTATGTGATTTGTAAATATCAAATAAGATGAAATCTAGCATACTGCATACTTCTTTCTTTTTAATAATATAAGCCAAGGTTATTGGCTTTTGCATATAGTCTGCAATTCATATGTATATATAAAATTGTCTTTCTTTTGTAGATTAGTATCATTACAAATTATTACAGATGTTTCCTCCTAACATAATTTATACTGTGATGGTCAAGATATTATTATAATATCCACACACTGAACAGCGAAGAGTACACACGGGTTTTTATCAAAATCAGACAAGTTCCAAAGGCCTGTGGAACCCTTCACCTAGAGGTAAGTTGGCATGGATTGTAAAATATATTTTAGAGTCTGGGGAATATTTAACTTGTGTAAAATGTTATGTTTTCATTTCTGCTAATGTCAAAGCTCAAAATGTGTTTCAAATTCCACAAGTATACCAGGTACTTGGAGGTGACAGCCTACTGTTTTGGTTTGCCTTTTTAGATGCCTTTTGCATTTGCCAATAATGCATTTGGATCACAAATAAAAAAAACACAGAGAAGTGGAAAAAACATCACTTGCCATTTTAGAGATCTGGTTGAAGTACATTACAAGTGCTGGAAGAATATCATGAAGTGTTAATCATGCATGAATTCAGAACCATTCAGAGCAGCATTCCTGGGGCAAACTGTTGCTAAATAGCACTTTCCTGAGCATCACCAGCATATGTAATTAATGTTGTTTGCTAGGCATCATTCCTCCACTTTGGGCAGTGACCAGAAGACCCTAATGTGCAGTTAGAGAAAATGCCCTTTCAGTGTTTTTCCCTTGGCACATACACAGAAAATTCAACTAGTGGCTGTGGAGGAACCTCAAGTCTGCCACATAGGTGGTCTGCTGCCTGCTGAAGTCTGGATACCTTTATATTTGGACATAATTTTTCTGTCACACTATGCTTGCTGCTCAGAATTTTCAAACTCACACTTAAAATCAAGCCTGAGGTTTCTCCAATGCACAGTCTGAAAAAATCCTGAGGAACTATTTTTAGCACTGTCACAGAAAGGGTCAGAGGATGCCCACAGAGGTGAGGGTTATTCTCTGTATAGGTATGGCAGCTACCTGCTTTCTAGGTGACTATATGTAACACATTTCCTGTATATTCTGACAGAAGTCTCTGTTCTTCCAGCCTGAACTCTGCTTCAGTCATTGCAGAGCTAAATGCTGTGTCTCTGCCAAGAAAGTAGAACAGAAAAAAATCCCACAACAGTAAGTGGGCCTGAATCTCACACCAGGATACTCAGCTTGCAGAGAACACGTGTGTGAGTGCATGTGTGTCTGTACAGACTGACAAGTATGCATGCACACAGGCAAGTATGCATACTGCACACAAAAAATATGTGGCATATAAGGGCTGGGAAACAAGCCTTTATATTTCACCCAAAAAATCAGCAATTCATGTTTGAAAAGTGTCTCTTCTGGGAGACAGATACCCCCTCAAACAAATAGAAAGAAAAACTTGGCGGGGTGGTAAAAGCCAACCAGCAAGAGAATAATAGCATATCCCAAATCTAGTCTGAAGAATAAATGGTCATGCTGATGGTTGGCATAGAGAATAAATTAATTTTGAGATAAAGGAACAAAGTCCTAATAATTCCCTCCTGGAAAAATTCAATCCTTAGCTCATCCTCAATCTTCAATCCTCAGCACCTCTGTCCTTGGATCTTGTGGAAGTGACTTCAGCAGATTCAGCTCACAAAACTTAGATGGCTGCATTGCCTGTGATGATTGTTGGAAAACAGCAATATTTTAATGAAGGCTATTTGTAGTTTGTAAGAACTCAAAATACATGTACCAAAACTACTGATGATTCTCTAATTATGCATGAAACAGATTTTATTTGCTTTGTTGACTTTAAACAAATGTACAGTAGAAGTTATCTCAATTCAGTAAAACTGACTTGTATTTGACTATGCCATTGTTCCTTAGAACAGTTATTGAACACTTTTTCAAGTTGACTGACTATATAAAGTAGAAGTTCAATTTTGTTCTATTTCCACTGCTTTCTCCAATTGCTTTTGTCAGCTTTTAAAGGTGTTATCCATATGAGAACAGATCAGTTGATCAGGATCTGCATTATGATGTAGGTACAGACTGCATTTACATTATATGTTAAGCTTGAAACAAAAAGAAAGTTCTATCTAGTTGGACATGAAGTAATCCAGAGCAACAAAATTGTGTCAGTGTTTCAACAAAGCCACACTCGTATATAACACAGAAATTAAGAGATGCACACAGAGAGAAAGATTTCCATAACAGAAAGTAAATACATCTTATATTAACCCCAAGGAAGGTGAAATTACTATGAATAGTGCCATAAGTCTGATTTTAGTTGAACAGCTTAATTCTTATATTAAAGAGAAGAGAAGGTACCTAGCACTGAAATTCAGGTCTAAAACAAGTCTGTATTCAAGGAACACAAAGAAAGAAAGATCAACCAAGGATAAATATCCATGTGGAAAGCTACTTTCCTCCAACTTGTCACCACAGCATCCAGAAATGGAACTGAGAGACCACTCTCAGAAGCAGCTGAACAACAAATGCTCAGAAATTTATTTACTCTGGTTCCACCTTGTTGTTATAGATAAATTAGATTCATAGCAGATAGCCAAATGAATACAGCGTTAGAAGTACAACAATCCAGTCATACACAGAAAAGCGGAGGCTGCCTCCTTGTTTGTGGGCCTGTATTCTAGAATATGAAGGTGGAAAACATCTCTCTGCCCTCCTATTTTAGGTAATGTCTTCACAAACCAAGATGTGACAGTGATATAATTCAGACAATTCCACAAATGCCACAAATGTTTCCCCAAGAGAAGCCATCTGATGGCCTGTGTTTTTAGGAATTTGCCTTCTTTAGTCCAGGATTGCTTCAGGTGACCCAAGAGAGTATAAAAGTAATGCATACTAAGCAATGGATTTTTGGTTTGAATTACTAAGATTTCTCTGAAATGGAGTTTTTTACTCTCTCAAAAGAAGGTGCAAAATCCCATTTGAGTAAAACTAATCTCATAAATCGTAATATAACATCCAGTGGAAACAATGGCATTTATTTTATTTTCCAGTTTACCAATAGAAACATGGCACATAGTTTATCAATTTCAGTATTAAAGGCTCTTGCTCATGATATTTAGTAGGGAAAGGAAGAAGAATACATGAGCATGGATTTAGCTGTTTGTGTGTCAGATAGTTGTGATTTTTTTTAGACACATTTTTCCTCTGACATAGTCAGAGGAAAACATAGTCACCATCCAGCTATACTACAGGATAAAAATCCCTGCAGATTGTTCAAGAGAAAAATGTCTAACATAATGCATCTTGATAATCTCATTCAGTTAAAGGCTCTGATTAGAAGAAATCCTTTAATGACCATCAAATGCCATATTCAAGCTCATTCACTCTCTCCATCAAGTGGCACTATGCCTAGCACTAAAGTGTGAGCATAACTGTTTTCTGAATCTGAACCATGAACAATAAAGGTTTTCTGTTATTAAGAAATTGCTTTATTTGAAAATATTAATCACTTAAAATTCCTCTACATATTTGCAGTCTTGTTTTCTAAGTGTGGACTTCTTCAAGGTTCTCAGGTAACCCCTAGTAAGCATATATTACAAATGCAATGCTTTTGTCAGTTCAGCCTGGATATATGTTGCTAAAGCACCCAGCTGCAGAGCCTTGGCTCTTAACTGAGACACTAAAACTTGAGCTGTGCACTTAGGGTCCCTGACCTGGTATGTTAAATGAGAGGGCAGCTGACACATAAACTGGGTCCATTCCCAGACTCAGGGAATGCTGCTGTGGTCCTGCATATTTGGATACATTGCTCTGCAGTGTGTAACCCTCTAGTTAGTGTGTGTTACAAACCCTCCCAGTCTCAAGAGCCTGATCCACCAAGGTTATGTGATTTTAAAACAGCCAGCTAAAGGCTTTGGCTTCAGCTTTACGGCAGCTTACACTTTATAGCTCCATTCAAAGCCTTCCTGTCAGTCTAGGAAGGCTGACACTTGAGTGCTCTCCACTCCTGTCAATAGCTGTCAAAGTTAAGGGCACTTGAGGATTCCTAGCTGCAAATCAAAGTGATGCTTTAACTAAGAACTGTGTTGAAGCAGCATACATTTTCCTTCTGGGAGTAAAATTTGGGCTTCAGATCATCTTATTTTTAAAATTAGCTTAAATCAATGGAAAAAAAAAAAAAGGAACCTAATTATTTATTTGATGCAGGCCTGCACATTAAAGCAACGCTGAGTGAATAATTGCAAACTGCAGAACTGTCCTCCCATTGGTCTCATGCTACCAAGGTTCTTTTACACCACAGATGTATGATAACTGGCATTCCATGTGCTATGTCAGGACTTACTCACTGACACTGTGTATTTTTTTACTACTATAATTTCCCTCAAAATCGTTTTGTGGCAAGAAATGGTGAAGAAAATCTGCAGGGTTGTATTTTCATTTGAAATTATAGAATGTCTTGGCTACTAGTACAGCACCACTTGGATTACACTATCATTGAGTTGCTGCTGGAGTCTTCAACTTGCATAAAGGAACAGAGAAGCTGCATTACTTTCAGGAGCTTGACCACATCCATGCTACACACAAGTATAAGGGTGGGACAGGAATTCAACCAAAAAACAGAAATTAAAATTTCCTTCTAAATGAGAAAAGCGTAATTATTTTTGCTACCAATATCTTGAGTTTTTAAGATAAAGCAAAAACCTATTACAGTTCATTTAATTTTTTTTTGAAAGAAGCAAAAGAAAGCAGAAAGAAGGTAAAGGAAGGAGAAAGACAAAGTAAGATGGCATTAGTGGAAGAATAGCCAACTGGGATAGTTATTTCCTTTATGGAAAAACAGTGGTTTAGATTTCCCTTTGGAGCCATCTTTGTAAAACACAATTTTCAGAAACTATAAGGAGAACGCAGACCCCAAAAAAAGTGCTTTGAAAGTATTTCTGTTCAGTGTGAAATACTCATATTTGTGCTAATTAAGTTTGCCTCTGTTTTTGATACAGTGCCCAAAAAGAACTCCCAAAAGGAAGCAATATTGCTATAACTGATTTTTTTACACTGACACATCAGAGCTTTTTTCCCCCCAGCCCTGCCCTGTATTGAATTCATCAGCTCTCAAGAGCACTGATCTTCAGTGCATTATTTCCTTGCCTAAAAAAAAAAAAAAAAAAAAAAAAAAAGCTAATAGAGTAAAAAAGATCAGTTGCCATTTAGAAAATGAACAGTCTTCATTTAACAGATAAAAATTATCTGGTAACAATTGCACTTATTTGAATAAGTCAAAATGTAGCTCTTTGCTCAGTCTGAGTTAGAGGAGGATTTCATTTAATGTACTTGATGTGAACAATTTGTATAATTTGTATAGCATGCATCTGTAGATGTAGAGTTTTAAATTTTGCAGACAGAAAAATATCTCCGTTGCTTCTTCCCATATGGATGCTCCTTCTCCTCCCAGTAGCTCGTGGGACCAGGCCAAGCCAAGACAAACACACCTTGCTGGCTTTTACAGCCTCATCTGTGGCTTTGTCACATATTTAGTGAGTCACAACCCTTGATGTGCTTGTAACAAAGTGGATGCCATGGATCCACATACTGTTAACAGAGTCTTAATTTCTTTTCTTACCCTCATCTGCAGAGGCTTCAGTCCCAAAATACCCTCTGGGACTGTCAACACTGCTTCTCAGTAACAAGAGCCTGTGTCTAAAGAGCATCTCTGTTTGCAGCAATTAAATGTATTTCAGATATTCACATGTGCTGTGGTTACCCCATAACAAAAATATACTGGACTATGAAGAGATTTAACTTTTCTGAGCCACTGTCATCTTGCCACCCATTTCATTTTAGAAATAATAGCAGTCACACACCACTTCAGGGATGAGTGGATCCAAATTTAACAAGATTCCTTGGGGAACACTGAAAAGGCACATCCAGAGTGAAGCTTCAGGGACACAGACCAAAGGCTGATAAATATTTTCCACAATGCTGGGTGCATTGGGGAGAAAAAAAAAAAAAAAACAAAAAAAACCCAAAAAAAAACAGCAGCCTTTGTATCCTTGACCCTTTGCCTACTGTGCATTTTGGACAATCATTGCATGCAATCAGAGCCTAACGAGAGCCTGCATGACTTGCCAAAGCTAAAGTTTGACCTCAATCAAAAAGTGATTTCTGCAGAGATGAAGGAGGATTAGGAAAAATGTATTTCAATTTCTCATCAGGCCAGTGCTAACCAAGCTGAGGAAGTTATCTTGCCCCTGTAGAATCAGTATTTTATTAAAGAAACCCTATGCTGAAGTTCTGAATTACACAAACAAGTACTGTGCCAAAAAAGCTTTCTGTGGCACGTTCACACCAGATTCTTTCCCACTATATTAGGGGATATTGCAGCTGGTTACATCTGCACTGAACTGACTTTATAGTTGATTTTTGGCTGAATCCCAGGGGAGATTCTATAAGCTTGATAACAGTTTGATAGTTGGGGTTTCTTTTAAGGAAAAAAAAAAAAGCCCGAGATATCTTCATATTTAACTGTCTAAATGCTTCACATGACTCAAAACTCCTCAAGGTTTCATCAGCTCCAACTATTTCACAGTGCATTCTCCACATATTATTTAAATATACTATTTCAGTTGGAAATGTAACCCTGTCCTTGTACAAGCATCACTCTGCAGAGGATGCTGAACATTCATCTCATTACTATAACATTGTACATAAAATAACACACCTAATACAACTGCTACCAGCTTAATTAACAAGATTGCAAGGAGATAGTTGGAATGGAAGCAAACAGTGTTGCATTTTTCTTCAGATGCCTGCATCCACTGAAAACTCTTCAGCTTAAGAGCAGGAAATAACTTCTCAGGTGCACAGTCAAATTGCAGATCTTAACTTCTCCACTTCTCCCCACCAAAAAAGTCAGCCTGTGCTACAAAAATGAGAACAAGATGTTTATGGCATGAACTCAGTTAACTTGTGGAGTGCTAAGACACAGTGTACATTCAGGGGTTGGGCACCATTAACGTTAATGAAAGGCTAGGATGTACATCCACAAGTTTTTACAGATGATGCATGAATGGATATGTATCATACTTCCTAAGGGCACTAAATCAGCAAAACGGCAAACCCAAAATTAAATAGCTCTTGCTTGAACACAACACATTGAACATCTTGTTTCTTTGAGCAAATGGGTTTGTGTGAGGGAAATCAAAATTTAGGACACCACATATGTGGAATGAATACACAGATAAGCCAAAGAAAGAGCTGTACTTGTGATCCTACTGTAACAATAATAATATTACATTTTAGCATTTGCAGCTTGCTGGGGTTTGGGCTTTTCTTTATTTCCTCCTTTTTTTTAGTGAGGATGGGAGGGCGGATATAAAAGCCCACAGGAAAATAACCAAAACAAAAAGAGAAAAAAAAATCATAAAAGCATTTCAAGAGGAAAATATGGCATTCAAATACAGCATGCCCAACAAAAGAAATACCATACAATGTAGTCATATACCAGCATTAAGTGATTCAAGAGTGCCCCTCCTGACTTGCTGTCACACTGCTCTAACAATGGGCTGGCATGAGGGAAGAGGAGAATATATTTCAGTTTTCTATTCTTTTTTAGTGGGCCACAAGCCTGTCTTCAGCTACAATGCTGAAGTTCTTCCATGGTGTCTTGGGTTACACAGACACCTGTAAATAATATCTCTGTTGAGGCAGATAAACTTTTTTTTAAAAAACAGCACCACTAATTTTCTTACATTATATTGATCAAAACAACATGCTTGACCTCAAAAGACAGGAAAGTAATTCAATCTATTTTATCTCTGATATGAGGACGGGTTGTTTGCCAGCAGGTGGTTCAGGAGGTGCCTTGAGGTCCCCCAGCCTTTGGTGCCTCACATTTGAGCTGCCACTTTTACTCCATAGAAGCAGCTCTGCCCCCACCAGGGAAAGGGGGCAGAGCTGTGGGTCTGCAGCTGGCTCTGTTATATTTAAACCACCAGCCACCACACCTCAGCCACCACCTCACTAGGGACCTGCTGCAGTGGCTAAGGGGGAGGTCAGGGAAAGAGGATCATCTCAGAATGCAGTCATCTCCAGAAAGGTGGGTCTCTTACATGCTACCACAGGTAAAGCTGGAAAGCAGGGACCCTAATCAGGACCCCTGTTCACCTATGCTGTTTCTTTGACTCTGTCATGGACAATATTCATCTGCCCATCAAGTATCTTTTTTATTTCTCAAGCTCCAGCAACTTAGGGAGGCAGGTTTTACTTGGGAGCAGGCCAGGCCTGCACAAATTAGACACTATACTCTATAATGTGTAGACATTTTTGTATTCCTCATCCCATCACCACAGACTCAGTGAAGTTTGGCTTATTATTCAAAAATTTCCCTAAGGTCTGAATTTATTGAGAATTTTCTTGCTATACTTAACTCCAATGCCTCTTTTCAAGCTTGTTTATTACAGGATTTCTCAGGATGATCTTTGCATTCCAGTTACCCCAGCACAAGCTGTGAAGACCCACAAAAAAAGAATTCATTTTCCTACCTTAGCTTACATACCTGTTGGTGCTAGTTGGCATGGTATGGTAGCAGTACAAAATTTAATGGAGCTTTTACCAAAAAAGAGAAGTTGGATCAATATAAGTTTCTCTATAACATAGTATACATTATTAATTCATTACATACCCTGTATACTACTACAAATATTAGATAACTCTTATCTCTGAGAAAATTTGATTGAAAAATCTGTATGTAAGTTTTTTACATATGTTGCTAGTGGCATTTCTGTGGCTTCATCAAAAGAATGCATTAAGACTACAACATAATGTATTCCACCTCATTTTCAGCAGGAATATCTGTAGGGAGAGGACTGTGATTGTCTCAGTTCTTTTAATGGAATTAAAATCCATTGCTTCCAAATGGAAAAACAATATCATCTTAATTTCCCTTGTGATGGCTATTTTATATAACAGAAGAGAAGTATTATTACTAGTATCACTGTTATTAAATGGAAAAAAAATGCTGCTGTTCTATGGATGGTTTTCTACCCTGGAGAACAACAAAGAAGCAGAGTGGTCAGAGAAGAGTTTGAAACATATGTACATTTATTTCCATCCTTTGGGCTTAACTGAACCCTGGAATTAGGATATATGGTTTTGTCCAACTGGGAGAGCCGTGCATCATCACGAGCAGCTGACTTTACTCACATTTCTTCGAAGGGGTTAACATCTGTGCTCTAAGAGAGATTCTCCAGTTCATTAATTAAAAGGGGCTTTGTAAGCAAGTAGCTATTGGTTTAAAATGCCAGATTACCCTTGTAGTCGACAAGGAGATAAGATAGTCATAGACCAGAGCTAGTTTTCATTTTCATTTCCTCATTTTATTAGGTTTGAAACAGTAAGAGTGGGCTGCAGTGATTAGTACAAACAGGAGAGCCACACTTAAAAGCTGTCAGGGTTTTTGTGTATCTGTTTAAGTTCCCCAGGCTAAGAAACAAGTCTATCCTTGCATGTTTACAATGCCTGCTAAGCATAACTGACAAGGATTTCCAGACCCAACTCTTAGGGCAGAGCTCTTGTCCAAGTCTTGGACAATTTACGTCAGATTTTTGCAATCCGCTCTGCTCTGCTATAACATCCATAAAAGGGTCCCCCTTGAGATGATCAAAATGCTGCTGCTAACCTTTTCTTTACTACTGATGGCTATGTGCTACCTTTGGTGTAAGCCCTTCCCCTTTTTTGTCGTATGCAGCACAAATTTCTTGGCCTTATCTTCAAAGCCCATCACAATTTTGCCCCACCTCACCTTTCCTGCTAAGTCCCAAATAGAGGTTAACTCCCACCTCGCTTCACAACACTCTCCTTTGTGCTCTGTCCCACTCACAAGCCCTCACCAGCAAACTTTCTCATCAAATGCATCTCCTGACACATAACCTTCCCCCTCCCAGGCCTGCAGCCCAATGAACAAAGCAGGACTGAGCTGTATTAAACAGCCCTGGCTACTGGGCCAGGTTTCAGGGCTCCTCCAAAACCAAGCAACCAGGCCCTAGACCCTGCTCTAGGATGCTGCTCAGGTGCTGCAGCTTTGCTCCTTCCAGCAGCAGACTTGCACTTGCTTGAAATGTTTGTGCAACTGCAGCCTCGCGTTCAGTAGGTAACAGGATCTCCAGCACTGTGGGCAATGTCAGGTCAGGTTTATTACAGTGCAGTGAGGTCTGGGGATTTAGAGACCAGTGTGCAGAAGAACTTATTCTCTTTTCTATCATTTAGGTCAGAGTGTAACCTCGGTTATCCAGGGAGATTTCCCAACATGTACATTTATTATTGTTTGGCATCAGGCTCGGCAGTCTGATCCTCAGCTGTCAGAGATCCCCCATCAATGTAATTTTTTCCATTGCCGGGCAGTGCAGTTGACTGGCACACAACGTGCATCTTGTAAAATACAAGCACATTGCTTCACACTGTGCATGTGCTCCTGAGCAAACTCCCAGCAAGATACCACATACAGTGTTTGCAGAAAATTGTTGACACTTCCCCTAAATGTTCTGGCTGCTAGTGTGGGCTTGCATATCTATCCACCTAATACTCAGGTTTGACAGCAATGTGAATTCAGCATGTCAGGGAAGGTGGTACTTAAAGATACTGGCACGAGCAAGGCAGGTGGAGTCTAGAAGCTTTTCCATTGCCAACAATAGCTGCCCTTTTTACACGGTCTCCACCTTTTTCCCCCCCTTTTTTTTCCTTTTTATCCTTTTTGTGTGTGTGTGTGGTGTCTGTGCATACACTCAAGATTTGCTTCATTGCAAATGCTTCCAGGAAAGTAACACTTCTGTCTACAATCCAATTGACTTGTATTAGAGTTGGCCATTGGTGTTTCAAACCTGATTACAGTTTTCATCAGACTCATATGAGTATCCAGGCAGCTACTTCAGGGGGTATCTAAAGCCTAATTATGGAAATATCTTTCTAGCTACATCCTTCAGTCAAACAGAAGCAGGGTGCCCATGCTGGATGGAAATCCTCCACCTAGCTTGCATTGTTCAAGATTAAAACTGAGATGAAATTTGTAAGCACAAATTGCACTCATGTATTTTATGCAACTTTTCGTAATATCCAAAATAATTGCACTTTTGGGTTTCCTAAGCATGTCACTCATACATGATCGACACCTTGGCCTAGCAAGAACTACATCTGGCCCTAAAGCTATGTGAAAAATAGGTATTCTTTATGAACTCCTGTATATAAGTAAATAGAAGCCAAATGATTTATTAATTCACTTCCTGATCATATTTGTTATGTATTCATGGGAAGGACACATGCAGGTTCAGTGATTTAGAAAAGGAAAAACTTACAATGCTGTCTACAGTTATTAATTCTCCCAAATCATGATTCATCTTGTCAGAGGACTTCATGAGGGCACCTGGCTTTGCCATGGCTTTTCTTCTCTATTTTTGTTTGCTTCCTTTGTTTTTCTTTCCTGTCAACAGGTATTTGCCCTGAATCTATCTGGATTATAAATGCCCAGTGAGCTAAAACCTGAAATGGAAAGTTGATGCTACAAGATACCGCCAAAATGAATCTCACCAAAAGCAAACACAACATATGTCTAGTCCCAAAGTGAAAAAATTTAATCGTGCATTTGGATCACTGGTACAATTGAAACACAGCCTTTCTGCCTCACAATTTTCCTATCAAACTCCAGAGATTCCCACTCTATTTTTAATGTTTTTAACACCAATACCTCTCGATTGCACGGATGATTATTCATGTTCTCCTGGCATTCAAAAGGGACAGATGTATACTTAGAGCTGTAGTCTACAAAAGGTACCTGAAGCAAAGGACCAGCCATAAAGCTGCATCTTGCTGGCCATGTTTGTCAAGCTGAACAGCTTGATGCATCTTGATTTCTGGGCTGATATTCTCAATGGCATTTCTGCTCTTCTAGATGCCTGCATAGCACCTAAAGGCTGGTTTTGCTGTACTTGGAGTTCACAACTGAGCCTGTAAGCCCCACAGTGAGGTATCCTGCTTTGTGAGCTGCCCAGGAGCATGTCCATGCTTTTAGGCTGGGACACTGAGCCAAAAGGTAACTGCCTGTATATGTACACATATGCATATGGTGTGTGAGTGAGGAAGATGTAAGTACCTAAACACTCCTAAAGTTGCCTTATTCTTTTGCTACTAAAATGAATCAGGTTTTGCATAGAAGATGGGACCTTTTAAACACTGGGTAGTGCAGTGGCAGACAAATCATACCAAATAGCACAATACTTTCCATTATACACTAATCACCACATTTAAAATTGTTATCATCAGATTATGTGCATGCATGATTCACAGCCCACTCCCTGTCTCCAAAGAATCGTTTTTTAAGCAGGCTGCCACGCGCCTACTGCACCTGATTGTTTCATCGGCACATTCCAGCTAACAAAGGCAGACGAGCCAGGGCAGAGCCCAGGACACTGATACACTTGTTCTATCCCCACAGGTGTAGCAGCCTTCTGTTTTGAAAGCTTCTGGGTGTAGGCGTTAGGGCTGCATTCTTTCTTTAATTTGTACTCGCTTCTTTTGGAGTCAGATGGAATGGCAGCCAAGCGAGGAGTGCACAGAAGGAGCGAAAACCCACGTTCAAAAAGCCCTGCTAGGACATGGACCGTTACGGCAGGTCCCGAACCCTTGATCTCAAACAGAGAAAATGCAGTGGAGAAGGGGATGACACGAGGTTTTTAAGCATTAAAAGCTCCTTCCTATCCTCATGTATTTTTGCTCAATGCCTTTGGCAGAAAAAAACATTGTATTCTGTATAACATACAACTGAAGACAGTTCCATGTGAATTCATATTTTATGTAAAATTACTGATACAAGCCACTATTTACACTGTAGTATAGGTGCACATTTCATATATTTTATGTGCAGTTATTGGAACCAGCTATTATTTACATGGTACCACTCTTTTATTGTCAAACAAGCAGAGGGGAGGCCACATTCTCCTCCCAGTTTACACCATCTGGGGCCAGAACAGACCATTGAACCACTCCAATCTGACCCCTTGCACTCTCACAGACTATTTTCCTCAGTTGTGCAATTACAACTCACAAGTCCCACCACCAAAAAGCCAACAGCTTTCTAGATTAAAGCTTGGGCAAGATGTTGAATTGTCAGCATAAAAACTGAAGTAACTTATGTGGTTTGAAGACAGTTCTGTCATAGGTAACACTTAAAGGAGGGGACAGGTCACTCAACACCTCACAAAGACACTGCCACGTCTGCTGAGGTGGCCTGGCCTACAAGATTTCTTATAATGAATCTAGTGACAACCACCTGTTCACCAGGATTTTTATGGAGCTTTGCCAGTTCCATGTAGATTAAGGTACTCTGCATTGCATTGGAGATCTTAGCCAGCCAATTAAGAGATTAATTTAACTCACTGATGCTTACAAAATTTCTGTGTGCAAGCTGGCATTTGTATGAAAATTCAATATGGACAGGAACAATTTTCATGGTCCATAAAAGGAAGAGTAAGATAGTTGTGAATCTGACATTCATAACTCCTGCTCATAGCTCAGTGGTCTGTGTTTAAATCCCCACAGACAGAGCTAAGAAATTATCTTTTTCTTCATTAGAAAAAGTACTCAGGAAGGTGGATTTCTTGAAGCTCCACCTGTTTTTAAAGTCAGCTTCAGATAAACTCAGAATTTTGCAATTAAAAAAAAAAAAAATAAAGCTCACAAATATCTTATGTCTTTTTCCTTTTCTTTTTTTTTTTCTACCAACCCAGAGTTCTGTTATCTTATACTTATTTTGATAAGCTACCTTCAGCTTTTCTGTCTGCACATGCAAGGCAACAAATCCAGCCCCATTTCCAATGCAAGTTTAGACAACGTGGTTAAATTAACAGCTTGAACATTAGAAAAGAGATTAGGATAATTAATGCCAAGATGATAGAACTAGGAATGTTTTGTACTGTAGGTAGGGCCACTATTTGGGAGGCCAAAAGAGGAGTTTTACCACCAGCTTGCAACAGGTTCTAACAGTGGAACTTGAAAACTGGAATCACGTTCCCCTGAAATGTTAGTCATATTTTTCAAAAACATGTGCCGCAATCAGGTCTTTCCAACTCAAGTGGAAGCACCCAAAATATGCCCTATTTTCCCCATTTTAACAAGAAGATTCATTATGTGGCCATGTTTTTCTAGAAAATTGAACATTTCTTTGGATTACTTTGTGTGCTTGAGTTAAGAGTCGGCCAAAGAAACACAGGTTTGACACCTTAAAGAATGGAATAGCTGTTATCTATCAAAAGCCCAGAAATTAATTCAGGGGAGTTTTTTTGGAATTAAGAAACATTTTATTTCCTTGCTCCAGGGCCTGTTCAATGCCCTCCCTTAAGACACTGAGATCATGAAATAATTAAGAGCATATTTCTTGACCTGGAAACATTATTTATTGTCAAACTGCCAGGTTCTTTGCACAAAATTCACTACATAAAATTACACTGGGAATTAATGACACTGGTTATACAGACCCAGTTAAATTTCAGGAAAAGTGTTTCAAAGCCAAGGGGAAAGGGAGATGTTTGATTCATGTCTAAACAATTTACAATGTGCTAAACCCCAGTGATATAAGATGGATAAGAATTTTCATTTTAAGAGATAGTTTTGCAAGGAACAAGTAAAAGTTTTGAAACGTCCATTCTCAGAATTCTCAGTCTTTCCTAGAGCATTTAGCTATACAGGCTTCTTCCTAAAATCCAATGAAATCACAATTCACAGTCTCAAAATAGTGCTTGATCTGTAGAGAGGTGCACTGACATTTATCCATAAGATCCTCATGGGGTTCTAGATACTTCAGAATCCCATGAGAAAAGACAAATTTTTCCAGAGAGACACTTTAATTCTTCCAAAAAGGAAGCAAACGATGAGATTTTTTTTCATTAAAATAGTGATTTTGGTCATTCTCTGTTTTAAGGTGCAGTTTGTATGTTAGTATGTTACTGTATGTTAGTTGTTAGTATGTCTGCAACCATCTTTGACGTATCCAAGAAAAATGGATTTTAGAAAGAAGGATGTGAAACAGAGAAGCAAAAATGTAGAAAGGCAAACACATGGCTAAACCAGTAAGGTAGAAATGGCCTGATTTTGGTAATTGTTGAGAACTCAAGGTCCTGTTAGTTCCCATTCACATCACTGGAGATTTGATATGCTAAAAACATTTGATTTACATTTTTATAGCTGTCTTACCTTGGCACCAGAAGACAGGTTATCAAAGCCTTCTGTTGTATTGCCCAACCTGAGAGGACATAAAAAGACTCATGATCAGAGGACACAGGCTCAACACTCCCCCAAACCATAGCTCTCCTAATGTCCAGAATTAGAGCTGCTCACTCTAAACCAGGATACCCAGAAGTATTCATTTCACACAGTCTCTGCACCCACGTAGGAACATAGAGCAGAAAACAAGTCAGTGACTGAAAAAGCTGCTCCCTGAATCACCAAAGCTGAGGCCACCAGAAACACATTCAAAGTTTTTCTCCCATCTCTTCTCAGGAGAAAGTGCTGGAAAATCAGTTCATCAGGGCCATTACATCCCAAAGCAACATCAGATTCATTTGATCTGCAAACTGCTCTGTCCTCAGCAATTTGTGGCTTTCTGTGTACCCTTACACCTCCAGCTTGAATCCATCCAAAAAAATATTCCTCCCCCAAAACACACATCCTTTTGTTTACTTTTACCTACCCTCCTGCCTGTTGAGCTGTACACTGCTCTATTATGTGGTCTCTGTGTTTTCCAGGCAGATTTTCCTCATCTGAGGAACCTCTCAAGTGAAGGTTATTTGAATAAATGAGGATGTTATAGCCCACCCACTCTAAGCCCCCTATCTGTCTTCTGAGAGCTGGCCCTTACAAAGAGCCAAGAGCCTGTCTTTGGACTGCAGAAGCCTAGAAGGATTCCTTTGCTAACATGAATAGATGTAGAGGCTTTCAAAGTAATAATTTAGATATACAGTCAAATAAAACCTAGATATCTTAGAAAAACAGACTTTAGAAGACTTCTTTTCTTGCCACAGAACATGACCTAACCACAGAACTAATTTTTATGATCTCTGTGAATCTGAAACATAGTTCTGGGAATTCCCAGAGTTCTTAGGTCCAACCATACCAAATTATAACATTTTCATTTGTGTATGTACACAGAGAAGCTGTCTTGGGCCTTGTAGATTTGTCTGCCCAAACAGGTACTTCACCGAGATGCCCTAATGACCACAGCCAATTGATATTTCACTGGACAGAAATTTTGATTTCTCTACCAAACTCACTCATATCACTGTAGCAAAGCCTATACTTGCAGATGTTAGGGTTGTTGCTGAAAGAAACATTGACAGGGGAGGGTTTTACATATTGATATAGTGAACAGCTACAAGCAGGATCATGCCAAGTGATGCTTGGAGGCGGGGGCTGAGAGATGGAGGGGGTCTTTTTGTACTGAAGGCATTGCTGAATATCAAATGGCAGGTATCAGAGTGACAGCTTTTGTTTTCATAGCCTATTGAAAAGTTAACGAAGTAAAGAAGATATAATCATTCAGGTAAAGCAGGATACGAAGCAGGCCAGGGCTTGCACTAAAAATGCATAAAGTTATTTCACTAAAAGACAGAGGCACTTGCCCATGGCAGGTGCAAAACTTAGGCATTGCTCTGATTGCCTCAAGAAAGGAAAAAACCTGCAGAAAATGTTGGGACATGTTCTAAGCCTCCTCAACAGCCGTTCTTTTTTTTTTTCTTTTTTTTTTTTTATGTTCTTTTTTTTTTCTTGTTGAATACTTATTGTCTGCCAGCAAAGGCTGTGGTTTTCAGGACTCCAAGCAATTGGGGAGGGAGAGCACACAGAAAAATCTTAGGTGATTTAAAGAAGTCTCTGAATCAGGAGATTTCTTTTCATGACGAGGATGATATGGCAGAACTTTAAAGTATGTGTCTGCTGTAAACCAGAGAAAAGACAATATTTGAGGCTGACTCACATCTGTCTGACTCTGCTCATGGGTTGAAGAGAAAATGTCAACCTCACTTCAGCTGCCACTTGAAAACTCTGAGTGTTTGGTTTCCTTGGTTTCCCCCTGATGTTAGGTGTCTTTCTGCTTTTGAGACATATGTGCCCCCATTGCTCTCAGTGTGTATCTGTATTGCCACCTCACAGCACGCCAAGATTTGCTCCAGGGTCCTTCTCACCTTCTGGTGGTCAGAAAGGCCCCCTGCCCAGGGAAAGCACAGCAGGCACAGCCAGACCCTGCCTGTGGCACAGCTGTGACCTGGGAGCACCTGCCGCAGGGAGGGCCCTGCCAGCGGCTCTGCTCTGCACAGCTCCTGCGGTGAGAGAAGGGCTCCACAGCTCACTGTCACCACCCTGGCACCACAAAGAAAGGGCCCAGAGTTTGGGGCTGTGTGTCTCCATGTGACATTCTGCTCACCCACCCTGCAGCAGCCGAGCCCGGCTCTCAATGCGTGCTCAGCAGAGACCACAGCCACACCACAAGGGCATTCTGTGCTCAGAGTCATGACTATAAAGCAAGGGCAAAAGGACACACTGGAAGCAGTGGAAGCTTTTGCAAAGCAAAATCCTTAAGATTTGATGAATCATCAAGTGAAGAACCTCTCAAAGCTGCCAGAAAACACAGAAACAGACAAAGGAACTCTTTTGATATCAGAATAGGCAAGAGATGCCAATTTGTTCAGCCAAACCCATCACTCTGTGATAGCACATGGATATCTGTTTTCCTAGCTGCCTGCTTTTGAAATGGTTAGAGACTCCCACTAAAAACATGAGGAGGTGTGGATGGAGTTTAAAGAAAATTACTAATTTGGACTGGAAATTGAAGGTACTTAAAAACAAGATCAACTCCTCACTATCATTGAGGGGTGGGGGGGAAATGGAAGAAGCCAAATTTATGCTATACCTTATTGCTCAAGCTCGGCAGTACCTGGAAGACTCAGAAGCAGGCACTGACCTGCATGCATTTTTCCAGTCCCAGCCCTTGGTGATATGAGTAAGAGACAGGAAAACAGAGGAAGCTTTGAAAACACAGGCTCAAAGGACAGAAGTGCACGAGTGAATTGTTTTCATCAGCAGCTGCTGCACACCAGGAGCTGCACAATCTAGCAAAATTCCTTGCAAAACCAATGGCAGAGGCACTTAAGCCAGGAAGAAAAAATCCCTTCTGGATGTAGTTTTGTTTATTTGTTTGTTTGTGTGACTGATCCCCACGCAAGCAAACACACACCTGTCTCTCTCCCTTCCTCCTTCATGTGCACAGTCAGGAGCTGTGTGTGTAGGAGAGCCCTTCAGTAGCCCAGTTCCTTCTGTCCCAGCAGCTCCTTGCTCTCCTGGCAGTCACTGAAGCAAATGGAGCACTGAGCACTCACTTCCCCAGGGAGAGGAATTTTGGTGCCTACAGGTAGATGGTGGCAGGGGAAAGGCAGGGTTATTGCAGTGGTTTCCTGTTAGCCTGTCACTCACCAGCCTTCTAGGCACACTCCTTTCCTCACAAGGCAGGCCACAGCACACTGGATCTTTCCACATTAAACCCAAGTTCTTCTTGACTTTTACCTCCCTGCCATCCTTTTACCCTCATTTCCCATTCCCAGTTCCTCTCCACTCCGGGTGTGTGTTTTGAAATATCTCACTGATCAGTCCCCCTCTGAGGGACAGATAAGCCATAGGACCATAGGAGAAAGAGATCAAAAATACCACTTTTCTTTCAGAAAAGCACTACAGCCTGCAAGCTTGTAGCTACTAGATGGCTAGAAAGCAATTGTGGTGGCTCCTTGGACCCAGATTTCTGTCATAATCCAAGGGATGTAGGTGAGAACTGTGTTTCAGTGCAGTGCAAGGAGCAGCCTGTAGCTAAGAAGAGCTTGGGGAAATAAAATGGGAATTCAGGAGTACAGTCCACTGTCATGCATATTCAAGGTAATGGAGTCACTGCATTGATGTAGATCCACTCTATGTAAGACTCAGTGCTCTTAAAGGCATTTAAATACAACTATCAATCTGTGTGTGGTTTCAAACTCCAGCACTTTCAGATTCAAATTTAAACAGTCACAAACCTTGCAGAGTCACAACTTAATTTGGCCAATCTTATTGGAATAAATATTTGAAACAATAAAATGTCACAATTTATTAAATTGTGTTTGGGACTATGTTCACAGAAGTTGATCAGCAGTATGAGAAAAAGCAATAATATATTATCAAAAAAGATATATAATAATAAAAAAAAAAAACATGGAAGAATACTAGTCAAAATGACAGAAAAATTTTAAAATTATGGAAATAAACTGGCTGAGAACAGGACATCAGTAAAAACACTGCTGGCAGAGGAGAGACAAATGTGTCCATAATTCTAAAAGTCTCCTATCACCTTTGTACAGAACTCTCTACAGAGTTTACGTTATAAGCATAAATAAGATGAGATGTCAGTGAGGCCTGCTCCAAGTAAGGAAGATGTGAACCTTTGCTGATAGCAGGGGATTTTTACAGCAAAAAGAAGGATAATTTGGCAGAGGAGACATGAGAAAATACTGGGCTCAGAATCACAGTGTGATACAAGAGCTTCTCAGAGCAGGATCTCTGTCCAGATTCCCAGCCTGCCTGTCCACACTCAGCCACTTGAGCCAAGGATTATTTTATGTCAATAAGCTCAGTCCTTTTCCAGGGAATAGGAAATTCATCCAGTGTGGATGAATTCGCTGATATATGAAAGGAACAGCTCCAGAGAAAATAATTTTAATTACTCTGTAGAAGAGGCAGTGCAGGCAAACAGTAGAAAGTAAAAATCTCAAGGGAAAAGGAAAAGCTGATTCCAAAAGAATAAGCCCAAAAGAGAAGTGTGTATCTGATGTGTCATCAGTGTACTTTGCAATTCTCTGAAATGGAGGGATGTGTCATGTTAACGTGTTGTTGCCTTCCTCTGGGATAAAGGGCACACCACGCATCAGGAATCTCCCATCCTCTAGCAAAGGACTGATACCTGCAGAGACCACACATTCCACCTGACTGCAGCTAAAAACAGTATCTGATTGTATTTTAAGAGAAACTGTGATTTTAGAGCCTTTTTTTTGAAAGATGGCAGCCACTTGTTGACTATTATATGGTAAGAATGAAATGCCACAAAAAAAAAAAAAAAAAGAAAAGAAAAAGGAAAAATATTCCACATTTCAAGTTATAGATAGCCATGAGATCACCCTGATCCTGGTCCAGTAGGAAGTAGCAGGTATTCTGAGCTGTATTTAAAAGGAAAGGAAAAATAGACTTTCTCAGGCTATTGTTCAAAAGCAACTTGATAGGATTGAATTTTCCTATGAAGAGCTGCTCTGACAAGCTTTTTATGACTGAAAGGAGCAGGTTACTCCTGAAATTTCCCCTACTTAGTGCTCAAATCTGAGGAGAGGTTTTTGCAAGAAGCCTCCTCTGCTGTGCTGAGTAAGCAACCTTAGCACTGGCTTAGCTTTGAAGCCACACTTTAACTGAAGGCCAAACCAGACTGTCATCTAGAGAGTGCTCCCCTGATTTTCTTACCTCTCACTGCTGTATTGCAGGGGTGAAATGCCACCAACTGGACTAAAAATATATATATATATATATTAACAATTGTTTTGTAATTATTTTGGCAGCACATTCACTGCAATTATAAGGAAATTTCATTTAAGCATTTATGGGCTTAATTTTCTGTTAAATTAATGCAATTGTTTTGCAACTTTTAATCTTTAGCGCAAATATTTAATACCAAGGCAGAACAAATTTTTACAGAGCTTTATGGAGCTGATTTGTTGCATGTATCATAATGAGATCGGGTTGTTATAAAATGAAGGAATTCTTTATTAAATAGTCAGCTTTGCTGATCTTAATTGCAAGCTGCATCTCTACACGGCACCTGTACATTCTGATGTGTTGTCATAACCCTCAGAGCTATGTAAACAAGCAAGTCCTGTCGTGTTGCTGGCTGACTCCTGCAATCACAGAGACAGAGTGATCTCCAAGGAGTCAGGTATACCTACATACATTTAGGAAAAAAAAATAAAAGAGAAGAGAGCAAGTAAAGAAGGAAGGAGCAGTAGTTAAGAATTAGGACTTTTTTTTTTAATATCTTTTTAATAGGGAAGAAGGTGGATCATTAAAAACTGAAAAGAGTTTCATGAAAACATGATCTCAGAAACTCAAAGGGAATACAAGTGCATCTGGACAGATGAATTCCTGATTCCAAACTGAGTTTCCACAGGTGCCAGGGGATTCTGGTTTTCACAGAGGTAAAACTAGCACCTCTAGGAAAAAGCCCACTTCAGCACCTATGATTTGAATCCTATTTTGAAACTGGGGCTCTTCTATTTTCTTGAGGCAAATTTTGAAACATGCCACACTTAGCAACAGTTCCTCTGGTTCATCCACAGGTTTTAAGAAGAAAGATTTATAAATCAGTGCTGTGCTGGTAGGAGTATGAGCAGACAGATTCCTAGCTGGCATAAATCAGCATCGTTCCACCACAGTAGATTGTGCAACATTGATTTACACCAGCTATGAAATTAGCCCACAGTGCTCTGCCACGAAAAGAAAATATAACTCCCGGCAGCAGCAAGGAGGTGAAAACCTTCAAGCTAGCCTGATATTTATCTGTCTGGACCAGACTGATTTTGATCACTGTCACACTCCCCTTTCATTTCTCCATCTAGGGGTCCCTGGCTCCAGAGGTGAAATTTTCAGGAGACTAAAATTAGACTGAACTGATTACACAGTGGGACCAGTGTGAAGCTGAAGCTAAGTAGTTTACAAAATTTTGGCAGAATCTACTCATTCCCAAGTTATAATTTGCACCAGGCAGCTTATGACAGAATGTGATGCACCCAGAGAAAACGTGTACTCCCAGGGAAAAGGTGGAATTTCAGGTAAGAGACTGAGTTTGGTGGTGTGTCTGTAAGGGGGTGACTAAACAAAAAACAAATCAAGAAATTTTGTACGGTCATCTCTGGCAGAGTTTCGGTTGGACAGTTCATGGTCTCATGCTTCAACCATTCACATCTGACAAACAGGTAACATCTCTGTGACATTCTCTCAATCCTCTGTGATATTGGCTTTGAGCTTTGGACATGCACAAAACTTCAGGAAATAAACATCCAGTATTTTACTGTACTTTTATCTGCAGCACTTAATACTCCAAAAGCGCCCCTTGGCAGAATTAGAATATTGAGGCAAGCATCAAAGTTATGACTCTTCTGGCTCTAATGTATGCACTGTGGTGTGTGCTTCCATTTGATCAAACCATCTGCAGCAACCTGAAGAAACAACTTGCTTCTAAATTCAGACTTTGCTTTGAAATAGCCAAAGATTTGCCAGGAAGCAGTCTCTGGAATCAGCAGTGTTCTTAAACACTTTGAGAGTCACTGACAGATAAACCCTTTCAAACAGTATTTAGTCAAGCCTTGCAATATCTGTCCACAGTACATTTTCCTGTGCTGCACCATGTGACTAGACAGGAGTTTCTGCACATTGTTTTCTTACTGATGTAAATCAGAAATTAAGCCTTCATCACTCTCAGACTTTCTGGATACCTTTTTCCTTGGGTGAAAATTCTTTACCAAATACACAAAAACCAATGTTAGCAGACACTGCTGCTTTTTTTT
>WBNO01026191.1:132864-226360 GCA_013400575.1 Peucedramus taeniatus | reverse complement strand
TTTTTTTTTTTTTTTTTTTTTCCCTCCTCTCTCCCCAGGATTTTCACCTTTCTTCAGTTTTTGCTTTGTTTTCACCCAAAAGGCAAAACAAAATACAAACCAGCAGCTTGCTGCCTGGAGCCACAGGCGAGGAAGGGTGGCTCTGGCCACATTTCCAATCCCGTGCCTCCCTGGAAGCCCTGTGTGAGCGCTGCCGCCCAGCTGTGCACACCTGCAAGGTGCTGTGTGCGCAGCTCGGGGAGGTGCAATGTTCATGTGAGTGCCCCCCTGTGGCACCGTACCGGCAGCTGAGCCTCGGGAAAGAAAAGCCACTTGTTACCCTGCAATAACCTGTTCTCGCAGAAAGCATCAGGTTTCACGGCAGGTTGGATCCCCTGTGCTGTAGGAGCAAAACAATTAGAATAAGCTGTTGGAGTCACCCCTGCTAAAGCCAATCTGGA
The DNA here is from genome assembly GCA_013400575.1 of Peucedramus taeniatus. Lineage (NCBI taxonomy): Eukaryota > Metazoa > Chordata > Aves > Passeriformes > Fringillidae > Peucedramus > Peucedramus taeniatus. The sequence continues at coordinate 225,920 of WBNO01026191.1, read as the reverse complement.
AATGCTCCTAGGAGCATGGGAACAAAGTGGTGAAGCTCTTCACAGTGTTGAAGCAGTATTGAACAATGTCATTAAGGGCTGGGTTCAGCCGCAGTTGTGAGTTATTATGGTTTGTTTATTGTTAGCATTGCCTGGCCAGGCCTTTGAGGCAGAAAAGCTTAGTGTGTGAATGGCAGCATTTGAGTGAGAGTCACCACCACCAATCACTTTTGATCCCAACAAAGCTGTGCTCTTCAAAGCTGGATGACAGGGAAAGAGGGCCCGAATGTGGAAACAGCTTCTAGGCAAGGGAGGCATTAAGATTCCTCAATCAGCTCTAATACCCTGAGTTAAGCTTGGACAGTCTTGTAGCTGCTTCTCTAACTGAATTTAATGGCAGCAGAACCAAGCTGGAGTGAAGCAGCTCCAGGAGATCTAAGTCACCTGCTTCAACACTGCTTCCCTTTCCCCAGAGTGGTGGGGAGCCACCACACAGCCTTTCCCAGTGGAAGGCTGCATTAGCCCATGGGCAAAACACCAGAGTCCTTCTGCTGGGTCTGATTGGAGCAGAAAGGGAGGAAATTTAAATCCTTGCAAGGCCTGTGACTTTTTGCCCGTATTTCTGTCACCTGCTTTGGAAAACAATATACTCAGTCCCCATTCTTTGGGAAAAGGATAACTGCTCAAGTTGGGAATAGCACTCCCCCTTCCTAATCTTCCCACCCACCTGTGTTGAGGGTGGCTCTGGGTTCTGGTTCACACCTTGGGAAGCTGCAAAGGACCAATCAGCCCTCTCCTTTTCCTGGGACCTCTTGGTGATGATCCTAATGTCACTTGTTCAACTGCTGACTTTTTCTTTGCTACCAGTAGTGCTTTAATCCATGGCTCCAATCAGGAATTCCAAAAAATATGTCAAATATTCTCAGTTAAGTGTGTAATAACTCTATTTTCTCAATGCAAGGCAATAATTGGGGAGGTGTTGGGAGGTGGGGGGGGAGGGTTGGTTTTACATGTAGTGAAATGCAGTAAAGAATTGGGAGGATTTTAGCCTACACTAATAAAAAATTTAACTTTTGTTCTTGATCTCAATTGTTCTCTGAGAATCATGTCTGAGACCTTGGGCTTTCACTACTCTTAATGACAGTCTGTGTGAAAAGCACTCCACCTTTTCCATATCTTCCTTTGGATATTGTGTCAAACTCAGAGCCCAGGTTTGAAAATGTTGCCCATTCCTATTTACTCATCCTTGTAATTAGATAACAGTGATGGGAGGAGTTCATCTGTCTTTTACAGGATTCAAGTAAGAACATGTCCACTACCTTACTCTGGAAATTACTCAGCCTAAAAGCTTTGCTTTTCAAATATTTTTCTTGACAATCAGGTGACTTAAAAAGCTTGTTCCCTTTTCAATTCAAAAGACATTTCATTCTCTCTTCTTAGCCTTTTTGAGAAGCATCTCAGCATTTGTAAGAAATGTTTGACCAATAAGTCTGGATAATGAACTCCACAGAACAAGTTTCCAGACATTGTCCTGCCAAAGAATCTCAAGTATTCTTTGTAGAGGTTCCTTTTATTGTCTCTTGTGTCAGATATCACTCTACCCCTTCCTAGAATTTTTTCTTTTCTGATCCCAGAAAGGCCTGTGAAAGGGAAACTCAGTTACTGTCTATTTTAGTGCATATATTAGAATGTGGAGATCCCCTCAGGAACTGAATGCAACTACTTCATTATTGGCTTCATTGCTAGAAAGCTCCCAGATGGCAAGCAATGTATTTTCAGTCACTTCTAGACTAACATCACTTTGAACAAGTGACCTAGAATGGTATCCCATCATCAATCCACTGAGTCATCCCATCCCCATAAATACAGTTTTAGTTAACAAAATGGCATCTGTTGAGTGGTTGATCCAATTTATGCTTTAATCCCTTTTGGTAATAAAAGGGAAAAAAAAAAAGCAGTTAAATATTGAGGAGTACAGAGCAATAGTTGCCTGCTAAGAATTTCAGGATAAATATGGGAGAGGAGAGGAGAGGAGAGGAGAGGAGAGGAGAGGAATTTCATCAATCCATATAAATACTTCCAAGGTGGGTGTCAAGAGGATNGAGATTTGGAGGACACAAAGCTTCAGAAAGGCCGGAGAGGAGAGGAGAGGAGAGGAGAGGAGAGGAGAGGAGAGGAGAGGACTTGCTGTGATTTATGCCTCCAGGATGACAGAAATCCTTAACTGTTTTTACATCATTTGCTCTTAAAATATTAAAATTATAATGTCAGATCATTCCACAGTTTAATGTCTTTAGCCAAAATCTATCTTATATAACAAAGAAGATCACAAACAACATATCTTCTTGTAAAAACAAATATGGACTGACCTCTTTTAGGTCACTATACCTATGTATTTCTGGAGCTGCCAGGAAAACATTTGAACCATCTTTCTGCCTTGCCAACAGTGATTTGAAAAAACGTAAAAAGAAGGACATGCTCAAACACTGGGTCCAGAACTGGGAGGTTCTGGAGGGGTGAGAGAAGGTGTAATTGTTCCATAAGATGTGCAAGAGAAGAAGAAGAAAATAAATCTTGAAGGACTCTGAGCATGATCCAGATATCAGTAGGGCAATGCCAGACCAGTTTGCGGCATAAGCAAACACAAAAATATGTGAGCTGTTTTCATGAACAGGTGAAAAAGCAAATAATATTTTACAGCGTATAAGGTAGAAAGCACAGTAGGCAAGGTTATCTCTGTGAGACATCTACCCACTATATCAAGTCCACTTCATAAAACCTGTTTTCTTGCATAATGATAAGAAGTGCCTCCCCAAAACAATTCTGTGCCTCCCAGGAAAAGAAAGGTCATTCTTCAACACTATCCTTTTTTTTTTTCAAATCTGCATCAGAAGTGTCTGTGCTGTTTTGTCTGCCACTATGCTACCTGCACGTCTGTGACAAAATCTGCCTTGCCTTTAATCAGAGAAGGTTTAAAATATTCTTGGGCAACACTGACTGTAAAAGATAGCAAAAGGGAACCATTAAATGCCAGCCACTCTCTCTTCCCTTTTATGCTGGAGGGAAAAGAAGATGTGTTGTCATAACATCTTAGAAATGTTGGTTGGAGGGAAAACCTCTGGAGGTTGTGTACACCAGCCAGAGGCTGTGGCCAGCACTGTGTCAGGTCAGCTGGCATTTTGCTAGATGAGTCTTGAAAACTGCTACAGGTGGCAATTTTACCACCACTTCAGATATGATGCTCCAGAGCCACACTACCTGCTTATGAATAAACTTTCCAAAGTTTTTGGTCTAAACCTCCCTAGTTACAACTTGCAATTGTCTCCCTTAGAAAGACTATTTGCTTATGTAGCTAGTCTAGTTGCTTAGTAACTAGTAAGTAGCTGTCCAAAAAGAGTTTGGGTCTTTTGATATCTCAGTCATTTTCTTTTCAGTAATTGTAAGCCACATTTGATAAGCTTCTTTTCTTCTCTATCAAATTAAACAAGCACATGTTTTCCTTATCAGGTCATGTGCTCCACAACCCTATGTATGTTTGTGGCCTGCCACTGCACCTTACTCTGTGTCTCAGTATCTCTCTCCAACTGAAGAAATCAAATCTGGCACAGTATTTCGGGTGAAGCCTCACCAATGCCAAGCAGAGATAGTTTCACCAATCTGTTGTCCAAGCTCATCCCAGTGAGATGTGGTTTTCCCTACTGCAAGCACTCTGCTGGCTTGAAGGCAGTTTGGCTGTTTCCCAGCCACTCAGTTCCCATCTGCACTGATGCAGAGGATTACCACACTCCAGATGCACAACTTTGCAGGTCATGTTGCCCAGATCTAAAGTTTCACTTGGCCCTTGCAGCTCTGCTACATGGTGTGTCAGACTTCTCCTGATGTACCACCCTCCACAGATCTCCAGAGGGTGCATTTAGTCAAATCATCCAGGTCACTGATGGAGATAATAAATTAGTAGTCCTAGTATCAGCCCTTTGGGTACTGTGATAGTTGCTGGCCACCAAGCTGTCCTCAGGACATAAATTACCATTCTTGGAGCCTGCCAGTCCTGCTAATTTTCAGCGCTTCTAATAATTCATCCATTCTATATTGACCAAAACTACTATTTAAAATGCTGTGGAAGTGGTCTCAAAAGCCTTTTCACATACATTCTGTTCCCTTTTCTTTCATCCATAGTCATTTCATCATAGAATACAATCAGGTTGGTGAAGCATAATATCCTTACTATTTCCATGTCTGCTGCTTCTCTTTATTTTCTTGTTTCTCATTGTGTCTGGAAATGGAGTCTGGGAGGTTGTACTCCATGGTTTATCCAGACACTGAAGCAGAACTAACTGGTAGTTCCCCAGATCATCCTCTTGCTCTTTTAAAGCTGAATTTACTGTTAATCTTTGCTCAGCTCCCAGGAACTTTTCTCAGTCAGTAGGATTTTTCACTGAGGACAGGCAGCAATCTTGCTATCCTGTCTGTACCCTCAGTACTGTTCAGTGCATCCAACCAGCTTCTCCCAAAGATTTTGCTCCCCTGCTGTTCACAACCCCTCCCACTCCAATTTATAGCAGTGTGCACAGAGGTCTGGGTAAGGGCACTTCCTCTGAAGGATGAGACAACAAATTTATTGAGGACTTCAGCATATCCCATGCCCTGAAGTATGGGAACCTCGACAACTTTTTATTTGGTGTGGTGCTGCCTCTCAGCCCATGCATCAGTCCTTGTGTGGTTGCTCAGTCCTTTTCATCTGGAGATAAAAATTATCACAGAGGTGGTATTTTAGCCCTGCATACAGCTTATAATGTAATAGCCAGTAGCCACTATCTACAAAATTCCCAAAATTAGGCAACACATGTCAGGTGGAGCTGGAGGGATCAGATGACTGTCCTGTTCTGCACATTACTGAATGTACAGGTCTATTCAAAGGGAAATTTTCAAAGGAATAAAGCAAATTAAGCTGCCACTTTCCCCTTTGAAAATCAGTAGGTATTGCCATTTTCAGCTACTAATGTAGATGTTTAATTTAGAAAATTAGCTTCCTGTGTGCTCAAAGGAGCAAAAGGCTTACAGGGGGCAAGTCAGAATACCTAAGAGGTAGGTCTCTAGTCTGACAAAGCTAGGAGTTGGGGTGGGAAGGGGTGGCTACCTTCTAAATGTTCTTTATGCATTCTTGAAAAGCTCAATCCAGTACTTGTACGAAAAGTGCAGTGTTCCTACTTCACTCTAGTTTCAAATGTCATACTCTCTCACTTATTAAGCTAAACTTATTTTACAAAGTGTTCGAATACAATCTGTTGCTCCACAACTGTCTTTTTCCACAAGTGAGAAAATAGAAGCATACTAAATGTGCTAGTCCCTAGATAATTTTTTTTAAGGAGGTCTAAGTAAAAGAATGATAGATAAAAGCTGGATGTTCCCAGCATATTGAAAAAAAAAATCCTGTTTATTTGTCGTTTTTGGAAAGGAGAACATGACAAGCATGTTTGATGTGGAAGAAAAGCTTGTTTATAGATGCTGGAGAAATTATTCAAGGACAGTTCAATCATATAAAAAATGACCCCTGCATTTCTGCCAAGGTCAATGAGACCTAGAGCAACCTGCCACAAAATTGTAGTTTTGTCTGCTTGTTTGGGCCATTTCATCCTTTTTCTCCATTTCCCTTTGGTGCTTTGGAAACAAATAACACTCCCCCACTTCCAGTGTACTTGGCACTCTACCCAAGATGCCTAAAAATCTCTCAGAAGGATAATATAGACCTTATGAGGTCATTTTTTTCCCACTCATTCTTTGGAGAGAGGTTGAAGTGATGACATTGTACTGCATCAAGCGACAGATGCTATCATTTTTTTTTGCTAGTTCTCTCTCCAACTCATTTGCTAACTTCCACAAAGTCTAAGTGCTTCAGCTGTTTATGCTTTGTACAATCATAATTAGCCGTATCCTGCCTTGGGTTTATCTGCTGCTATCCTCTGAAGAAAATCTGTTCCCTGTCTAAAGGCTCTGAGATCTTACACCTGTATAAAACACCACTCTTGAGAACATGAGGTATTATACAGTCTTTATGGTTAATATTCTCATGAAAGCACTTTTATTGCAGTGCAGTTCTGGTCTTTCCTCTCCCTCTAACTCAAGGGAATTTGAAGCTGCTTCTTGAAGAACTCACAGGCCACATAAAACCACCAGAGACTTCAACTGGAGCCAGTTAAGTATTTCAGAGGGATTAAAAACTGATAAGAAAGGGAAAGAATAGGACTGTGTTTTCATTTGTACATTAATCATACATTCCTCATCACTCACCTTTTTTGAATTCTTAATTAACATCAAATGACCTTAATTATATGGTATTTTTTGTTATCTAGGAAATGAAATACAAATAAGACTTTGTAACAAAAGACAAAGACAGCACCAAAAGTAATAATCACAATGCAAAGACAAGCGTCTAAACCACCTTCACTAAACTCCAAAGATAGAGACACTGCAATTTTATTTATGTTGTAGACTTTAGGAATTAGTAGGTGAAAATCAGGGGGAATCACCACACAGAGAGCAAAAAGACAAGAGCATGTTCTTTCTCTCTTTCTCTGTGTCCATAGGAACTATGAATGCAAGACTTAAGATGGTAGTCTAAAGTAGATTTTCATTTTCCTATAGTGCTTAAACCTTACTCAAAGCACAAAAATCTCTTACATTTGTCCAGTTATTTACTCTTCTTAACAAAGAGTTCTTACCAAGGGAAAAATGGCATACAAAAGAAGAGTGTGCATGAATTTGAGCATGAGAGCCTTTATCAACAGCCCTGGCTTCCCCCTTGGCACCAACCACTTCAGCTAATCTTGAGTCACAGCTGCACTGCCCTCCCTTGCCCTTCCAGCCCAAAAGATCATTTTGCTTCAGCCTGTACCTGCATGGATGTATACCTATATGGACGCTAGATACATATGGACACTTAGTGCATGCACCAGAGCCACAGGTACATTTTGTGCAAGCAATTTACCCCTAGAATGACTGGACAGAGACAGGATATGGCTAAAATCAGCTGAATGAAGTAACAGGAAAACCCAGTGTTTCATATGGAGGGGATGGCACGGTGTGAGTTTTTATGTCATTAGTATAACATTAAGAAATCTTACCTCATTTCCTCAATTAGTCTTTTCTCATTGTGCCTATAGCCCAAAAGGTTTACTTATTTGAGCTTGAAAGGGTGGAGTGTTTTGGCAGCCACATTAAGTTGCTTTTAATTGAGGGGTTTGGCTGTCTGGTTACATCTCTTTACTATACCTAATGTTGTGAATGTTATATACCTAATGTTGTGAATGTTATATACCTAATGTTTGAATGATATATGATAACTTTGGTACAAGTCTTTTTTCTTGGTTTCTATATTCAATGAAATCCAGACCAAAGTGCCACTGAGACATTGAGAGAACTACAAAAATGTAAATTAGTCTACTATCCATATAAGAATTTATAAGCTCTGCAAACTTCCAGGTTTTTATGGGGACTTAAAAGTGCAGAAATTATCAGATTCTGAACTGGCATTCACCAGTTTTGAATTATTGGAAACACTGTCTCTACCCCTCGTCAGTAAAAAGCCAAAACCTTGAGCAAAGGAGGAGGGCAGAGGAAGGCCTGATGCTGGTTGAAATAAAATGTTCAAAATTAAAACCCAATAAAAATTTTCCCAAAAGTTATTTGGTTTTTTGGTACATGAACTAAAATTGTATTACATGACAAAAAACATTATTATCAATTCTTCCATTCAAAGAAAATTTAAAACATTATTATAACATTTTGCAGTGCCAACGATTTATACATTTTTTAAAAATCACAAAACAAGAACTCATGTGCTTTTACAAATGCTCCAGGGCCATCTATTGAAAATTTACATTCTCTGCTCTGGAGAGAGACAACAATGCTCAGGGCTAACTGTGTCTTAGAAAGACATCAGAAGCCACTGGATGCAAATTTATGGAGTTAGGTTAGTGTAAAGCCAGATTCATAGTTTATATTTACATAAGGCAAATATGAGAAAAGAGCACTGAGCTCCAGAGCTCACATAGACAGGAAAGCCCAGCCCTGGAGCTATGGTATATGTGGTAGCAACTGTGTGCTATCTTAGCAGTGAAGGGTCCCTTTGTACACAGGTAGGGTGTCTTTAAATAATAAAACCTAGTCCAAATGCAATGCATTTCTCCAAACTCATCCTGCACTATATAAAACCTGCTTTGGACTCAGCAAAACTACAAATGGAAATTGCTATAGTCACCACCAAGTTTTATAAACAGTTTGCACTACCTGTAGTTGAGTCCTCCTCACTGAGCAAAAAGCACTTTGGAGCTACCAATTATATGATATGATATATGATATGATGATATGATATGATATGATATGATTGATATGATATGATATGATATGATATGATATGATATACCGGCTAAAGTTTCTCTAATTCTCTAATATTCTTCTTACAGTTATCATATTTATTGATGGATTTGATTTGATTTTGGACTTTTATTTCTCCAGAGAGAAACCTGAAAATTTCAGAGGGAATTTTCAGTTAGAGAGAAGGGCTTAAAGGGAATGATCCCGCAAAAGAGGAATGTGGAAGGGACAGATGGTTCTTTGTAGGCTTCCTGTCTTCCTACGACAACACAGTTGGGCTATACCAAGCTTTATGTCCAATTCTATTACCTAATACAAGGGCACAAACATGTAAAGGTGTGCAGGCACTGTGGAGGAAAGGATACAGAATAGGGAGTAATGACTTGACCTTACACATCCTGACTTTCCCATTGAGTAATGCCATACCTGCCTCTCATCAAACTCTTTGCTCTTTTCCTGCCTTGTCTAACTTTCTTTGTCTGCCTCAAATGGGACTTCCTCTTCTGTGCTTCTGGAGCCTAACTTTTTGTTCCCCCTCTTGCTCACACCTCACTGGTTTTATTCAGAATTTATTCTATTACCTTCTTGTGTCCTCATCTTTCTTTTAATGACACAGCCTTAGCCAGTATGGTTTCCTACACCCTTTCTACAGTTCTGCTTTGCACAGCTGCTTTTTTTCTTGTCTTTCCACTGCTGCCTACTTCTCTGCCAGTATCCATCCTGGGATTTTCCCCTCTGCCCTCTGTCCAGCTATGCCACAAGTTTTCCTCTACAGAGCAGCTGTGTATATACAATAGTACAGCACACCATTGATAATCCCAGGGTGGGTTGCATGGGGGTGCTTGCAGAACATGTGCTGGTGATTTTGTAAATGAAATGAATGGTTTCCTAGAAATAATCACCAGCAATGTGCTCCAGACATTTGAACCAAGTATTTGAACCAATGCCTCCAGACTACCATCGCCCCTTTCTTTCAGCCTTCTTAGTTCAAAGGATAAGTTGCACATGGATTTTTTTTCTGAAGTGATCAGCACTGTGTACAAGCAGAGACTGTTAAGAGATAATACTTCTGTCCCTGAATCTCTTCCCAGCTGCTCCTTGCTCTTGTTCCTGTCTTCATAAATTCACTTCTAAATCTCATATCCTTCATTTTCACCAGACTAAAGTTTTCAAAACAAGTCTTGGCATATCTGGACTATTTCCTTGCTATATATAGACCAAAATAAAATGGCCAACTGCAGTGTGACCTAGTGAGAACATACGGAACGCCTCACAGACTTTAGAAACAACTAGCTGTGGAAAAATGTAATTAACTCATAGGAAGGCTACTGTGACATGAAGGATTTCTACCATGTTCTGCTACTGGATCTGACCTGGTCTTATGGAAAACTATACTCTGGTGCAGGGAACTTTTGAAACTTTTACATACATATATATATATACATATATGTATATATGCACACACACACATATATATAAAGCATAAGGGATAAAAGTGTCAAAGGTGCTGGATTTGATCCATGTATGTAGACAAATCTTGTAGAGAATGGGGGAGTATCATGTTTTTCGTAATGTTTCTGTTTAAATTAGTAATTCAAGTCTACCAAAATTCAAAGTATAGGAATACTGAAACTGATGTTCTGAAAGAAGAGTTTTCTCTTTTCTGTATTGAATCAGGTCTGACTCAATTTGTCTCTATATTAAATAATTGTTTAAAAATATTTTCTATTGCAACCAAAAAGTTTGGTAAAATAGTCATATTATTGTAATTTAAAACATGCTTTGCTAGTTCAGTGCAAAATAATGACTGAAGGATGGGATGGGATGGGATGGGATAGGATAGGATAGGATAGGATAGGATAGGATAGGATAGGATAGGATAGGATAGGATAGGATAGGATAAATCTCAACTCTCAGATGCTCTAGGATGAGTGGCTTCACATACTGGCTCTAATCAAAGGCTTGGCCCCTTTGGAAGTATGAGAGATGGAAGTATGAGAGACAGTACAAAAAATTGGAAGAACTTTTAAGAGCACTTTGAAGCACAGTTTTTTAATTCCAGTACCATTGTCACACATATGGGAATCTTCAGAAATGCTGCTAAATTTTGACATGGGGTAAGACAGTATATGCAAACTAGGAGAAAATATAAGGACTGAACAATGGAGCAGCCACTGAAAAAATGATACAGCCAGTAAAAAGCAAACTAAACAAAGCCAACTACTGCTCCACACATTCTCAGCTGTAATACATTAATGCACAGCAAATAGGTATGAAATGTCTGAGAACACCATATAAGGAGGGTTTGATGAATTAGGGGAGATCAGTGACAAAATGCTTTCTATTAATTTCACCAGCATCCCTAAATACTCTGAGCAGATCCTCAGCTAGCTTGCATCAGCTGAGGTTCTGCCACCAGATTTTGGATATTGGGCACTGCTTAGTAATATTTTTTTCTAAGGTTATTTCCTATTTTTTGTTAATAATCAGCCACAGCCCTCTGGCTACAGGCCACTGATAGGTGAAAAGTCAACAGACATTTCACTCTGTTTGTCCTGTTTCTGACTAAGGTTTGTAGGCAGCACCTTGCAGGAACATTATTATGGGAGTTATTAAAAATCTATTTTTGCTGAAAACAATGCAAACGGAAGGAAGTGAGCCTGTCAGGAGACTTATTTCCTATTCAGGCCGACAGGTAGTTGGAGAATGGCCATCTGGAGTTTAAAAATTGCCAGTCGAGCCTCTCAGATTTGTCCCTTCCTGCATTAACACATTCACTCTGGATAGCACAGCAATGTTGTCATGGCACGACAAACAAGAAGCAAATTTCGGGGGGGGGAAGGAACTGAAGGAAGTTAGTTAGCCATGAGAAAAATTGTTTGCTCTTGCAGTGCTAATAGCCAAGAGGCAAACACTTGGACATGATCCACTCATCTGGAAACACTTTTGTGTCATGGGAGCACCAAGGTATTGAGCACAAGAAGCCACGGGGCGAGGGTTCGGCTGCCGGCACGGCTCCATCCCTACAGTCTGCCTGCTCCCCAGCTCCCACAGCCAGATAGGCAAGTGTCCCAGCTCACACCACTCTTGGCAAAGCAGATCCTTCCTTCTGCCTGCAGTTCCAGGGTGCTAAATCTTCATTTCCTGAAAACAGGAAAACTCTCCACCTAAAGCCAGCTCTCACCCTGAGTCCTGCTGCTCCTTCTGCAAGGAATTGCATGACCCCATCCCACTGGTTAGGTGGGGTCTAACAAAATCACAAGCAATAGATGTGAAAAGCAAGTGAAGGCTTTAGGAGAAGAAAACTCATCAGCCCTTCAGCACCTCCCCCCACCACTGACCATCCCTTTTGCACTTCACTGTGTTGACAAGATTACCCTACAGTTTTAGACTCTAAGAGACATAGGACTTCTGAGCTGAAGTCCATTTTCCTCACCAGTGAGTGAATAGGAAATTGCCTGCATGAGTGGTTTGCTTGGCTTGTTGCAGTCCCTTGTGCTGGCTCCAGCAAAATTTGTTTTCACCTTTAGCATGCTTTAACTCTTGGCTAAGAAAACATCACTCGCCAAGGGTCTATCACCAGAGTGTGGTTTGGCAAATGCATGTGTTGCAAAATACTGCCTGACCTAAAAAAAGCTTTTATATAATAGTAAGTCATGCACATGGGTCCGAGCAATCCCAAGAACTAATACAGACTGGGGAGAGAATGGATTGAGAGCGGCCCTAAGGAGAAGGACTTGGGGTGTTGGTCATGAGAGGCTCAACATGACCCATCGATGTGCACTTGCAGCCCAGAAAGCCCAACCATCTCCTGGGCTGCATCAAAAAAGCATGTCCAGCAGGTTGAGGAAGGGGATTCTGTCCCTCTACTCCATATACTCATGGAATACTACATCCAGCTCTGGGCCCCCCAAAATAAGAAGATCGTGGACTTGCTGGAGTGAGTCCAGAAGAAGGGCACTAAGTTGGTCACAAAGCTGGAGTAATTATTTTACAAAGACAGGGTGAGAGAGTTGGGGTTGTTCAGCCTGGAGAACAGAAGGCTGTGGCAGACCTTACAGCAGCCTTCCAGTACCTAAAGTGGGCCTACAAGAAAGATGGAGAGGGACTTTTTACAAGACAGAGTAGTGATAGGGGGAAGGGGAAGTGGCTTCAAAGTGAAATAAGGTAGGTTTAGATTAACTATAAAAAAGGGATTATTGACTATGAGGGTGGTGAGGCACTGGAACAGGTTGCCCAGAGAGGCTGTAGATGCCCCATCCCTGGAAGCATTCAGGGCCAGGCTGGATGGGGCTCTGAGCAATCTGATCAAGTGGAAGGTGTCCCTATCCATGGTAAGGGGGTTGAAACTGGATGATCTTTAAGGTCTCTTCTAACCCAAACCATTCTGTGATTCTGAGGTGGGGGCCCCCTTTATAATCTCATCTCTCCCCTTCATATACATTTTATGCCTTAGTGCTTTATAGTATATACATACACAAAGGCAGAGTTTGATGAGTAGAAGCTAGAAAAGAGGGAAAAAAAGAGTTAGAACTTTTTGGAAGCATTCCCATTCAGGGGATTTACAGTTATGGAGGTTTTACTCCACTTTTTAAAATTGTAATATTTTGGAGGAAGATTATCAAATTCATACACTTAACAGAAACTGTTGTAAGCATTCTGTGTACATGGGGAACAAATCTCTATTTGAAAGTGATGACCAGCTTCAAAAGAAAGAGCTTCCTTTCTCCACCAAATTTTCAGGCCCCATTTCAGGACCCTGCTGAATCAGGGCTCTCATGTGCTGAACTAGGGCAGCTGGCATTATTGAATATTAATGCGGTAAGGTAATCCCTCAGCGATCCATGACACTTATGTTTTTGGTTTTACTTAAGTTGTAATTTTCAAAGTTGGACAAGCTTGGAGGAAAAAACCACCTGGCAAACAAACAAACTTTAAAAATTAAAGGAATTTTCCAAGTTCACTGGATTTGCAAGGCTAGGCATACTGCAGCTTGATTAGTAGTCAATGAAGGAGAAACAATTACACCAGAAAGTAACATTTAAGAGCTCATGAAATGTGGCCCCAATGTGTTTCTCTTTTTTTTTTTTAATACATGAAGGAATCAGCTGCTATGGTGATAGGCAAATAAAGTAAATAATTCCAACAAATATTCCATGAATCGGAGTTGTGAAATCTGTCAACAACGTTATGTTCTCCTTCCATCCTCTTGGAGTAAAGAGCTGGTCAAATGTGCTGCTTTAAGCCTAAACTTGCCTGTTGCTCCCTTATTTTCCTCATAACTGTTCTAACACACAACACCAGCTGAAACAGACAAGGTGATGCAAGGTGAGAGGCTGACCTAAAAATTAACTTGGAGCATGCTAGAAGCCAAGATTTCTCATAACATCATAGAAAAATGCATGATTTTAACTGAGATACAGTTCCTTACCCCACGAGCTGCACTAGGAGCAGCCTATGTGCTACCCAAAGAGACAGACTCATATGCAAAGTGTGTACTCCTTCTTTATTTAACCATGTAAAAATGCAGTCATCAGGTGGACCTTAGGCTAACCATCTGATTATAAAATCCATTTTCTTCCTGTATTTGCAGTGCAGAAATCCCATGCTGAATGTTCCTTTCAGTGTTCTTGCTGGATTTTGTATGGGCAGTTTATACCTGGTTTATTTCAAACTCTGTTTACAGTTTTTATTTCTTTAAAAAGTTGTTCTTCACCTAGATGAATGCTCATATTCACTCTTTGAATGGCATGTTTTATACTCACCCTTGAATCCTTGGCAAACTATATACTCAAGATCTACTAAAATATTATATCCTTGTGGAGATAGTAAATTCCCTTGACCTTTTTCTGTAAAGACAGATAAGTACCATATTCATTTGCTTCAATTACACCTGCTATGCCATTTTCACTTTGATTTTGAAAGTTGAATTTATTCTTTTTAATCATTATTAAGAACATATGTATTTCCTACTAAGGCAGTCTTATAAAAACACTGGAGGCATATGAGAAAAATTCCTCTGAGGCCTCAGGCACATTGATCTGTCCTGAAAATGTGAAGTGAGGAGAGATTGATGCATGGACTACCTGTCCAGGAATTTGGTAGTACTGGATTGGATTTTCCATGGTTTCTCTCTCTCTTAATTTTACTAAAATTACACATCAGTCACATGTATGCATCCATGCACACACACAAATGTGCACATACACACACACACACACAAAAAGGGCTCCTTCAGAGCAATGAGGATAATGTTAGACAAGATCTGGCTGCAGTTTAGTTACAGATGGAAAAGTGAATTTCCACACCTTCATATACATTTTTGAGAGTGTAATTTCTGGTTTAGCTATATGGCTGTAGCTATTTGTTACATATGGTCAATGTCCCATCCAAAGCAAACTAGGTGAAAGGAATGAGTAGTTACCACTGGAATTATAATTGTCTGTAAAGCATAGAGCCAAGATAGGCAACTCCAAGGAGATTCTTTAATTTAGAATTTAAAACAAATTAAAAATATCATTCCATCTATCCTTCTCTGTTATCTCCTGGAAGACACGGTGAAGGCCACTGATATTTTTCTAGTGATGCAGATGAAGACATTATGTAAAGTGCAACACAAAAGCATTTCAAAGTCAGCTAATTTCTCAAAAGTTCATCTTTTGTTTCTGAAATTCAGACAGTGGGACTGTAGCCACTTGTGGCTATTACTAGAAAATTAAGAACATTGATATCTCTTCTTCCTCTAGCAATATGCATTATTAAGACCAGAAGACAGACATTTATGAGTCATTAGGCTGACCTCCTGCAACCAGTCTTTGAATTTAACCCAGAAATTCTTGCAAACCCATAACTCCAAGCTAACTTGGATCATAATGTTAGAAAGGTGTCCAGTTTTAATTTAAATATTTCAAGGGATGGAGAATCAACTAAATCCCCATGGTAGTTTGTTACAATGGATAATTACCTTCACCTCTAAAAATGAGTTACTTATTTTCTGTCCATATTAACATAGCTTCAGCTTCCAATCACTAGATCTCTATTTTTTCCCTTATCTTCCAAAATTAAAAAGCATTTATCTATGTAGGTAATGACAGAGAGTGATTTAAATGTTATTGTAAAATGACAGTATATAGAACACTTTATCTCAGTATTAAAGGCTTCCTGTTATACTGTAAAGAATGAGTAAACACTGAGTGAAACTACTGTGAAGCAGGAAAGATCAGACTTTTCCCCCAAGCCACTTTACTTGAACAAGCAGAAACAAAGCAACTAATCCATAAGGATCTGTATTAAAATAAACAGCTTTATTATGCCCTACTTTGCACTTTATTTCCACATGCCCCAGTGTTTTGCAATACAGATTTGGTTTAGATTGGGCAGTCAGTCTTGGCTCCACATTTTCAGTATTTAAGTCAGACTCCCAATATCACTTCAACGGGATATTTAGGCCAACAGCAACTTAGCAACTCACTTCAAAATGAGACAGACTACCACACCAGATACCTGGAGAAGTTCTGGTGTCTAATGTGGTAGTCTGTATCATTTCTTTGATGCCAGATTGAATCCTAGGGGACCATTCCAGCACTGCCTTGTACCCTGTATCACTCAATTGGGTGGGGCTGCCCAGTACAAATGCTGTCCCACAGGCAATGACTTTATGCAGTGGGCAAGGAAGCAAAAGGGACTGTGCCTTTAGCAAATCAGATTTTTGCCTGACTAACCATTTATAATAAGATTAGTGAAAGGCATTCAACTTTTCAGCTTAAATGCTCTTTGCAACCATCATGGTAAAAACACATGTTTTGTAGTCTGCAATCTTTTTTGGCACAACTGAAACATTTTGCACAGCTTACTGATTTATTGTCTTGATGATCTTTTCTTTAGCCTTAGCAGTTCACAATGTCTCTTGTGACATGCTCTTGACAACCTGATACCTGAGTAGAATTCATTCCTCTTTAGCCACTACCAAAAGGTAACAATTTCAGTGATAATTTAATGGTTCATAATATATACATAAGCCACACAGACCAGATCAAGTGACATTCGCATGGAATCTTAGCCCCAAAACTAGGTCCCTAAATCCCTGTGTAATTACAGCTATCAATATATTTAGTGCACATGTATGCACCATCCCTTTCAGTGTTCAGTTTGATTCTTTGGATTCAGATTTGCAGCTCCTGTGCTGTGAAGACCAAGCTCAGATACCGTGTGCAGGCATTCTAAGGTGTTTGGCTGAACAGGACAGGGTGGATTTCTTTTGATGAGATTTTTGTTGAATTTAAAGAGCACATACACTGCCCAAATGTAAAATATTATTTTTCTCACTGGTTATTTGTACAGCCTAAATTTATTGCAGACGAGTTCTTTTTTCTTCTTAGTTAAGTTTGCCTTTTTTACCAGTGCCAGATTTGCCAGTTAATACACAAAAACATCACAGCCTTACAGACTGCAGCCTAAGAACAAATCTTCATCCTTCCTTTAGTCATTAAGTTCAACTATCAACAAAATGCAACCAGTAAATGATTAAAAGATTCAGGAAATGTTTAGTTCTAAAATCATTAATTATTTTTTATTCCCTTTGCAGCATTTTCTTATGAAGTCAACTTGCTAAAAATTTGCATGATCTTCTCTTTAGAGAAGAGAAACATCTAGAAATGTAGACTGGATCTGAAAGTTAAAGGTGTCACTCATTTGCACAGCTTGTTTCTAGTTACCATTCTCAACATACTGGCATTTCTTCCTGCAGTACAATCTGATGACCCATTGCATTTTCAGTATCCCAGCTCTTCTGACAAGAAAGGAATAAAACCCTTTCTCTCTGCTTCTCAGGGAGAAAGGTGAATGCTCTGCCCAATATTGCCCTATTGACAACCAGGTTCATAACATTTAATTGAGGGGGCAGGAGAGAAACCTGTGCTCCTGCCTTGAGCCCTCACATGCCAGGCTACAGCCTGGAATTTTTACAGCTCTGTCCTGAAACTCTGACAAGAAGGGTTTACAACAGAAATCTTGCCAGACCCTTAAGTGTAGCGACGCCACTATAATATTTATAAGTACATTATACTCTTTCCAAACATATGCACTTATTACTTATGTCTCTGCTTCTGCCTCTCTTCTGGGGGACTTTTCTGTATAAACAAAACAGATTCTCTTGCTTATACTTAGAAAATCTAATTGCTCTGCGTCTCTAGCTGTTATACAAATTCCCAAACAGCCAAGAGATTCTTACAGTGCATTTGCACAGCAGTGAGTCTCTACAAAAAACATAAACTTCCTTTTCCACTTTGCTCTTCTTCTCTTTCATAAATCTGCCCGTTTCACTCGTGTTTGGATAAGATTCTTCTTTTTAAAAAAAAACAAAAAGCTAAAAAGATGCAAGTCTGAGGTGGATAGGCCATCAGTTATACAGACCAGCCTTACAAGAGCTGACAATTCTGTCCCTTTAAGTAAACAGAGGAACAGAAAAGATACATAAACAAAAAGACCTCTTGCAGGGCTGACAGCTTGTCTGCTCCAGCAAAAGCAGGTTCCCAGGGAAAGTGATTGCCAAATAGTAATAGGGAGTGACAGGGATTTCCTAGATTTTCCATGAACATCTCAAAGCAGTTTGTTCCTGGGCACAGATATGCCCATTTCTGCTGATGAGTTAGACAGATGTGGCCTGCAGGTGAGAAACTGCTCAAAAGTAGCTAACCCAAAAGAACACAGGTTCCTCTCCACAACGCTTTAGCAGGATTCAAAGTCACCAGAGCTTTTAGTGAACACAGACCAGGATGTCTTTACCTGCTGCTGGGTTTCAGGTTTGCAAATAAAGTCAAACTGAGGAATAACCTGACAGCAGGCCCGACTGAGCTTAAATCAAAATTAACTAGCATTCAATTCTGAAATAGTAGCATTCTACTGAAATAATCTTTCTTGTGAGAGTTTAGCTGTATTTTAAACAGCACTTAAGATGGGTCAAGACCTACTCTAAAACTCTAGGAAATCAAACACATATGAATGAATCAAACACGTATGAATATGTAGCCTGATTCTAGCCAGGAGCACTAGGTACGTTTTCCACTTCAGCTGCCTTTTTACCCTTTTTACCCTTACTAAGAAATATTTCAGTTGTATCTGTTTGAAGGCTTAGAAATTAAACTACTTTGAATTATGGTATGCAGATAGCATGTAAAAAGGAAGTATTTTGGGGGGCTGGGGGGGAGAAGACTTAAGCAAAAAAGTAATATCTAGAGCACATTATACACAGAAATTTTTTAAGTCAGTTAAATTACCCCTGTGTGGGATTTTCTGGAAAACAGTTTCTCTGGTCTCTCTGATGGTAATGCAGTTTCTCTTATCAGGAGAAATGCATACTGGTCAGCATCTTTCTTCTACAGTTCTTCTACAGTCATAAACAGGTCATAAAAAATGAAACAACTCTTTTTAAAAAGCTACTTTCACATAACAAAAGCTCTCTAAAATATTATTTCCTGTTGCACTTTATTCTTCCTTAGCTGTTTTCTCAAAATAAGGATTTAGTTTTTAGTGAGTAAGCTCTTCTGTCTACACATATGACATATGTGATACATATGTCATATGCAGAAAGAATGGGGAAGAGTAGACTCAAGTTATCCCTAAATTATATGATGAGTTGTCTGAATGACTGATCTGATCATAACAGTAAAAAAATGATGTGTGGTTGGATGAATGTCTGTGTTTCTAATCCTGATCATTTTAAGGATGTGAAGACAAAGTTACCTGTCGAGGGAAAAAACAACATTATGGAAGACCAAGTATAATCCCTATGTAGGAGGAATTGTATTAAGATTTCTCTTAAATATATATGTGATTCCTCTCAAAATATTTGCATTAAATTCTGGGGATTAACCTAAGTAGAATGTCCCACAAAACACCGCAGAACTCAGTCACTAATGCTGAAACCTAGCATTGATAATAGGCCTGAGTTTTATTATCTGAAAATACATCTGATCATTCATGATTCTTTGAATTTGAGGAACTTAAAAAATAATTAACCCCTGCACTGAAATGATATGGCACAGAGATAAATCCAATAAATTCTTTTATTTTCCCTTCATTTTTGGCATGAATTGTGTCAGAATACTTTAGCCTTGAATGAACTTTATCCTGACAACTGAAATTGTAAAGCCAGGAAGTTAAGAGACTATTAAGAAAAATGAGACCGAGGGGGCAAAAAAACATACAAATAGGTTTGATGACAAGGAACAAATTTCATTAAGAAGAAACCCACATGAGGAAAACCAGTTTTTACTTTGCTCTTTTAATGGACAAAGTCAGCAATATAAAACAACCAGGTCATCCATCTATTCCTGCAGGAAAACCACTGGAGCCTTCAATATCATAGTGTCAGCTGCTTTTCTATAGCCTGACCTCATGAGCTAAGAAGCATGAACTCGGCTAAAAAAGATTCCTTTGGGTTCAGTAAGGCTGCCTCCTGTTTTTCAGTTTGCTCTGTGTGTGTGTGGGTATTGTGACACCTGCAGTCTGATAGGGCTGTTATTGCTCTAACTAGGCAAACTAATTTAGGCACCCGGGGTAGTTTTTTTTAGTCATGCCTAAGTGGCTGATTTTAGCCTTTGAAAACAGGAAACAAGTGCTGTAATTGTAAAGAAGTAATCTGGTAATCAACCCATTAAGGACAAGAAATCAAGGGTAGGTTTTGAGGGTGGTTCCCTTTTCACTGGGTTGTTTTTGGGTTGAGTTTTTTGGTTGTTGTTGTTGGTTTGGTTTTTTGTTGTTTGGGGGGTTTTTTGAGCCAGAAGCTTACAATTGGACACAACAGACACTACTTTCCTTAACTAACCCCTAATTCTGCTTAGAGCAGTGAGGAAATGGAGGAGGAGGAAGACTTAAATGGACTGAACCAGAAAATAATAAAAGAAAAACAATACTATTCTCTGGAGAAATGAGTGTCATAATGAAAAATCAGTTTATTCTCAGTTAGAATAAATTTGGAAAGAAAGAAAACACAAGAAGATAATTTTCAAAGGAACTGCTCTCATAAAAAATTGATGTGTGTATCATGGGGCTAGCTTTAAAAAGGAAGCAATAATTTAAAGACCTTTCTCTTTCCCAGAACCCTTACTTCAAATTTGTAACAAAATAGTCAAGGGCAGAGCTGTTTAGAAAAGCAGTTAGATTCACCTGAAAGTGATTTGGGCAGGTTTTTTGTTTGGTTTTTTTTTTTTTTCCTTCCTTTTGTTAATATATTGTGATTAACAGCTAAGATGTGTAAGGAGACCTAAGCTGGCAAATCAAGCTTAGAAAATCAGAGTGGCCAGTCAGAGAGAATGTTGAATTGAAGGAAGAATCATTTTGCTTTCCCACTGCCCAAGACATAATCAAAAGCTCTGCATCTACAGGTCATGAGTCAAATCTTGACCTCAGCTACACCCATAAGTGAAAGACAGGTACTGCATGTGCATACCTAATTAACAGCTTTCTTTCTAGGTCTTAGAAGACAAATGAAAGTTTCAGTAAATTTCACTCCTGAAAAACTAAATCCAACATTTTTGAGAAATGACAGGACAACAGATATATGCAGCCAACTATGTAAATCCAAGACTTGGCTTGTCAATGTTGACATTAGGCAGGGTTCCTGGGCAATGTAGAGACAAAACCATCTTCTGATTTTTTGCTTCTGGACCTGTAACTGAAAATTTTGAATTTGGGTCTGCCTTCCACACTTATTTGCTGAAGATGATGGCCAGAAGCTGCCTCTAAACTCCTGCCTATGTTCCAGCACTACTCACCTGAGCCGTGGTACTTTCGCACACAGTGTCTCCTCAGTTAGTCGACAGGAATTTCCTCCCACACCACTGACAGAAGAACAAACCACATGAAAATGGAATGAGTCCTAAGACACTGAATATTTCCCCTCCCCATCCTGGATGTTTACAAGCATTCTTTGCTGTCAAAACAATATTCGTACAAACCAGTGATTGTGCTGGGGTATTTCAGTCTAAGCATGTGGCTACATATATAGAGAAACACTCAGAAAACAACTTTCTTAAACAAATAAACAGCTGAGCTCTTGAACTTTTTGCTCACAGTAATCTCTGTCATCATTAATCACACTCAGTGTTTGACATAGCAGCCTAAATGAGGGGGGCATGGAGAGCAGGGCAGTAGGGTAGAAAAACGTCATAACCTTCTGTTTAAACCATCTGAGAACCATTTTCTTAAACCTGAAATATAGGATGGGTCAGATCCATCTGCTCAGGAGTGTTGATCTTGTGAGGAGACAGACCTGATACCTTTGGCATGAGTGGTACTAGAAGTACATGGATGGCACTCACAGTTAATTGCTAAAAGCCCAAAAATCCTTTGCAAGAAGCCTCCATAGAACAGCATAGCTTCTGTATAGTAGCTGTTTGGAGTCTGTTTCTGTTTAAAAAATTATAAAAACACAATCCAACTTCTAAGAAGGAGAGTTTCTGCATTAAGAAGATGCTTAGGGAAAAGGTTCACTTAAGAAGTCTTGAAGAGGAGTCAGATAAGGATCACAAACTACTGTTTAAAGCAGTACCTTTGATTTTCCTATGAAAAATCTCTCACCTATAGGTTTAAACCCAGGTGGAAAAGTTGAGGTAGTCCCTGTTGTCAACATGTATTATTCTCCCATGACACCAGAACATTATTGATTTATATACAAGTTACTGGAGTCATTAACATTATTTTCTTTGAGAAGGAGGAAGAAGAGAAGATGGCTGCTGGAGAGATTGAGTGGGGAAAGAGATGAGGGCAAAGAAAACTGATTATTTTTGCTGCTAGCAAAACTTGCTTTTTTTTCCCTCATTGTCAAATAGTGCTGTTCAGCTGATGAAAACCAGATGGACCCTCAGACATTTGATGAAGCAATAAGGTCCACATGCTGAATGCTAACATGAAGCAAAGGTGTTAATTACTGGCTTGTAGGTTAAAAAAAATGCTCCACCTGCACACTATAACTTCTGAACCTTCATTTGCTAGAAACAGGAAAACTATAATGTAAACAACCTGTCTCACTCATTGTTCTTTTATGAGAGAAAGTTTGAATTTTAAGGCAGATTATGACCCTGAGTGACAGAAAAAAACTATGCAACCAGATTTGCCCATTGAACAGACTGAGGAATCAAACCATTTCTAGATAGAGAGAGTAGCCAATGCATAGTCTGGAACCAACTGTGTTCCTTAGTATTGCCTCAGTCTGGTTACAAATAGATCCTGAAAACCTTCAGCCTCCTGTAAAAAAAATTAACAGAGTACTGGAGCCTTAGCAGAGAGGCCTGACACCCAACTGCAGCACGTGAGCCATTGACCCAGCATGAGACCAGGGACTTCTGTCCCTGCTAACGTGCTGCTGCTGCTGCTGGAGCTTGCTTTGCTGCTGGTAGGCAACAGCTGATTGACTTGTTTGCTTCCACAAACAACACAGGCTTATCGAGGAAGCTCCACAAGCTGGGAAGGTGACAGCCCTTCCCTCTCCATGCTTAGTGTTATGTCTCATGATGCACTATAGAATAATTAAACCTTGAATTGAATGATGTGCTGTTGGTTGCCTTCCTCACCCTGGCCTTTTCCCACACGGTCAAATTTCCTCTTTTCACCTATATTGCCTTGCCTTTCTTAAATTTTATTTCAGGACAGATTTCCACCTTCCTTCATCATTTATTCTTTTTTCCCTCGGAAGTCCCTGTGCTACAGGGACGTACCTGTGCCTGCAGCAGGGACAGGGGTAAAGGCATAGGACCAGCTGGATGTAGATACATCTCTCCCTCCAGGCCAGTGTTTGGAAGAAAGGTATCCTTGCCTCTGGTCAGTTAGCAGTCAGCAGCACTGCAGTGTTGTGCTCCTGCTTCTGACACACTTTGGTTCAGCAGCTTCACGTGGTGGGGAGTGTGGCGGAGAAAATAAGTTCATGGTGTGACCCTGTCTAAAATCAGCAGAGTAATCCTCTCCTTGTCAACTTGTACCCAGCTTCCTGTTTTGATGCACCATTCCCTGACTACTATTTAATCCCAGTTTGGCTCTAAAAATATTACAAAATACATTTTTGGCAATGGCTTTCTGAGATTCCTAGCAAAAAAAAATCATTTTTGGGAAGATGCCGAAATCTAGTAAAGCTCTTCAGGAGAAATGTTTTCTAATTATAGCTACTGTGACCACTTGTTGCACTTAAGCACTGATGTTTGGAAATAACCTGTTATGGGAGAAATTGATACACACTTCTCTGTAAATGATTTATAAGTGCTGTTGTCACCAAAAAGACTACCACCCTGTGGAATAGCATGACCCTGGGACAAGCGACAAGATTAGACATAAGAGACAAGCTGAAACAGCTCTTGAATATAATTCAGAGAATGGTGACCTTTCACAAATGAAACTACAATAATAAGAGTCTTGGAAGTAACAAGTGCTACCAAATAATTTTCCAGATTCCACTAACTTGGGGATAAACCTGAGGAACAGTATGGAGTAGATCTCTCTGGAGTCTGCAATACACAGGTCTTCATCCTCTGAAACTAGAGTAAGATCTAAGATCTTAAGAAGGGTAAAATTAAACAATTGCAGCAGTAATACAACCCTAATAATATGGGGAATAAGAAAATATATGGTATTAGAACAATATTTCATAGTTTCTGGTTGCACTAGAAGTTTCATCTGCTTGGTATTATTTTCAGCTTGAAGGTGGTGCTGGAGAGTGTCTTCCTTTTGCTTGATAAATACTTGGGTTTTAAAGAGATGTCACTCTAAGTAGAATTTCCTCTGATATTCCTGAATGTATGGAAAAGATCATTCTGCTGAATGAAAGTAAGAAGTAGAAAGGGACATGCTCTGAGTACAGCATACAGCTCCCTTGGTGTATATACACAGAAAAATCTCAAGAGGCATAAGTGGACTCAAGATCAACAGCTTCTTTATTTCTTAGGTTTGCAAAGTCCACTGCATGTTCTGATGTCTGCTGAAATCCAAGGAGTATTTTATAATCAATTAGCAAGGTCTCAGAGGATTTCTCAGAAACATAGAAGTGATCAATGGACCCCAGATTAGGATGTGTTCTGTTAGAAACTTTGGAAAACAAATGTTTCCTGTCCTAGTTTCCTCATGTTCCAAACCATGTACAGGTCATACAGTGAATAAAATCTAAATACAGCCAATACATATGATTCTTACTTTAGTTCTATTAGAAAGTGCTAGAAGACCAATTTGCATTAATTTTCACTTCACACCCAGACCGTTTCCTTGTAACACACTCTCTCTGCTAGGTCATATCTAAAAGAAATATGCTTACATGGCAATAGCTATTTTCTTATATATCCACAAATATTCTACTGAGATAGCCATAATTTAATTTCTTTTCTTTTTTCACAAAAATTATACTACTGATTCCTACAACAAAATGAAACATAAGCTTCAATTAAAACAAGAAGTTAACAATAATTTGAATAATTTCTATTGTAAAATGGTTGGAGCTAATACACTCAGATTACAGACCACATAAGATCATAAAATGCATGGATTTTTAAAAATACATCACAAATTGACTAATTAAATCTTGGAACTACTGAGAGGTAGTATAGGAAAGATGTCTGTGAGGGGATATAAAAGAAGACTGGGAAGGACAATGGTGTCCATCTTTAAAAAAGATGCAGAAGAGGAAAGGGGAAATTTTTACACTACAACCCCAGCATACCAGAGAAAGGCTTAAATAAATAATCAACAAACCATCTGTAAATACCTAGAAAATAAACAATGTGATAAGCATAAGCTAGTTTACATTTGCCAGAACAAACTTTGCAAAACCAAAGTAATTCCTACAACCACATAACAGAACTTGTGGATAAAGAAGTCATAGTTGTAATACAGCTCATGTTAAGAAATGTGCCAGACTGTATGACATGATGTGCTCTGGAAAATTATGGAAACATAGACTAGGTGAAAGAGAAATTAAATTCTCTTTTTGGGAGGAAACAACCAAAGGCTAAAGGGCTTTTCCTATATCCAGTATTTCTCAGTATTTTCACTAATGATCCATAAAAGATACAAAAAGTATTTATCAAATATGAAAACCAACTTATTCATCAAATTTGAAGAGGATACCAAATAAGACAATCTCTAAATGCACTAGAGGGTATAAAAGACACCATAATCCTCCTACATTCATTTTATCAGTCAGAAGGGCACACTTTTCATGGGGCAGAGGATTATTTATTGCCTCTTTACAGGAATAAACTGCTGCATGAACCGCTAGAGAAGTATTTAGATAGAAAAGAACTAGGGGTTATATAGTGGATCCCAGGGTGAATGATGCAGTGTTTCAAATGACACGCTGGAAAAAGAAGATAAAGATAAGCAGTCTGCAGGAGATTAGATTCTCCTTCTTCCTCTTTCAGAGTTTGAGAGACCTCAGCTCTCACAGGAGAACTGCATATTAAAAGCCTACAAAATATGCCTTAGAGGAAAAATTGGAAAAATTGAGGTTACTTGATTACTAAAAAGAGGATGGAGGGGACATGCTAATTGTCTTAAATATACAAGAGAAAGTTGCAAAGATGAAGTACTTGTTTTCTATGCCCTTGGTGTTTAAGACTAGGTTAAGAGAAAGACTTGGATTTTGTATTAACAAAGGTTTCCTAAGAGTATGAATGGTGAAGATCTGGAGAATCTTCTATCTTGAAAAGATACAAAATGAAACACTTTTAAGAAGTGATCAAACATGTAAGACATAATACAATTATAGTTGTTTCTGTCTTTCCGTGTTCACCACTTTTAAGTCTTTGCTCTTGTGCTTCTGTGAAATCACAGTCCACAGAAAGCTGATGGCCTCTGAGGTCACAGTCTTCAGACTCTTATCAAAGTGCATCTCTACAGTACAGCTCTCAACTAAAAGTTTAATAGCAAGGGCAGACAGCAGTTCACAGAAGAATTTGAGTTTGGCAGTGGCCAGTTAGCTGAAAAAGCTTGGACATACTGGCACAGGCCCTACCTTGAAATCTGAACTCATTTTACATCCCACTTTTATTCACCAGGGTCTCACAAATATATTTTTTAAAAAAAGGGCCGGGTGGGAAGGGAGCGCAACTTACCAGCTTCCCTCCACACTTTTTCTTTATTTAAACTCATGGAAACTGGGAAATTCTACCAGATTTGCCAGCGGTACAGCAGTACTTTTTTTTTTTTTTTTTTTCCCACAACTAAGGTGGAGTAAATTTAAGCACACAAGATGTATAATTATCACCCTGAAATGCACTGCCTGAAACGAATTATTGCTGTCATGAAATTGAATTTATACACAATAAGGAAACAGTTAGCCCTCAGATTTGCTGGACTTTATCAGCAGGGCTGTGACATCAAGGGCAGCCAGTCCAACACCTCCACGCAAGCTCAGCACTCACAAACCACGTCATGCTTCTGAGTACTTATTACCAATAAAACAAATGTTATGACTTTATATTTTTAGGTAGCCCAGATGATTTTTCAGCCAGTCTTTCGTATGCTGAAGAGCTCTATGGGACACAATGAGGCTCACTTGGAGAGCTTGAAGACATGTTTTACCACATAGCTTCAGTTCTGCACTTCAGGAGCTGCTCTACAGCAGTGCTCTGAAGCAAAAGGTCACATGGAATAAACCCACTGCAAACAATCATCTCTGCTGATGGAGAGTGAATCCTAACACAGCTTTGGCAGTTGTGGGTATCAAACAGCAGCTGTACTCAAAGGAGAGGAAAGAACACCTGAGTGTTTCTGCTGCAGCCCCAACCACAGCAAGACCCAGCAGGCAGTGGTCGTGGCTGCCTCTGTAAAACCTGCCCTGGTCCAACAGAGACACTTTGAGCAAGAGCTCAGCAGGGCTCCAGCTCACCTGCAACAAGCTGACCTCAGCATGCATTGGGATCTGGCTAAGTTTTAGACCCATGACACATTTTGGCAGGTTGGCATCTGGTGGTTCAAATGCACCTGCTTACAATTAACTACAATAAATTCCACATAAAATATCTCATTGCTTGGATCAGGGTACCTTGTTCACATATTCATTTTTTAACCCTTTCAGTATCATAGCTTTATTAAAGGTTAGCCACAGAGGTTTCCTTTAACTTTTACTGACCTTTTCTTCACCAGGGCTTCCCTCATAAAAAATAAATTTAAGGACCCTATATTGAGGACAAAAGAAAGCCCATTAACAGCAGTGCAAGAGACTGAATTGTGCTGTATGAAGACAAAAAAAGTAAACAAAACCCCCTGAACGTTCTCTGTGATGTTGAGCAGAAATAGATTAACTCCTAATATGGAGTTAATACTCTCCCAAAACAAACAATAGCATTTCCTTGTACTCCTAATTATGACAATAAAACAACTGTGTTTGGAGAGGAAATGAAGAAACACCAGAAATCACCTGGTCACCCAATACACGTGCATTACTGAGCTATAAACTTCCATTTTTGGATACCACCACTGCATTCTGCTGCTACAGTGATATTTTTTATGTCCCACAATATGAACTTTAAGAGGGACAGCCTGCCTGGTTTATGTACTATTGTGGGACATTGAGATTTTTACTGGAAAGAAATAATGAACTATCAAACAAGCACGCTCTAATTGTGCTAATAAATAGTCACAAAATCCTGTTAACTCCAAAAGCCTGGGGCAAAATGTATTTACTCCAGGAAAATAAGAAGTAAATTAATTTAGGATAGGATGCACCTGGAGGAAGTTTAGACCTAACTGTTGGCCCAAACCAAATGTGAAGGATGTCTGGATCCAGTTCCATATTCATATTCCATCTTGCTTCTACCTCTGTAACATGATGGAATGGGAAAAGCCAAACTCCAGATCCAAGAATAAACAATATTTCAAGGATTAATATAAACCCTTTTCCTCTTTCAATGAGACATACAACATCCTTGTAGTCAACATTGTGCAAACTGGATGCATACATAAGCATATGAAATTCAACTCCATCCATCCATGTTTTATTTCTTTTGGTAACACTGAGTTCACATCCTTAACTGCTTTATTCTCCCAAATGAACGAAGAGTCATGCTCACCAATACCACAGCCTGATAGGTAAAAACAGGTACAGAATAAAGATTGATTACTGGCCTTTCAAAAAATTCTTCCACCCTGATAAGAAGTGGAAAGGAAACTTTTTATCACAAAAAAAAAAATATATGCTGCTGGCCTCCCTTTTTATTTTTTATTCAGAACTTCAGTTAAACTGAAAATATAGCTGACTTTTAGGCTGAATGGGCATTTGGAATTCAGGATTTTGACAATGAAATCAACTCCTTCTTGTAAAACCATGGGATTAAACACAAGCTACATTGCAACAATTTTTTTCTTCTTTTTCTTTTGTTTGGGGTTTTTTGTTTGTTTGGGGTTTTTTGATCGTTGAGGTCAAGGTATTGTGGCATGTTTATCCTCCCCTACTCTAGCTGGCAACCCTTCTGCTTCCTTTCTCCAACTGGAGGGGAAGGTGAGAGACTGCCTCACATTGTCTGGCAGGGGACGTTCGTCTCATGGGAGAGAAGATGCCTTCCTACTGACTACAAAAAAAGTCTCTGTAGACAGGATATACAGCACACTCCATGCAAACTTCATTTTGATGTAATTAAGTGATATTCATAAGGCAACATCACTTTATGTGTTACTAAGTTTGCTCTGGCATACTCCAGGGGCTGAGCCCATCTGGGGCCAGAGAGCAAGGAAAAGGCTCAAGATTGCAGATTTCCGAGTGCAAAACCACCTGGCCGTGTTTTAGATGCTTAATCCAAATTGTCACATTGTTTCAGGCCATGTGGAGCTCACAAGCATCAGTGTTAGAAAAGCTACCTGATACACTTAAAGAGGCTGATTTGACTGATTGCTCTAGAAAGGAATAGAGGCACCCCAGGGAAGGGCCACAAAGTTGAAAATACAACTGGAGCACCTCCTCTATGAAGACAGGCTGAGAAATTTGGGACTGTTCAGCCTGGAGAAGAGAAGGCTGAATGGAGACCTCACAGCAACCTTCCAGTATCTGAAGGAGGCCTACTGGGAAGCTGGAGAGGGACTTTTCATCAGAAACTATAGTGACAGGACAAGGAGCAATGGGTAAAAACTGAAAGAGGGGAAATTCACGTTAGATATTAGGAGAAAAGTCTTGACTGTGAGGGTGGTAAACCACTGGAACAGGTTGTTTAGAGAGGTTGCAGATGTCCCCACCCTGGCAGTGTTCAAGGCCAGGTTGGATAAGGCTTTGAGCAACCTGGTCTAAGGGAATGTGTCCCTGCCCACGGTCCTTTAAGGTCCCTTCCAACCCTTAACATTCTATGGTTATATAAATGAAAATTACCTAGAGGTCTCTTACAATCTTATACAGTTAGTAATAGGGTTAATCCAGAAAATATCTTTGACACTTCAGAAAAATCTCAATCAAGCAAAAAACCCCAAAGAGTCATAATTGCAATTTACCAGAGCAAGGGAACAGGAAAAATTGCTGTCCACAGCTTTAATCAATTCAAATGTCTATATCAAAGCAATACAACAGAAGTAATCTTTCATATCTAGTCCACAGGAGCCAGATGCACTTAGGGTGTGGGTACATATATACATAAAATTCCCATCAAAATTGGTGGGAGTTGTGCAGCCTCACAAAAGGGGCACAGTCTCCTTCCTTAAAGCACTTTAGCCATGAAAATTCCAGAGAACTTATCTTGTCACTAGTCTCTTGGGACACATCTGTCTCGCATTCAGTAGTTAAGGTAAAGCAGTAAAAAAAAAAAAAAAAAAAAAAAAAAAAAAGGCAACAAAAACTTTGTGAGGTTTTATTGAAGACTTTTACATAGAGCAGGGTTCAACAAGATATTTGCTACTCCACCAAAGATTTATGCCATCAAAAGCCAACTTGGGCCTTTAATATAAACCAAATCCCCCTATATTTAGTTGGACATGGAGAATGCAGTATCACATTAAAGTGAATCCAATAGCTGAAAGGATGAAATCTATAACTTATATTTCTCTCTATATAATTCTTGTTGACTTGACATAGCACCACTCTTTCCAAACATATTTTCCCAAAGTTTGAAATTCTAGGGAGAGCTGTAACAACATCTTGGTCCAACAACTTCATGATTGCTCCCTCTTCATAAAACAATTTCCCTGGGTTCTGTGCTTCCTCGACAGCTCTTTCTCATTACAGAGCTTTCCCTACCTCATTACTCAATAACCTAGCCTATATTGTCCTTAAACAAAAAGTTCTCCCTCCTCCTCTTTCTCAAGGGGAGACCATGACTCATTTTTATACTTACTCCCTCCCCAGGAACCCAGGAGTTCCCCAGGTGCATTTCATAAGGGAGAAAGCAAATGGTTGCTTAGGCAAAAATATGTTTCAGGTGAATGCACATCAAGGCAACAGACAAGCAACATGGAGGAACCAGATTTACCTTTCCCATTGTTTACTTATTCCCAAGTCTAATTCCCTTCATAGGCTATATCACCAATTCCTACAATTGCTCTTGTTTTACACTGTTGGCCTCTGCCTTCCTATATCCTCTTCCCTCTTAATTTTAACATGCTGAGGAAAAGCAAATCACCCCAAAGAAATCCATGGGGAAAGTCCTTACGCAGCTATGCAGCACATAAAGAGGAGCTTGTTTGCTCAGCTTATTGATGAGCAGAAACTTTGCCAAGCTGTAAAGAGCAGGACTGTTACTACTTGATTATGGACAGCTGCTTCACACTGTTACAAAAGGCAGTTTTTCTGCATGTTTGAATTTTGGCTGTTTTTTTTCATAACTATTCTGTAAGTGCTTGTGAAAACCTCCAAAGCAACAGCTTAACAAATACTATTTACCATTCTTATTTTCCTATGGGAGTCATTGTTATGTTATCCTTACAGGTGTTCTCCTTATAGCAGCCTTAGTATACAAAGTGAGGATTGGTGGCTCCATTGCATTATTTTCATTCCCCTTTTACTTGTACTGTGATGTCAAGATTGTTCTGCTTTTCCTGCCTGATGCCTTCTCTGATCTAACTTTCACTGCTAATAAGAGTATTTCCATTCAATTCCTAGTGTATCATAGAGGGATTAGTTTTCAAAGGTGCCGAATTTCCTGTTGCCTGTTACAGTGGATCTTCCTAGAAATCACTGTGATCAGACAGCACACTGAGACTTTGTTACCCTATCAAATTTCCTTGGCATTAGAAAAGAGTGATGGAGTGCCAACATAAGCAAAAGTACATTGGCAATTTCTTAGCTGGTGTAATCAAACGAGATCATTCCCCCACACAAAATTCTTACAGAAGCTGAATTTCTAAGATACAGGATTTCTGCTGCAAACTGAGCAAACTTTGATCTCTATTATTTCATCTGAAAGTGGCAGAAATATGAATTTTTCCAGGCCTTACATATGAGAGACACAAGACTCAGTGGAAGTGTAAAAGAGGAAACCACGAAATCAAAAGGAAAAGGAAAGGAGGAGAGGAGGCCCATTGCAAGAACAGCTGGAGAAAGAAAGAGATAAGATCTCCACTGCTCTCCTCAGAGTCCATGCAGGTGCTGGGTCTGCTGGTGGATTGTGACCTGCTGGCTGATGGCACAAGTGATGAATTACAGGCTGCAGCTGGTGCTGGCCAGTGACCTCCAGGTGGGAGCCCTGCCCATGTCAGGGGTCCTTCAGTGGCCTCAGAATGCAGTGCAGATGCACGTGGCATGTGGAGATGGATGAAATATATCTCACCAGAGGTGTGAGGTATGCTGTGTTCCCACGCACAGACAGTGCTGCTCTGTTCAGCTCTAGGTTAGATATGGTGCTTTCCTTCAACAGGTTTATAAAGTACATCAGGAAGGAGGTCAGCACTATTCCTTTTATTTTGCAGACTGAGAAAATGGGGTACAGGTGAAATAAATTACTAAGAACACCCAGGAAATGTCTGGAAAGGCCAGGAATGGAAGACAGTTCTACTCTGGTGCCTATATGTGGCTTTACTACAAGAATATCCATTCTGGCCTGTCATATGTAAGAACAGACATTTTACAAGCAACCTTTCCCAACATGATTTTTTTTTCTATTATTATTCCTCTTAAAATAATCCTGCCATTAAAACACAAGTGAATTCACAGGCATAAAACTCCATTTAAATAACATTATATTGACAGAACCTGACACAAAGCCTGGAAATTCAGAGTTATGGTTGGCATTCCCTGCTGAATTTGAGTCACTATGTCTTTTATTTTCCACATGAGCATTAGTGTCAGCCTTAAGTGTGGATTTCCTGACTTTTTCAGCCTGTGTCATAACCTTCACTTTATTTAAACACAGAATTTTTCCTGCGAGTATCTACTGAATAGGTCACCAGAATTACAGTGTCATTTTACTGCTTCTAAAGTAGGACCTGGCAAATAAACTAAGAAACAACATAAATCTTGATCCAAAGGCCTAACCAAACCCAGTCCTAATTTTTCTGACTTTAGAAAGAAGAAAAAAGATAGCTGTGGGTTTCTTTTAAAATAAAAAAATAGCATATTTTGTCTTTTTCTGTCCAGGACTAGAAGGAGAAATTAAAACACTAACAGTAAGTCTTCTCACATTGCCTTGCTCTTAGGCTGTTCAGCCATTTGCTCATATATCTGAGCAAATGCTCTTTACCAGAAGTGTGGTAGCAGGCCCCCAGCCAGGTAATAATTAGCATTGACTCCATGATGCAGAAGGCTGATCCATTGCTTTATTCTACTATACTATATTATACTATCTTGTTAAGAAACCCATAACCCTTTCAGACAGTCCGATACAGCTTTGACCCAATTGGTCAATCAATCAAAACACCATCACCAGTGCCCAATTAAGAAACCACCCTTTGGTAAACAAATCTCCATAACACATTCCACACAACAACAGGTACAGCAAGTGAAGATAAGAGTTGTTTGAATTCTTTCTCTGAGCTTTCTCACAGCCTTCCCCAGGAAAAATGCCTGGGAAAGTCTGTGCCTGCTCTCTGTGGCCGAAGGGCTGCTGCCACACGAGAAGAACTGCCAGGACTCCCATCAGTGCACTGAATTTTTGGCTATGATGAACCAGTCAGGTCACTGCAGTTCCTAGTACATGCAGAAGGGAGATATAGAGTCAATATGAGCAGTGGAGTAATTTGTATGGAATACGTGCATTTTACTGTCAGCATGCCATGCTCTCCCTGCTACATGACAGGCACACATCCAGACACATGGCATCACTTGGCACGTGCCAAGGTGATGTGCTGGGTATATCTATGCAAGCAGACCTGTCTCATGAGAACAGGGCTAAAGCTGCATGGTCATGCTCCCTGTCATCTGTGTCTGATGGAGAAGGGATGAACAACAGCAAGGACAACACCAGCAAAGAGTGTCTGCCTGAGGGGTCCTGCAGCTCCATCTCGGATGGACCTGGGAAAGGCGGCCAGGCTGCAGGTTGGATATTTGGTCCTGCAAAGCCAAATCTGAATTAATGAATAGAAATTATCTGCTCACCAGCCCTATGACGGCCCACCAGTATTATCTGTATTGTTTTCTCTTTAAATCTCCTTCATGCCAAACCCCCTAATTTGGACATTTGGTATATATTCTACCAATTAAAAGTACACATGTGCTGGGGCTGCTCAGCAGCACCTGTACAGGACTGAAGGCCTAAACAGAGCTTTGCTACTTAGTACTCCACTGAGCCCTGGCCCAAATCTGCACCAACCCAGCACACAAGCTCTGTGATAGCTAATAATCTGGTGCTATTTCAGTTTATCAGAATTTTTCTCGTTGCCTAATTCCCAGCTTCTTAAAAACATGGCTCTGCTAAGTAACTGAGTGGAAGAAAACTGGGAAGATTGTAACTTTGTCTCAGACATAGCCTGGTATTTTAAAATAAAATACTAGATAAAGACTATTTCTATCACTTACGCCATTTCTAAAGCCTGTCTGAGAATCTACAGGAGGGGGTCCAGTTCATTCTCTTTAAGATAGAAAATAAGACAAGTCCTTATCACATATTTTACATAGAAGCTCACTATATACTGTGGCTCATTTAAGACTTGATAGTGAAGTTGCAAAATTGAGATCAAAGTAGTTTTCAAACACATAATCTCCTTCTTTTAAGTAGAATCTGTAGATTATGCAGTGTTTCCTGGGTACGCATAAACAACAGGCTTCATGAAACCTCATCATTTAGTAGTCTTGAGACAATGGTACATTCTTACAAAACTTGTCTGTGACAACTCGTTATTATAGCAGAAAACTAAACTAACACGTCCTTAGGCCTGATCACTGAAAGGTCTATTCTCAGTTTAGGATCACATTCTGCCTAACACATAGAGAAAAAAAAAAAAAATCTGTAAGGCCAAAGAGAAAAACACATCCCAGACTAAGGACAGTATAGACTTGGACTTCCGCTTGTCTTCAGCACATCCCATTAGGCCCATTTGTGGGTCTACTAACATGATCCAAAACTCAAAGAGGCCAAACACTTTGTGTCTCAGTTGTTCTGGCGCTAGAGCTGTCCCTGTGGTTTGCAGCCACACTTGTCTCCCCAGTGCCAGAAATGTGCAGCGCAGAGCTGGCCCAGCACTGCTGACAACTGTGAGAAGTTTGAGGGAATGAGCAGCCAAAACCAGAACCATGCATGAAGCTCACTTTTGCAAGATCTCAAGACTTTCTTCTGGACCAAGCCAGGGATCTCAGTGCCTAACTCCCATTATTTAGGGAGAAGGCAGGCATCTGATTTCCCTGTGGGTATAACCTCTTCTCCAGGACAGCTAACATAGGAACTTATCAACTTCACGTGTATGTCAATACTTAAGCACAACTTTGAAAAGTCTTTTCTTCTGCTGTGTCCTTTTCTTTTTAATAAGAATAAACAATTAAAAAGGTATAAGATTGTCATTTCCAGGGTTGCTTTTGCAGTATCAATATATAACTATATACAGAATCAAGCAGAACATTGAACTCCTTTCGCTGAGTTGTCAAAGATGGAGCAAGGAGAGGAAAAAAGAAATAAAGCTCATCTCCTTTTCCCACCGGAACCATGCACTGGGCCGCATGAGCATCTTCCCACATTGCACAGCTGTGGCTTCCACTTGAACACAGCAGGAACAGAGGGATTGTGGCAGGAGCCAGCCTGGCCTCCTCACCTTGAAACACTGCCTTGAAACATCATATTTGGGGTCAGTCAGATGTACAGGATGGGGAACCACCATCTGAGAAGCAGATAACACCTGCCAGTCATCAAACCACCTGCAGGAGTGGATGGAAACTCAGTCCAGCGGTGCAGCCCCAGACCCAGTGCCAGGGGCCCCAAGCACCCACACAGCTGGTGAGCTCTCCTCCCACATCAAGAGACCCATTGGTACCCAGTCATGGAGATTCCAAGCCATAGGCTCTCATCTGGGAAGAGAAAAAGTGTCAGAAGGTTTTTAATCTGAAGTCTTTTCCTCAATACGTAATGTTGCAAAATCCAGTTTCATGCTTTTGTGATTAGTAACTCAATTGCAGTGGTTGCTCCTAAAATTACATCGGAAAGACTTCAGGACACTATGCATAAACATGTGTATTAGAACATAGAGGCTGTTCCCAAAAAGGTAGGAAAAAAATCCATTTTTTCTCAAATCCAGAAACTTTGACATCACATGTATGCATAAGAGATTAAGTGAAATGCCAAAAGTAACAGTTTCAATTGGATTTCATTACTCTGTGATGAGGTTGTCCTCTGTTATTTTTGGTATAGCTCTTAATGAGCTGAGCAACTATGCCAGTCTAATAAAGATTTGCTTAAGGTCTTTCTTCAATTTATAAAATGTAATTTTAAATAAATCACAATTTATTCTGACTAAGGAGTAACATAAAAGACTCAGTTGCATAGCAGAAGTTTCATTTTGTGTTCATGTACATAAGAGGGTTATTTTGGTGATCTCCCTAGCAATCCCTTTTTTTCCCCCTTTTTTTTTCCTCTGGATTTCCATCAAGCATGCACTCTTCTTTTAATGGTCTGGAACTAGAAGTTTCATGGGGTGGAGTTGAAAAAAATGGTAGAGAGGAAAAATAATTTCACACTTAATACCTGATAGGGTGGGTCATTTTTGCAGAATGGAATATAATTTTTTTTTAATTTCTTCACTGAATAAAATACATTTGTCCCATGTTACTTACACCTCATTCAGACATGAATGTCTCCTTTATTCACACACTGTGAAGAAAGATGTCTTCACTTTGGAAAAGACTCTGGTTAGTCAAATAAGAAGGAGATTCTCTGAGTATAAAATTGCTTAACAAAAATGGCATATTTCATAACGAAAATGAAAAATCAAAAAGACCTCTCCATGTCTCTGCAAGAATTCTTTGTTTAAATGAGTGCCACATGTCATGGCTTCTCATGGAGAGAGGGGAATTTTTCTTTCTGAATCTCACATATGGTACACAGTCTAAATCAGACAGAGATAAAAATGCAAGCAAACTATGCACAGTTTTGTCATGTGGGCTCTTAGGATACTAATGATGCCTGTTTATCAGAAAAAGTAATTAAAAGAAAAAAAGCAGAATAAGTTCAGTTTAAAGCAACTAGGCCCACTCTTTCCAGTAGGATTATCAGTGGTAAAAACTAATCTCATTAAAGCATCATTTATTTTCCCCTTCAAATGCTTTTCCACATGATGCAATGGATAGGCACTGTGAGACTTGAAAATCTATAAAACGTTTGTTTTCAATACTTCAGAAATTTCATCATTTTCAAGGTTCTGGTAGGCCTTTTGATGCAATGACACTACTCTGCAACTGAAACCTTTGGTGCCAGACCTCAAGCATAAAAGACAGCAAGGTCCCAAGTATCCCTGCTTACCTGAATAGATCCTTCATAGAATGCTGCGTTCTCAATGGGCCTAAATTCCTTATTTAAAATAAAGAATGCTAATAAAGGGAAAAAATGTTGGTTTGTTTTTTTTTTAATCAGTATCAGCAAGACTATATAATAGTCTTATATAATGAGTATATAGTCTATATAATGAGAGAATATTACCTTCATATACTTGTAAGCAATGACAATAACATGTATGTTCTTAAAATAAAATTCATTTTGATAATCCTTCAGAGCAAACCATACAAAAAACTCCCAAACAACATCAAAACCCCTAGAATAATTACCTCTTGTTTAATAAATTACTTTTTCTACTTACCCTCCCTTTCAGTCTTCCAGGAATAGCCTGGCATATACTCTGGTGTCTGTTATAAATGGAGATTAATAAAGCTTATGTTTTAAAGGAGTTTAATAAAGTACAGAACAAATTAAGCCAGAAGTAGCACAACAAAAAGCCTATTAATAGTGCTACACCAGGGCCCTCTTAAAGGTCCATAGCTTTAGTCCATTCCAAGTATCATCTTGCACAGTACCTTGAACAGGATGTGGGTTGAGAAGGTTTCACAATGTGTCTGGTTTTCTGCAAACCAGTTGTTAACTTTTGGGTTAGTTTTCGCTAAAACTGTCAAATGATCATTGCTCCAAATTTGATTTCTAAATTTTTTTATTCCCTTATTAGATGTGTATTTTGGGGCACAAGATACACACTGGGTTTTGTTTGATCTACCTTTACAGAGTCAGTTAGTAGGTTTAATTATTCTAATAATAACCCTCACAGTTAGGAAATTTCTGCCCCAGTGCTACTTACACCCCCTTGGAGCACCCAAAATAATCCTTTTTACAATGATAATGCAATATTACTTCCAAGTTAATAATTCTTTTTATTTTGGAAGTCGAAGAATACAGTAGGATGTAGGATCATTTCCATGTTCATTTTAATTATCTATTAATATTTAGAGCACTTCACAGAATTTGAGATGAGAAAAAAGTACATGTATCAAAATACTGAGCTCCTTGGTTTGCATTTTCAAGAAGATTAATAATTTATTACAATTTAATTAAAGCTCAAAACAACAGAAGATAGAAAATAACTTTTTAATATGAGCAATTATTGACAAATAGGAAGAATCATGTGAAGGAAGCAAGGGGAAATATGTCCATACCATATAGCTAATTTACAACTCAGCAAAGTACCTCATGTGTAGCCATAGCAGTGCTGAGTTAGCTGGCTATTTACAGTTAGGTATCTGGGGACTGAATCCACAAGGGATGTAGGTGTGGTGACTCTTCATTTTGCCTTAGCAAACTAAGGCAAGTATTAAACCCACTGTACTGACAAGTCTCAGGTAGCTGCCTTACATCCCTCCCTCCACCGACAGGAAAATAGGAGTATGGAGTGAGGTTCACAGGTCAGCAACAGGGACACACATGGACACCACATGAAAGAAGGGACCATGTCTGCCATCCTGCCACTCTCCTCAGCCCAAAAGCACTGGATTAGACACCTTTGGGAAACTGGTCTTCGATATCTTGCACTAGGCACATAGGATTTCTGTCTGTGCATTCATCTCCTGGTTTCAGCTGGGATAGAGTCAATTTTATTCTTAGTAGCTGGTACAGTGCTGCACTTTTTGGATTCAGGTTGAGAATAATGTTAATAACACACTGATGTTTTGGTTGTTGCTAAGCAGTGCTTACTCTAAGTCAAAGACTTTCCAGTTTCCCATGCCCTGCCAGTGAGCAGGTGCACAAGAAGCCAGGAGGGAGAACGGCCAGGACAGCTGACCTGAACTGGCCAAAGGGATATTCCACACCACAGAGCATCATGTTCAGTGTATGAACTGGGGGATGTTGGCTGGGGCAGGGGGGTGATCTGTGGCTGGATGGGCTAAGCACCAATCAGCAGGTGGTGAGAAACTGGGTTTTTTTTCTCAACACTTGAGTCTTACTGATTTTTTTTGATTTTTTTTTTTATTTTTGTTAATCCTCCACCCTATCGACAGAGAAGGGGCAGGGAGTGAACAAGTGGCTATGGGATACTTAGTTGCTAGCTGGGTTTAAACCACAACAGTGCACAACAGGCTTATGATCTCTCTTGAATCACAGCTGGAAGAAACATCAGCACAACTCATTTTATATACAAGAACCTAAGAAGCAGGGTCTCTTCTTGTGTGTTAAGATATATCCTAACTTGAAGCATGATGTTCTTCACACCTCTTGAAGCTGGGACACTGAACAGTCCAGCATATGAAATACATAAAGGTTGGTGGGAAAGAAAAAGCAATTCAATGCATTACATGTGGCTTGAGGGGAAGGGCAGTCTTGCTGGGAGAGTAAAGATGTGGATGATGCCCAGAGAAACTTACATAATACAAATTTATATCTTATTAGGTTTTCACAGACAGAAAAAATACATACCTACTTTTTTTAAACTTCACCTCTCCTCTTGGAGGCTCTTAAATCTCTTTTGAACTCTAGGGGTTTTTCCACTCTCTGATATCTCATGCTTTTAGTTCCTTTCCCTCAGCCTCTCTGGACCTCACTCCCTCTCCCTGTCATCATTGTTGCTGTTTAAATGAGACAGACAAGTCACTTCTCCTGGCTGTCCCCTTCTTTCTTCCTCTCCCACAGTTCCCTTGCCTGAAGCAGGATATCCAGCTCAGTCACACTCCAACCCAGCTCTTTACAACACTACAGCACACAGCTATGGACCAACTGTGAGCTCTTTGATAGTGCATACTAAATTCTTTGGCTTTCTAGGGTCAAACTTCAGGGTTATTTTATTGAAATAACGCATTCAGCAAAAACACTAATACTTTAAATCATTTGTGTCAGGAAACAAAAAACCATGTTCTCCCATGATTTTTTCTTTCAACAAATAAAATTACAGCATGATAGGAAATAGGCAGGAAGAGATGTCAAAAGGCTATTTGAAGTGATATCAAAACAACTCTTCTCGACACAAGCTAGAATCAATTTCAGTTCATTTAATCCTGACGTTTCAACATCTTCAGTCTAGCAATACTGCAGCCTTCCTCAACAATATTTTTAAGAGTTCAGTTATCTTTACAACTGAGAAGTTATTCTGAATACATTCTTTAAATCACTCTTAATTAACCAGTGCTTTAATTACTTTAAATGACTTAAATGTACAGTTCATCCTTTTCCCTTCTTTCTACCTTTTATGTGTTTGAATACTATCATTGTACTCCCAAGTCTCATTTTCCAGATAAATTCAGTTTTTCCAGTCTTTCCCATATCTCAGTCTGGATCCTTCTCAAGTTTTTTATATCTTTCTTGGTATCCAGTACGCAAAATAGCCACAACTCTCCAGCTGAGGCTTTGAGAGAAGAAAGATGGAGTGGCAGAATTACTTCAAATAGGCCCAACCAAAAGAAATGTGACTCATTTTACATTAAGTGTGGGTCTTGGTGAGTGAGGTGGCACAATCAAAGTAACATTCCAAAAACTCAACTCCATATTTTCCAACAATGGTAGAAGATTCAGCACTTTTTGAAAAGCAGAGCCCTTAAATGCATGAGAGCATCACAATGTAGAACCAAACTGTCATTTGCTATGAAAATCCCTGAGTAAGGAATGGCCAAAGGCTGATGTCAGCTCTTATATCTGATACTAATAATCACTGAATGCACTCCTATAATTTTTAGTTGGAGGATGAATTGAAGTCTTGATTCTGCAAAAGACTATATATACCACCTAAGCCATATTTCTGTGTAGTATTATGGGGTCCTCTGCAACTGGGTTATTTGCTGTTTGCACAAAACCAGATGACTTTATAAAGGTAGGAGGGAAGACAGCAAAAATTTTGGGGTTCCCAGAAGGTGTTAAACCTTTTTACTTTGGATATTGTATTAGCCAAAAATAGTTCTCATAGGAAAAAAACATTTCTCTTTGTCTAACACTTTCCAAAATGGAATAAAACCTTTAAATGAGCTAAAAGTTTTTATACCATGGTATTCTACAAGGTTTTAAATTATAGGTTCCTGATTCTTCCATCCCTAAACAGTAGCCAAATATAATAATGTAGGGAATATAATGCCAGTTTAGCAGGTTTGGAAATAATGTTGTTGTTTTTCTTAATACAGAGCACTTTCACATACTCCCTGCTATGTGACTTTCAAGAATGGTGATGTGGCAATGTATAGTTGGCAAGGTATGCTCCATGACAACGGTTAATTAGTAAATAAATTATCCCAGGTCCATTTCCACTGTGTAACAGCACAGTATGCAGGTTTAAGCTCCAAGCTGACTAATTCTAATAGTTATAAAAGAAATGTTGCTTTGCTTTGATATATGCTTTAATTTTCTCCATTGACAAGCAACAGATTCAGGAGCCAGATATAGTTCTGGTCTCCAGCACAGTGGCTCTAAACTGTAGGAATAGCTAATGAATGTATTGGGATGGTAAAACGATGTACAAGTTTACAACCTATTTTAGAGAATAAAATAAGATATTTAATCACAGACCTTCATAATGAGCCCAGACTCTTCCCATGCCCCATTCTATATTAAACCTACACAGGGAGGCTCCTGTACCCTCGTCCTAACATCAGGCACAAGAAAAGAGACAACACACAGACCACATTATATGGTAATTTCTAGCAATTTTTAGGAATTTAAAGTTTCATCTTCAACTTTGCCTTAAGGCAGAGTAGGAGCATTCAGGCAGGTTACAAGGGGGAGGTAATTCAGGAAGTTGCTGCTTTTCAGAAACAGTCAAGGAAGATCCCTTAACACAACAGGACGGGAGAATTCCTCGGGCACAATTCACTGGACACTAACACCATATTTTCATGCCTGCAGTGATGGTGAATGTATGCTCTCATCTCACCAAGTGGGCATAAGCTCAGGAAGAAAGGCTCACCTGACCTTCTGTGATCAGAAATTTCTATTAGGGTTGCTGCTCCACTAAGAATCCTCTGCTTCACCTGAGCAAGCCATCCAAATTCACATCACCCAGCAGGACCTCTCTGTCCCTCTCTCTCCAACTCGCTCCATTCTCAATGGGAGAACTACCTTTGGTATCATCCTGATACAAAACCATGTTGGATAAAATGCTGATAAGCCTTCTCTTATTAACTTAAAGTGCAAAATCTCTTCCAATTTATAAATGAAGGAAGTAGCTGTTGGCCTGTTTTAAAATTGTTAAGCACACTATCTAGGTCAATTGAGTTTCATCACAGAATCTAGGTCAAGATTTTTACATGCGGAGGGAATTCATATGTCTCTTTCTTGTCTTGTTCCTCTGGTCTCTTCTTAGGGGAAAATTTATGCTTCAGCTTAAGGATAGTTCTGTTGAATTCAACAGCAGCAAGGTACAAATGCCTTAAAAAAGACACTTTTGTGTGTTCACAGAACCTCTTGTTTGGCCAGATCCATATGCTGAACATTGCTACCACTTTATAAACAAATAGACCTTAGTAAGAGGGAGAGCAAATTTTCTGCAGCTCTACATCAGCAGACACCAAGAAACTCAGTGAAGATTCACACCCACTGTGAATCTGACTGCAAACACTGAATTTTCTACATGTACAAGGCTGGAGGTTGCCTGAAAAATAAGATCCCCCTACATTCATAGACAGAAATTCTATTGGTGTCAGTGGGAAGCCTGGGATAGTATAAATATTTTACACACATGTTGGTATATCCTGTGTCTACAGAAGAAAATGTTTGTTTAATTTAAAGTAAATGCATGCAGTGGGTCACATCCTCAACCTGACTACAGTTCTCTGCCAGAGCCATGTCACCTTCTAATGCTGAAAGACTGCACAAGTCTCTGGATGCACAGAGAAGCTCAAGAATATTTTAAGTTTCATAAGTATAAAAAGACAATAACTTAGGCATTCCATAGTCTGCTTAACATGAAATAGAACCTCATGATCATACAGTCACATTCCTATACTTCTCAAAAAAGGCTATTTTTTGGATAGGGGAAAATTTAATGCTCAATAAATGTTTTCCATAAAAGAAGATGTAAATGTAGAGTAAATCTTATTGTTAGAAGGTCACTTAGATAATCTTCTGGCTCTCACCAGCTGTTATTATTCTGAAAAATGTGAAAAATCTACCTGTTCCTATACTTTCTGCTATTTATTGCTGTTGAACTTTCTAATAATATATAGTGATAGCGTGTTTCCCCCTCTTATACTAAGGTCAGCTGAGCAAACGTGGGGTTTTTTTAAAGAACATTTTGTGATTTTTACTGGGCAATTTCATTGAAAAAGTTTGTCTCATAAGCCACAGTTTGTTAAAAAACACTTGAAAAAATAAAGCCTTAGCCAAACTTCTCTGAAGTTCATTGTACCAAAAATCAGACCAACTACTGCACAAGATCTGTTTGAAATCTCCAATGGTAAAAATCTCTCTCCCTTGAGATTTCAAATTTTCACTATCTTTTAAAATATATAGTGACATACATAATGGGAAATATATAGTGGTACTTTGCTGCATCCCTGCTTCATCTGCGAGAAAAGCAGGTAAAAAAAAGTAAAATAGTAGAACTGGACACAATATTGCTAGAGCAGCACTCCACCACCACACACAGAGGTAACACAGCCTCTCATTTCCCAGTCATACAAAACCATTCACATACCGTGTTTTAGCTCTTGTAGACAAACATCAACATGAGAACTCATGAACACTAGAAAAACAACTTCTCTTACAATTTTGTTTCTTCTCAAGACTGATCATTCAGCCTCTGCCTTTCTCCAAGAATGAAATATCTTTCTTAATGTATGACCTTAAATATAGCTGAAATAAATTAATATGACCTATGCTTATAATTCATCATTCTCATTTTTTTGGTCATCCACAGTTAAACTTGACATCAAATTCATAGGGTTCCTTGCAAACCATTGATGAAATTGTTAATGTTAATGAAGTTCCATATGATCTTCTCATGCACTGATGATTGCCCATTTCAAGTTATATCTAATGTAGGTTGTCTATGTCTCATTTGGGCAATAGAGAATCACACAATCCACTCTGGAGAACCACACCAGCGAATTTATCCACCTTTCTGCATATTACAACATCATTGATCCAAATTGTGTAACAAATCCTACTGAAGTCAGGGAGGAAACCCACTCCCTGGCAGCTTCTGCATTGCATCTTTGCAGCATAGCTTTCTTCCCACCAGATGTTGCTGCACCATTTCAGGACAATCCAGAATTGATCCCACTGTGGCCTAATTCCGAAATTACCCCAAGAAGAATAAAAGTCTAACTTTTAAAGTCCTGATGTAATGGCTGAATTACGGCTAAAACACCCAACTCCTCCTCTGCAAGTACAAATTACTGGCCTCAGACTGCCCTTCTAAAAGCTTAGAATCCATGAATTTCACACACACAGTTAAGAGCACTGAAACATGCTGGCCTCCCTCCATCTCTTGAAAAATGGTTACTAAGCACCTGAATATTATTTTGAATTTTAAGGCATGAACGAAGGAAGAGAAACGTGGATAAAACTAGTTGAGGCTTTAGTTTCACAGTCAGAAATTAGTTCTCTTTCTCAGTGTTCAGGAAGTCTTGACAGTACCCTGTGAGTCTATACCTATTTAAGAGCAAAACATCATTCAGAATGGAATAAATAGATCCATT
This sequence comes from Peucedramus taeniatus, assembly GCA_013400575.1. NCBI lineage: Eukaryota > Metazoa > Chordata > Aves > Passeriformes > Fringillidae > Peucedramus > Peucedramus taeniatus. The sequence goes on along the minus strand of WBNO01026191.1, from coordinate 181,105 downwards.
AACAAGTCCCCATCACATGTGCCTTTGAGATCTGCCCGGGCTCTCTGTAAATTGCCTATGTCCAGTGGCCGTCTCCTCGTGGTTGGTCCTGACAGTGGCCAGTAAGGAGGGAGATTTCAGGAAAAGCCATTACTCTCAGTTTGTGGGGGATTTGGGTGGGCTTTTTTTTAACTCCCCATTGCAGTCACAGTTCCAGCACACTGCAACTGCAGAGACACACAGGAGAGACAAGGCATCCCTGGAGATGTGCCTGGCACCACCTAGACAAGCCCAGCACATGCACCAGGCAACCCAGAAAGTCCCTGTGGCATGGCGGCACCATGGCAAAGTTTCCCTGGGCAACACAGAGGGTGATGGCACTGAGAAGGAGGTTGCCAGGGCAGAAAGAAGGAGGTTTGGCTCCTTCTATTGCCAGACCCATGGGAATTGCCCTGGGCTCCTGCCTCCTTCCTCTCCCACCACTATCTTGGCAGCCCCCCCTCTGCTGTCAGGCACAAGCAAACTTTCCATTAGTCAGAGAAAAAGCATCCAGAAGTACTTGCTATGGATTTATTCAATATAGCTTTAACCATATTTTGAACTGCAAGATCAATGGCACTGTACATATACCATTATTTTTTATACGGAACAAATTCATTTTCACACTTGGTATGCAATTAAACACCAGAGTCATGAAGAAGCACAGTTTCTAAAGGCCAGTTTCTAAAGCACATTTTATGCTGGGAGAGCACTGCACAGCTACCCCCTAATAAGATGTAATATAGACCACAGCAAGGCATGTGATAGTTTGATTAAAGTGAACACCATGGCCAATAAGCAAAATGCTTAAAACTGTAAATATTACCTAAGCTAAGAACATGATGGGAAAAAAGAAAAAAAACACAGAGAACAGATCTGACAAGTCCTTGAACAATGTTTCAGCTTCTCATGGCTTGAAATAATTTTCTCATGTTGGGACTGTTGTTTGCTCTGAAGTGATTCTTATGTGAGGGCAAATTCACTGTAACCTTTCCCACACGCCTGCTCCGCAGCATGTACGTGGCTTAAAGAGAAACTTCCACCCTCTGGAAAGCTCACCAGCACATAACCATTAGCTACAAATTTCCTCCACCTTCTTCCTGCTTCTTTTCATTTGTCTCCTCAGAGGTGCTAATTAACTGCACTGGTCATGCCCAAAAGCAAGCTGCCTTCTCTCGCAAGCCGATTTTCTCTCCACAGCTGAACTTTCACAGAGAACCACAGGAATAGAGGCTGCATTTCACCCAGAGAGATGCACTGACATAGTGAGACACATCCTCGCTTCTCTGCTCTTTTTCCACCGAGCTAGGCATTAGCCAGCTGCATCCCAAAAGTGCAGCTTATCCTCTGTAAGCCCAGGATTGAGCCAGGAGAAGTCTGGACAAGTCTGCCACGTGGCCACTGCCGTTCCTGACCAGCAGGTACCTCCACTGCTGTGCCTGGAGTATAGCAAAGCAAGTTCACATATTTTATGCCTAACATGGCCTAAGCAAAAGTAAAATGGATCTCTCAAGATCCTGACCTACAAGGGGCACTGGAGCTGCGTGTTCTGTTGACCAGTTTGAGTCCATTTTTCTGGGAGTGCTCAGCCTGTCCCCTACATTGAGGTTCATGGGGGACCAGTTGTGCCATATTCATTCACCTCCCCCTATACAGTCTGGGATGACTTCCTACCACAGAGGTAGACAGAAGTTATATTACCCCACAAAGCTGTTTGATTTCACTTTTGCATGAAGTGTGCAAGGTTCTGTTCATCCTCACCCTAAGGACTCCCACTTCAGGCAGAGACAATCTGGCAGTGTGGTCTGCATGCTCTAGGGCTTAAGGAAACCTTCTGAAATAGCTTTCTTCTATTCTGAATTTATTCTCCCCCAAAAAATCTGATTTTTTTCATCCCCATCCTCATTCTCCCTCCCCCTGCACCTAAAGCAGCTCCTTCCCTCTGTCTTCCAAGAATTCCCCTTTCCAAGCTATATTTTATCAGGGCAGTCTCAGTTTTGGCACATTTCCTTTTGGGCTCAGCTGGCTGATGTCTTCCCATCCCATGCATTCCTCAGGTCAAAGGTATACCCCAAAATGTACTCACTCCCTCTAACCCAAGGGAAGCAATGGAAATTGTCAGATTTGAGGACAGCAGCTGGATCAGTGAAGACAGCCAAGACTGTAGAGTCCACATGATTAATTTCAGGGAGGTACTTATTGAAATCATGTTCACTTAAAAAAAAAAAAAAGGCAGGAGGGGAGTTCAAAATTTGGACTGAGATTCATTGCAGTTGCTATTTTTATTGAAGTAGTTTGCCCATCCCTGATGGACTTGTGTTATCACAATCATTTCTATGCTGGCAACAGCCTGCAATGTCAGAAGCACAGAAGTATGATTTCACTGCAGCACTAAGCCAGGGGAGAATCTGAATCATGAAAAGCTCTGATGGGAACATGAATAGTTTAAGAACCCACAAATACAGTTTTGGTGAACTAACTTCTTTTTCCTGAAATGTTCCTTTTTCCCACTTCCACTTCTAGTATCACATCCCAAGGCCACCTCTTTTATGCTTTAGTCTTGGAAGAGGGTCTGGGGGTGAATTTGACAATAAAACAGGTAGCAGAAAGGGATTAAATTTTACTCTCAGTCTTCATACAACTGCACTGTAATCTTTTCATTTTAATGAGTGAAATGATGTAATAAAATCTAACACTCTATATAGCCAAGATTCCTGCTGCAGAATCTCACCTATGGTGAAGTCTTTTACCCCTGAGAAACAAACAGCAAACCTTCCATAAATTAATTTATGCTTAAGGAGCGTGGATGAAAGCAGTACAAGGCAGCAGAAAACTTATGGAAAATGTGTGTCTCCTGCAATCACTTTTCTTAGAAGGAGGATCTCCTGAGGCAGTAGAAGCAAAATTGAAAGTCTTGGATATTGCTGGAAATAGGGATTTTATTTCAGCATTCAAGAAATTGGTTTTCACTAAAGGAAACATATCTCCTATGTAACCTGATGATGATGATGATGTATAAATTATCTGTGCCCCATAGACCATTTAAAAAGCAAAACCTGACTTCTTTTGGTTGATTTCACTTTTTCTGGTGCTGCAAACACAAGTGTCAACTTACATGAAGCGGAAAAGGTGTTTAGTGGTCAGGAAACATGTCCTTTTTAGTGCACAGGGAATGCAACTCTCAGACAGAAATAGTCCACCAAAAAGAAAAAAGAAACTTCATGATTTATTATTCTGATTTACAAGCATGACAACTGTTACCTTTTGTAAAAAATATCACCATTACATCTTTGCAGAAACCCATAAACATCAAAGAACAAAAAGCGAGGTTTTGCTATCTCACAACAGCAAAGTAAATTAAAGATGCAATTGAAATAAAAAGCCCCATAAAGCCATTTTTGTTTCCAAAAATCTGTAGGTAGGTGCTGTGCTCACATTACATCTGAGTGGCTTTCTTACCACGGCCAACCTCAGCACAGTTCGTCTCAAAGTGACACTCTTAAGTCATGACACAAACACAGGTTTGTATTTGTGTCCTGTATCAGGTCCTGCCACCAGACCACAGAAGAAGTTTTAACCAGTGTGGTGCTTAAGGCAGCAATGGCAGACAGGAGCTCACAGCAGAAGAAGCCCTTACACCAGGGCCTTCACAAGCAGAGCACAGCTTAACCTGAGAAGTAATGGGGATGTCTCTAAACCAATGCAAACTGCAAAATATCAGGAAGTGCTGCAATACAGCACCAAACAGCTCCAGGATTTCCACAGGCATCTGTCAGGAATATTCAGCATGAAAAGCCTTGAGCCAGAGGGCTGAAGCAGGTGGATTCCCTCCTAGCTCTATTTTTCTACTGTTTTTCTTCAATAGGATACAGGGAAATTTTTTACCACCTTTAAATGCATGTCACAGAGTCAATGTATGTACTGCAGAGTGAGGGGGTTTTGGTGTTAATATCTTTAGAATTATAAAATAGTGCTATAAAAGACAAATATACACATGAAATTATGTATGTGCCATCAATACCTTGGAGTACTGAAGAAATTTATCTTGAAATAATGAAAAGGTATATAAATGACAACAAAAAATCCAGTTTAGATTTCTTGACAGTTGCCAATCACTGTACAAAGGTATGTTACATAATCAAGAACAAAGCAGTAAAACGGATACCATGCACCACAAGTTCTCATTCACAACATTCACAGATCTCTTCTAAAATAACAGCAAATGTAACTTGATAGATTCATATATCTCCAGTACTGTGCAAAAAGAAAAGCATTTTTGTAGATGAAATAGAAATAGAGTGGTCCTGCCAAAAATTTGGGCTACACAATGTAAAAGTTCATGCCCAGAATGGACATTCACTTCACTTCATTGAGATCTATTCCATTTCATGACTTAGTGTTAAATGCTATTAAAGCAGCTGCTGAGTACAAAAGTAAGCTGATGTACCAGACAGACTTTAGTGTCCAAGAGAGATGGAAGAAACTTTTTTTTTTTAATATAGCTCACATTTGCACTACATCAACAGTAGTCATTCGTCAAATCCCAGATAATATTATTTGGGAACATGTCAGAGCTACTATAATAATACAAACATTTAGGCCACATTGGGACTACGCTAAACACACAGTAAACCATTCTGAGTACAAAAGCAACGTGAGCAGTTTTCTGGCCTTATCAAATCTAACACGAAAATATGGAATTGAACAACAATAACAACAATCACAAAAAAGCAGCAACAAATCTGGTTTAACAACTGCTCAGTAAATATGTTAATAATCTAAAATCATTGAGTACATTAACCCATCCACTCCTTTCTTAATGTTTCTGTTACATAATGGTGAATTCTCATAAAAGTACAAGAGTCGTCTACAGAACATGGTTACAAAGCCATTCCCAATGAAGTGCACCAGTATAGCCTGACTTGCAAACAGCAAGGCAAGTTAATAACAGGGTAATGGAGAAGGTGCAAAAAGTTCTCGTCTCTTATGATCTGCTGTGTCTTTTTTTCAAAATATATTTCATATATATGTGGCAGGAAAAATGTAGGTGGCTTTGTTGACTCTGGCTGATCTGAGGACCCAGGTGTTTCTGATAACAGCAGAATCCTTTTGTCCTCATAACATTTCATCTCTCTTGCTTCAATATCTGGTTTCTCACTAAACATTTGCCTTGCAATCTATTCCAAGGGTTCAGAGCAGTGGGATCCCTCACGACAGCAGCTGTAAACGTGCACAGCTCAATTACCCCTGGGTGCAACTTCCCCAAACTCTGCTGTCCTCCATCCTCTTAAAGAAAAATCGAAGACTGATGGCTTCTTGAGAGGCATCAGCTTTCCTTGATACATTCACCATAGGGAGATGAAAACAAGTTTCTCACTGCAATGATAACAGGAATCAGAACAGTGGGGCTCTCTTTGAAGAGACAGCTTGTTTTTAACACAAAATTAGCTCAAGGATTTTAAAAAGGCTAAGAGAGAGAACAAATATTGAACTGCATTACTACACTGTTTCTCAAGATGAAGTAACTAATAATGGTACTATTAGAAGAGAAAGGGGAGAAGAAAAAGGCTGTTTATATTTTTAATAAAGGAAATGTGATAAAAAGCACACTCACAAGAGGCAGAAAAACAAAAAGCCTGCAAATCCTTGTTTCTTTCAGTGAGCTTCAGTCAAAGATAACCATAGTTCTTTGACTGACTCTTCACTGCACATTGCCTTTGTTATCTCTTCCTGCTCTTGCAAAGGTTTTTCTCTTCCCTTTCTCAGCAGCTGTTGCCACAGGCAAAATCAGCATCTTCTTCATCATTTGCAGGAAATTACAGTGCTAGACATCACTCCATTCACAAATTGTGGCTCCACAATGACTACAACAATGTGAAGCCTGAGTGGCCCAACAGGTTTTAATTTACATCAGGTAACTGGATTTGTAATTGTGCCAATGGGAACAGTACCTGGCCCAGAGAGCCAAGCCATAAACAGGTGGGAAGAAGTTTGGAGAGAGTTCATCACCAGGGATATGAGAAAAGTGCGCGTGAAAAGAGTTTAGTCAGCAGTCAGCTCTAATTTTTTTTTTTTTTTTTTTTTACCACAATGGGTTTATCCAAGAGCCCTGTAGACTTTAATCTGGGCACATTACACAATCCTGTCTACTGTAGCATTCAAAGGCAGGTGTATTCAGAGACGCACACACAGAGATCATTCGCAATCTCTGAATCACAAAGATATTTCTGCTGGCTCTTTGCTCTGCCACCTGTACACTCATCGTTAAGTCAGAGACCAGACCCGCCAGTCGATTGTACAAGTTCAGAAAATCAAAGCCAGGCAGACGATGGCGTGGGAGGCTGAGCATGAATTGTTGCAGGGCTCTGACTAACGCTGCGGCAGGGAAGCGCGCAGGAAGCTGTGCAGAGCCAGGAAGGACACTGCCCCGGTGCTTCCTTTCTGCCACTTCAAAAATATCCACTAACAGACCTCTTCTAAAAAAAAAAGTGCTTTGGACACAACCTGACATTAGCTCTTGGCCTTTGCCTCATATTATCTTACTGAAAAATAGAAGGAAAGTACTGCAAGTAGTTAATAGCTTCTCTTAAACAGGATGCTGAGGATAATGATTACAAGGCACTCTGTAGAAAAGACTTTGAAACATTCAAGCTCTGGACATGGATACAGTTTGTTCAAGCCCTTGTTACTGCTTTGTGAACACAGAACAAAGTGTTTTCTTTCACTTACTCCCTTCCTGGACACTCTTCACGTACTCTCTCTCCACAGAGTGTTTTAAAAGAGAATGTCAAACAACAATGACAACAACAACACAGTCATACTGGTTACACCATACACAGTTATTTATATTGCCTTTAGTTTTGGAGTTCACAGGGGTTGTGTTATCACAAACTCAGAGTCATGCTGAAATCTAGGCTTAAGACAGAGCTACCAAAACGATCTCTGACCCTGAGTGAGGCACTTGATCTCCCAGTGCTTCTATTAGTCGTGCCATAAAACTGGGTAGAAAACAGCACCCCAATGAAATACAGATGGTTCCTTAGAGATGAAGCTATCTTTCATAAATTACAAATGTAAGGGCGTACATAAAAAAGAATCTCAGATTTTCTTCCCTCATTTTCTTACGTGCTTTGCTAAAATCCTGCACAGCTTCATGTTTTTCCTAGTTGTGTCAGAATATTGAGCTTACACACAAAGATATATCTGATTCACAGCTAAAAAGTTGCCCTGATAAAATTCAGCCTTATGCAAAGTGCTTTCATAAGCCTTACTGACCACTCAGTATAAGCCACTGCAAGCAGGACTTATAGCAGCAGGAAGCTTGAACTTAAGAAATGGCAGCTCTGTAATTGCTCTGTGTTTTAAAATTGATAGGTTTGACCTTCTACATTTATCTTCTGTGGTCATTAATCAGTTCTGAGGTGAAAGCCAAAGTTACAGCGTTATATCCTTTCACTATTCATTTTTAGATAAAATTCTAATCTTGTATGTTGTTTAATATTCCATATTGAGAGTGGGGTGAAATGGTCCCCAGGAGCTCACAATCCATGCATAGCAAACCAAGTGCCAGGCATTCATTGTTAAATTATCAAAAGCGCACACCAAATTATACCGTCTTTTAAGGCTGTAAAGGGATTTCACTCCTACCTACCAACTAACTCCAGTAAAAGCCTTAGGATTTTTAAACACTATTCCAGCCACTGTATTCCCTGCAAAATTTCAGACTGAAAACCTCAAAATCCTTCTTCATAAATTCTTGAATCACGGACTCTTTGATCAACACCAACTGTACCATTCAAGGATTTTTGTAAATCCTGAGTGCCTTGGGAAATGCAATATACATGTAGCAAAAGGGTTACCTAATGGCCATATGGAATGCAGTTTATTCCTGCCCACTTGCAAGTAACATAGAAATGCCTGTATGAAATGTCTCTGGGGGCCTTGGTGCAAGACAGATGAAAATTCAGGGAATGGATAGAGCAGAGAACAGAGGAGCCGCTGTGAATGTTGAACTGCCATTCACATCAGTGAGTGTTTGATTCAAAAATGAGGACAGAAATGGATTACCACCTTTTATAAAGAGCAAAGCCTCTGACATGATTTAAAAGTTGCATCATAGGTACAATCAGACCTCAGCTGATCCACATTGCACTATCTGCAGGGCTGCACACAGGAAAAATCTAAGCAGAACCTAAATAATACACAAAGTCTCAGTACATGGCTTTCATATGTACTTTTCAATCAAAAGCTTTATAAAAGAATGAGTGTTAAAAAAATTGATGTTGATTAACCAGGTCTGACTGTAATTAAGTATATGAATAGAGAGAAAAATGCAAAATTTTATTAACTGTGGAAGGAATGCTAGATCCTTAACTGCCCAGCAAGTTCATGAAGACAAAGGAGATCAGTTTACAAGGGTTAAGTAAACATAATATTTTATATTACAGCTCAAATGAATCCAATTTCAACAAGACTCTGTAAGGGTCTAAAAATCGGTTTACCAGATTGAACATTTTTATGAACATTAAAACCCATTACATTGTTCTGAAGTACAGCTACCGAACAGCCAGAGCCACGTAAAGAAACCATTTGTTTCTTAGCCCTATGGCTGAATTGCTTCTAGCCTCCTTGCTATTCATGGCTGGTGGGTTCCCTGTATTTATTCCTACATGCCTACATGTTGTGCATTTTGTACTCCTTTAAGTTTCCAAGGCCATGTCCAAACAAAATGCATTCCTTAGTGGGTCAGCATAGGAATAGCCACACCAGACATTAACGTAATAACTTGGTGCTTACTGCAAATCTGAGAAAAGTAACCAGTGGTTGTGAAACACGAATTTCTGGTAAGGGAAGGAGGCAGTACATGAGCACAGTGCTCTGAAAAGTGCTGCTTTAGCAGGAATTGACCTTGAGGTCTTTTATTTATCTGTAGTATAGACACGCACTCACAACCTCCTCATTCTGTTTAGCTAATCACTGACTCTGATGAGGCTGCAAACAAAGCTGCCAATTAGCACTAATTATGATAGCCACATTTCATTCAGAAAAATTAGTCTGAACCATTGAGCTCCCTTGGAGAGGAAAAGTCCTTTTAAGTACTTTTCAAAAGACTTCCAGCATCCCATAGAATTACACCACAGGTACTATGTATTCAAAAGTGACAGCTCACCATTTGAGGGAAAATCAGCATTAGATAATGGAGAAACTGTTAATACAGCATGACACAAGCAGAGTGGACCCTCTGTACTTCCTGTAGCATTCAGAACAGTTCCCCCATCAAACCACAACCACCACTGCAAAACATGCCACTCCTGAGGAGCTGTGAAATCCAAACAACTCTCACCTTGCAGCTGATCATTTCTGCCCTGATGGTATTACAAACATTAGGACATTATTAGTTGTCTCGGTCTTACTTGGGCCATGCTCGTGTTGTGGCCAGTACAAAATAGCTGAGGCAAGCCACTGGCTCTGGGGAGACCCAAAGGGCCAAAGGCTGCCCTGAGGGGATGCACCCGAGGCGAGACCACTGAAGGCTGCATCCCAGAAAAAATTATCCCGGGCATTTGGAGCTGTAGGATTTTTTACAGCTGAATTGCAGGGCAGATAAACCTTTAATACACCTCACAAGCCAGGCACAATAAGGCTGGCTTGTCAATGTCACCACTAGCAGTTCCTCACACCAGGAAGGAGCCATGTTTTATTGCACCTGAAACACAATGCTTGACTTCTTGGGATGTGGAAGTAGCAGATGTGTCAGGTGAGCCAAAAGGGATCCTCCCTTAGGCAGGCCGGCAGGAATGAATGTCAGGTTTGTCTCAACCAGGCTCTTGCAGCTGTTACACTGAAAGGGCACATTATGAGAGGTGAACTAACACACTGGCATCTGTACTAGCTACATTAAAACCACCAAGAGCATGGACAGGATTGCCCACACCGTGTGTGCAGAAAGTGAAATGCATGGGTTTGTTTTGTGGCTCTTCCTTGATCTCCTCAAGACTCCACTGGCACAGGTTGCAGATGGGCAGGCTGTGTACCTGCACAGCAGGAGCAGGGCTGGGAAAGGGTCCAAATCCAGGAGGGAGCTAGGGAGTAACCCAGTGACTGAAGGTCTGGTTTGACCAGGAAAAGCACAGCCTTCCCAGTAAAGACAATGATGCGTTGCAATAGGAGTGGGTGGGTAGGGTGGGGCGAGGGAAGGCTTGAGAGAATTGAGCCCAAATGACTCCCACACTCCAGAGAGCTGGAGACTGGCAGCCATCCTTTCTGGAGAGAGGCGTGCTGCTGGGGTGTGTGAGTAGCAGAGAAAGACATTACTGCTAATAAAGAGGGGTAGGAGCTGCAATATTTGGACTCCAGCTTTCAACACCAGCAAGTACAGAGCGTGCATGGGTCTGAGCATCTGGACCTAACAGACCCATCTCAATTTCCTGAGATCCGTAAAGGCAAACTTTTAGCAGTGTAAAACCTACAATATAACTTGGAAAACCTGTTGCTGGGGGAGGTAGAGAGGCATGCCTTACTCTTCATGGAAAAAAAAGCTGTTTTGGCAAGGGCAATAATTAATGAGCTAGCGGTCACTTAAGGTGGGCCTAAATATTTGCATCTCAGAAACATTTGCCACCTTCTCCATGCTCCCCTTCACTCTGTCTGTTTTTCTCCTTCTCTGCAGCCTCCTCTCTCACGCGCTATTTCCCTCCCCTTCTCTCCCTGCCTGCCTGCCTATCATCTTGCTCTAATTGTTTCCAGATTTGTGTGGGAGGTCAGGGCCCGGGAGTGCTGCTTCATGCCAAGTTTATAAACAGAGCAGTGTTTCCAGATGGCCACTGGCTCCAGCCTGGCTAGCAGGTTGATTGGGACCAGAATAACAACAGGTGGAGAACAGACAATGAATTCCTTGACACTTATTTTACTCCCTCTGCTTTTTCCCCCCTTCCCTCCTCCCTGCAGCCACCACGGCTACCACCAGCAGACCTTCAAGCTCTTGAATCCGGGCAGGGAGTCAGGACACGGGGGAGGGAAGGAGGGAGGGAGGATGAAGAGGAGGAACGATGAAAGAAAGTGCAAGTGACTTCCTTGACCAAATAAAAGGCAGGGCAGGAAAGGGGACACATGCTGCTACTTCCCTGCCAGCCATTACTGCTGCTGCTAATTAAGGTGTCCTTCAAGCCCTTATGGAAAAGACCCTCTGAAGTGAAATAACAGAGAATAAACAAGATATCTCATATAAACAGGGAAAATTATAAGATTGATTTAACATTGTTCCTTAGGCAACTGTGTGCATTCAGCTTTTGTCAAGACAGCCTGGGCCACTAAGACTGTTGGCAGTGACAGCACATCTGCAGTCACTGTCAGCCCTGTTCTCTATTTTTCCAGACAGAGCTAGTTTACTAAAGGCTCCAGTTTGCTGACCCACTCCCAAGCTCCCGCCCTTCCCAGTTTCCCTCACCTCTCCAAACTGATGTCTTCTTCCCACTCTCCACACCAAATTCCCACTTTCCTCATCAGAAGCTGTTTACAGAAATGATGGGGGCAGGGAAAAGAAGTTCTGCAAGGCAGTTGCAGAGGTGCTTTTCTTTCTATTACCTTGCTTTTACCAGCTCATTTGGGAGAGTTATTTGGCACAAATACATTGCTCCAATGATTTGGGCTTAGAGCAGATGAAAATGAAGCCACTGATGACACAAAACTGCAGTAGGTTCTGCTTCAGAAGAGGCATAAATTAAAGCAGACAATCTAAATTTTGGGCCTGAGGTAGCATGCACACACAGGGTACAGACAACCCTACCACCATATTCCTCCCGGAAATTCCCAAAACAAATGCAGAGCAAGTGGGTCAGGGTCACAGGAGTAATGCTTAACTTTAAATGCCCAAGCTGATTCAAGCTGTAGTAAAACTTTTTGGAAGCATGAAAAAAACACATCAGGAGGAATTTGCTACAGCACATACTGGTTCCAATGCCTGTGGTTGCTACCTCCTCTGTCCCCAAAGAGACCAGCAGGATGCAAGAGCTGGATGCAGGCTCAGCTGTACACCAGGTATGCCAGGGCTGCTCATCCTCCTCCCAGGAATCCAGACAACTGGGAGCTCCAGCACAGAAGGAGAAGATGAGGAAAAGGAAGTGAAAGGGATACTAATGAGAGAACATAAGGAGTAACAGTCAGTCTCCCAGTTTAATACATTTTATATTACTGAACTGCAAATGTTCTTATTTCCCTACCTGGCCTAGTTCTGCACTCCTTAGGGTAAGATAGCAGAACCATTAAGAGGCAAAACTGTAAATGATAAAAAAGTACTATCATCTCCAGTGAATTAATGAATAATTAGACAAAATTAAGCTCAACAAACTTGGTATACACAAGAGAAAGCAAAAAAAGGTAAAATTTTCTCTCCATTTCCCACTTATGCCTACACTCCAGATGGTCAAATTTAAACTGGGATGAATATCATAGAACTAAACCCATAGAGAAGTACTAGAATTAGAAAATTAAAAGCTGCTGTCTTTAAAAAAATTATTCTTTAAAAATTAAATGGCTGCCGTAAACAGAATGTTGTCCAAAGCTGGTAATTAACCCAAGACTCCAATGTGCTTTTTTTATTTTCTATTTGCTGCACTCCTCACACATATTTAGAGAAATTCAAAAAGCAGTGAAAAGGCATACACAATCTCCTCTGTTCAAATACAGTGTTTAGTAAACTGACTGAACTGCTCACATGTGTAAAACAGACAGAACTTTCCCCATTCATTATTAATAGCATATTTTCTTATTTTTAACCTTAATGGCTGACATGTACTCTTGGATTGTCTATAAAATATCCAAAAAACCATTTTTTTCTCAAGTACCAGTGCGAAGGTGAACTGAAATTTAATAGGACTACAATTTGCTGCTACTCAGAAAGCTCTTATATAAATGGTGTGTGAAAAGCAAGCATGATTTAAAAAGCATTTGCTAATATTTGCAATGCAAAAGATCTCAGATTCTTGCATATGAATACCTGGAAGCATATTTGGAAGCATTTATGGGTTTTCATGAATGTCAGCAAATTGTTAACAGGTTTTTATTTTCCTGGAGACATTTCATGACTGGTCTTAGCTGTCAAATTTTATACTGCGTAAGTTCTACATCTACAAATAAACACAAAAATATATTAAGCCAGTTAAAAAATCTTTGCACTTCCAAAGTGTCTTATATCTCAGGATCTCAAAAAAGTTTAAACAAACAGTGTGCCTAATCCTAAGGTTTGGTTTAAATGAGGTCACTCAGCACCTTTTAAGTAGATTCTTAGGATATTTTGCCAGAGTGAAAGATAGATCATTTTATGTCAATAGGGTAAGCTCCAACCATTTGGAGGTTCTCCCAGTTTCAGACTGTAAATTCTTCAGGCAGAGAATGACTTTTACCATATGCTTAGGTAGTAATATCTCGATTTTACTGGGAATTCTGGGATAATTGAGATGCAGGTAGGCTGAAAAAGAAAGAATAGGAAGTGCCAAAGACACAATGCTCACCAAGGCAGGATTTGGTCTGATAAAAATGGTAATTCCTATGTTCATACGACTTCCGAAATTCTACTCATGCACAAACTTTCCATTTATTTGTAGAGCTTATTGTGACTGTAGATTCAATCCATTTTCATGTACCATTGATGCTACTCGTTTTTGCACAGGACTATGTTTTGTACAACTCAGAAACACTTGGCAATGCCTTTCTCATTGCTGCTCCTGTGTTCTACAGAAATCTGTGTACCATGTTTTTCACAAAGGAACTCAGTTCATTCCTTCGTTCGTAGATGTTTTGCAATATCTGTGTTTCTGCTGAACAGAATTTTCCAACTCTGAAATACTAAATCCAGGATAAGTAATGATGCCTGAGAATTGACTGCGTACCAAATCCTAAGTTTCTGTAGTGAAGGTATCGATCTGATGTGGAACTATGGATGAAGCCCTAAGAATTACTAGCCTAAGTGATTCTTTTGAGTTTGTTTGCATAATGCTGATTTGCAGTGTTGATATCCGCATGAACACAGCATGGTAAATAGTTGTTCTTGTTTTGGATATGACTCCTTAAGCCTTTTCACACCCAGCCAGCACAGTGGGAAATGCCAGGGAGTCTGGCTTCAGCCACTGGCTCAGATATCAGGTTAAGCTTGAAAGGTCAAGTTCTGGAAATCCACATTGCAGAAGCTTGATATGTAAATGTAAGCAAAAGGATTCATCTCACCTAACTTCCTAAGTCTTAAACATCTACTGCAAGGTGCTTAGATTAAAGGTGCTTCTATAATCATCAGAGACAGACATCTCTACAGGCATCTTCACAGGGAGGATTTCTCACTTGAACACTGTTCACTGTAGAAGGACTTCGGAAAACTCAGATAGCAAGACATCCTTTTTCAGATGCTAAAACAGATTCTGCTCCAAGCATGACAACAGCTTTCTGGACTTTGCCAAAGATTAATCTCTTCAAATAGACATAGCTATTGAGATGTACTGGTGCAACAGCATTTTCAAATGTGAATATTTTTGAACATTCCTGCTGTAGAGAGATTACATAAACACTTCCTGAATTCTAGCTTATTTAGAAGTGAAGTGCATACCTTTGTTAATATTCCGGGGGAAAAAAAAGCAGCGACATTTCTCCTCACATAATTTTGAAGTTGGCAGGGTAGTGAAAAGGCTTGTGTGCAATAGGTGACAAGTACCATTTCTAAATGCTGAGAAAACCAAGTAAACTATCCACAGTGACAACCCTATTCAGTGACTCTGAAATATTTGTCATGCCAATCAGAAGTCTGAAGTGCTATTCAGAACCCATGATACAGGCAGAGCCGTGACTGAAGATGGGACAACATGCAAATATTGTTCATACAAGCTCCACTAAATTCTTAATTAAACTACAACTCATATTTGTGCAGTTAGAGTCCACTCACAAATATTCAAATGGCTGGGTGTACTCTCCTGAAGGTTCAGAGACAAAATGTATGATTTTGTCAAAATATTCCTGCAAAGACTCTGAACATATACAGACTCATAAAAGCTTTTTTTGCCCCAAGAAACACATTACAAGTTCAAATAAACACACTAAGAATGAGATAGCTGGTCTGAATGAGCTTCATTTGATGGCGCCCAGTGGCTGCTAATCTGAAGAGCAGACCACAGCTTTGGGCATTAAACTATCAGATTTCTGGTCTTCTGCTAGCCAGAGTCCAAGTTCCGTGGACTAGGAGGTACAACACTACATCAGTGGGACACCAGAGTCTGTCCCAGGTGGTCTGAGAGCTACTCAGTAGTGCAGCAGGTCCCAGAGATAAGTCAATCACCTACCTTAAGTCATATGTTCTGAAAAGTACAGAAATGCTGTAAGCAATTGTATTGACAGTAACAAATACAGGAGTAAATAATAACATTCTTCTGATATATTTCCTATGCAGAAGCTCAAACAAGTCACCTCAGGCTGCTTTTCTTTGTTCTTTGCCTCCCTAAAGACTGGAGAGCAAACACAGCAAACACATTAAATGAAACATGGAACTTCTTAAATGAAACATATGTAATGTCAAGAGCTGCTCCATCACAGGAAAAGGCAAATTAAAGAGACACAGGGAGAGAGATTATAGTTATGAGCACTGAACATCTGATGTAGCAAGTACACTAAGTAGAAAAAATGATAGAGAACTGTGGATTTCAGGGAACCTAGCCAATGAAATTTAAATAAAGTATTTGCTTCACAGGAATTCATTGATTCTCTGGGAGATTCTCCCTTCATGTTTAATAAGATAGTAACTGAAGGATTTTTTTTTAAAAATGAAGAGGAAAAAAAAGTGGTGCTTTGTTCACAGAATACCTACATAAATATGAAGATGACAAAGTAATCTGCTTCAACATTTCCATCTGTATTCATGGACTTGCACTGGACTGCTCTTTTTCAGAAGAATACTACAGTATGTCTAGAACTACTCACATATCTCCTACTGCCAGGGCATATAATGATACATGACTCAGTTCAAGGAGTAAGTTTGTGACAACAGTCTGCAGTATATAGTGTCATAAAGTCACATTTGGTATGAAGGCAATTTTTAAAAAAAAATTAATCTCAGTTGTTACTTGCAATCCCCTACTCATTTTCTGATTTAACTGCAAGTGTAGTGGTCTGGATATAATGGGATTATACTGATGGCATAATAATTAGCATTATGCTGTTCTTGTACCTTTTGTATAGAACAAATTGCAGCAATGGAGTTCTGCTCTAAGAGATACTGTGATATCATGGACTGGACAGTGAAGCCCTAAGATGAGGCACTAAAGTCTGTAAACCATTATAATAGTACTACTTTGCCTAAATCATAGAGCCTAAAAGATCTAATGGATCAACACATTCATCTGTCTGCCAGAGGACTGCCCATGTTCTGAAAAGTCACAACAATTCAAAGAAGAGCAAATAATAGAGATTAATGAGCAAAGAACAATGTAGTTATTGCAGTGGAGTTGGTTTCTGAAACAAAACAGAATTTAGCAGCTAAATAAAGTGGAAGCTATTAACTGCATCTTTATTACTATGCAAAGGCAAGTAGCAACTGTGTAATTTAACTAGGTCCATTATGCAATCTTTTTTTCTAATTCTTTCCTGATCTGCTAAACTAATCTCTGTGTTTTAGGGGGTTTGAAAATGAATTAAATGGATTAAAAATGCAGCTGAAAGCCAGGATTATTTAAGGAATGGAGAACAATAGGAAAGCATGACAAGGAAAGATCAGCCATTTGACAATGAAGCAACATCCTGAGCCTGAAGCACAAAACTATTGAGTAAGCATCTGAGAAAATGTTTTATTTCTTCACCCAGGATGCATTCTCTTTCCTCTTTCTCCTCCACTCCTAGCAGTGGACTTTGGCTTGATGTTAATTTAGAGAAGTTTAACTTGGGTTTTCCTAGATGGGACCAAGAACTCCATTTGTTATGTAGCTCTGTACTATGTCCTACATTTATGGTGTATACTGGATGTCCCAACTTAAGTTTCATCCCACTTAAATATAGGCAGCTACCCATGGGTTGTAGCACCCGTAAGTGCCCTTTACAGTGGAGAGAGAACTCCAGCAGCTGACAATTCAAAGAGCCAAAATACAGATTACCTTCTGGAGACCTCTCATTCTCCACTGATTCTAATGGAACCCTAAAATGGGTATAGCTAACACAGGTGGCTAAGTTAGGTGGGAGGATTCTCATCCAACATAGCTTGTTATCCTGCATTTACAATTTCTCCTCCCTACCAGAAGTGGGGTTTTTTTAAAAGGTTTTTAAAAAACCTTCTAAAAAGGTTTTTCTTTCTACAAGGTTTGTTATATGTGTTTCAAAAACTATTCCTACCACAGTTTTCCAGACAGCATGAAAAAGGGTTTTTATCTGGCTACAATTTACTTGGCTTCCTCCAAATAATGTCTTGTGATGTAATTATCAGAAAATAAATCTTTGTCTATCCAATAATCATGCTGCAGTCATGCAAGCCCTAAGATTTTTAATTTCCAAAGAGATCATGGTGCCTATCAGGACGTAAGGAATTTTCATCTTATTTTTTGGTCACATGGACTAAATCATTGCAAGTCATAGGAGCAGTGCTGCACTATCAGTTAATTTAGGGCAGCATTTTAACAACAAAAGTCAGGCACTTTTGAAGATTTGGAAAATATATTAAAAGGCTCTATACTTGAAACTAACACCTTTTCATTTAGGCATGTAAAACCTGTGTTACCTTTTTGTCTAATTTCCTGCTCCTTTTACTAGTGATTCAGTTACAGCTCCTTTCTGTTAGGAACTGGCAGTTCAGTAGTTCAGTGGACTAAAAAGTAATGAAATATTTTGCAAATTTTGTTGGAAAACCAATACAGTAGTGCTATTACTAATGAGGAACATACTCATACTACAACTAGATTTTAGGAAATTAATGAAAAATAACAGGACCTGCTTTGCCCCTTGTCACACTTGTACAATCCTTACTGATTAACCAAAGATGCACATGCTCACCCAAAGACAAAACTGAGTCCTGTGATGGGGCTGAATCTACTAAAAAGCACCACATTTGTTCAAATTCACTTACAGGAATAATTTAGACTCAGAGTTTTCAGTCATGGTATACATAGAAGGTTGATTATACTTTCTTAATTGTGGACAACAGAATTAGACATGGGTGTGGCTTAGAGTTCCAGCCAAAATGCATCTTCATTTTAGAGAGGTTCAAAACACAAACCTGGTCCCAAATGAATTAGTTTCTCCCTCACAAAATCAGAGCATCCAAGTCTCATTTATTTCCTCAGAAAAATCTGAGAAGGGATAATTCTTTAGAATATAGCAATTCTTATTTTTATAACTCAATTTAAACCTAGGGAACACAGCTATTAAATCATCTGGCCTGACACAGTTATTAAATGATCATTTGATGATCACTGAAATTCTTTGGAATTTTCCCTTAATCTTGGGTATTTAAAAGCTCTTGAGTTTTATTTGTTGTGCTTCAGGACACCTGACTTGACTGCAATGACTGTGATGACAATTTCATCCACCAGGTAATAATACATTGTGCTTTTGCAGCAATTTTGTGGATAGTTTCCTTTATCTGTCTCTTAATTTCATCTTTACGTGCTGTTTTTTCATAGCCACTATATTACTTAATGCCTGCAATTTTTACTGTTGTAGTTTTCTTTCTACTTTTTTTTCCCTCTTTTTTCCTCTACTTCAGTCTTTCACTGTTCTTCATTTTTGCTTAGTCTAACATTTATTGTGGTTTATTTTTAGGATACATATATATTTGGGGTGGAATTATAATCTGAACATTTATATACTGAGTTTATGTTTTTGTTGGAAAAATATATAACTAACGACTGTTCTTACTCTTCTGAGAAATGCCAATAACAAATGGCAGGCTCCAATTCAATGAATCCTCTACTGCTTTAACAAGACAAAACACTGAAAGCAGGCAAAGAAAGTACAACAGGATAATTTTTTACAGTTTATACTGGGGTCAAAAATATTGCAAATATTGGTGTATGACTTTCAGATCTGTCATAATATGCTGAAATATCATTCAGATGTCAATAGCATTTTGCAAAAAACATGAAAAGATATACTGTAAATAATCCCATTGGAAAGGAAATAACACACTTGAAACTGGAAATTCCTTTTTTTACTTCTAGGCAGATTTCTCCATTTATTTAGATGTTAAAGAGATCTATTGCCTTTTAAAGCACAGTATTAATACCTGGGTTAGTTTAACTGCCCTTTTCCCACACACATATGTTTTTGCAGACTAACACCTACTGATACACTTTTCAAGCCCTTAAATCCCCTCCGATTTTCAAAGTGCTCTTCTGCCTTCATTTCTGAATGACGGTCACAAAGCATGAAGCCTACTGGAATAAATATAGTTTCTGAATGCTAGCCCACAGGTTTCACTGCTGTTTGAGCATGTGTGTAGATAAAGTCTTGCTTGCCTAAAAAAAAAAGCATACAGTTAAAGTTTGTTTAAAAATTGACTATTATTTGCAAAGACCAATTTTCTTTTAAACCTAATATATATGGGTAGGAATGGAAGGAAGTGTTACAGAGACTGAGGGCAAGCATGGGCACATATTTAAAGTAAGGTACCCACGTGTACTGTGATACTTGGCAACATCAACACACAGGCACACTGAGGTGACATTATTGGCACAACTAGGAGAGTCTTTACTTTTGCCTTTGTTACATTAATCCACACTGTTTATTTTGTCACAATTGGTCATTTTTGTTAGATGCAGAACATCTATCATGAATTAGTAATTTCAAAGAGAGATGACTCGGGAAGGGAGAGTTGGTTGAGTTTTGGAAGTGGATTGTTTGTGCATTTGTTTTCTTACAACTGGCAAAACTCCAACCGCTATTCTCCAGAAATTTCACAAGAAACATTCATATGGGCAGGAAATCTACTGGCAAGAAATGGCAGATGAAAGAGTTATGTACTGCTGAATGAGAGTTTTGCACCTGCACGTTGCTTAAGTTGGAGCACTTGCTATTAATATAATAACAATAGCATAATCAGTAGGATGCATAGTCATCTACCAAGATTATTTCATTTTGAGACTTCATGGACACTTTTGGCATTAGTGCAAAACAAGGAGCTGAATCAACTTCAAATATGCACTAAACTGAATGAGGGGGGGAAAAAAACACTTAATTCCTACCAAGACATCATGTTTTAAACTAAGACTAGAACTGTGTAACTGAGCCCAAACCAAACTGGATGTCCAAGGACACCAGTGGGATTACAGGCATAGTTGCCCAGTAAGTAAGGGTCAGAGAAGTACTGCTTCAGACTAATCCACTGGATTCTGTTTTATTTCTCCTTTATGGAGAAACTTTTTTTTTTCCCCTCAGGGTCATTAAACTTAGACTAGAATAGAGCTGTTAAAAAAACTCCTGTGGAACACTTTTCAGGGTCAGGATTTGGTAATTCATAAAAATATTTCCAATGAATACCAAAACACATCAAAAAAGTTTAAAAGCAAGTGTTGTCCCAGTTTTGAAACCTGGAAGGCCTGAGGTCTTTAGTTCAAAGGTAGACTACTTGGTGGGCCATCCTGCAATGATAGGCCATCAATCCTCTACCCCGGCAGTCAAAAGGTTGAGCAATGGTCTGCCAGCCAGAGCCCTGCAGGCTTACAGAAGAGCTCAGCTAAAATCCAACTGTCCCTTAAAAACTTTAGATTTCAGTCAACTGCCAAGATCTCTCTCGAAGTTTGCCAAACAGCTTTGCTTTTGAGACTGGTTCCATCAGCCTTTCCATGTAGACATGTGGAGTTTTTTCCAAATAAATCATTTCACTGCAAAGAAACCGTTTTATCCATCTCAGTAGTCACCTAGATTATGCAAAATGGCGTGCCATCCCTGCATTTCTCCCTGGATCCATGATGTTGCTCCTGACTTCAGGCACAGAAAGGTCATTCCAGACCTTGGACATGTGCAATTCAGTCTTTCCATGCTGACCAACACCTCTCCCACGCAGAGTCCCCTCCTTAGGGAGTTTCACCTGGAGCGGTTTTTAAGGCTGCAAGGAGGTAATGCTCACTGATTCCGCTGGTGAGAAGGCTGAGACCTGGGCAAGATGTTTCATGGGGAATTTTGGCCCTTTCCTACTGGGATCTGAAACACTATGAAGTAAGAGAAAATACAGTTGTGATGGAATTACTAAAATCAACTAAAACAGTAATAAAGAAATATGAAACCTATACTGCTATTTTTTGTCTAAGTATTATGGTATATCTACCCAGAACGTACGACAGCATTTGGAAGAGCCCTGTGGGGGAGTGGGGAATGCACTGCTGAAACTTTGCACTACCATGGTACGAAAACTGTTGTCCAGCCCAAGTTTTCCTACATGGTAGACAGGTTTGGCTTCTCTGAGAGTCAAGAAAGCAACCTACTTATCTGGAATTTTATCCACCAGAAGGCCAAAATACTGAGTGTGGCCTGTGAACTGAGAAGCAACAATGAACCAACATCCCTGGAAAACCATGTGGTGGTCAAAGATTTTTAACTCCTATAGACAAAAAATGGTTTGGGATCTGACCTGCAGTGGTTTATTCATACATTTACTGAGCCAGATTTTTCACTAGTCTCCATACCAGGGAAACCACTGCTCTCATCTGAATCAGACTTTTACTTTAAAGACAACTAAATCAACATCAGCATCAGTATGTTATCAGCAATGTTTTCTGAGGTTTTTTTTCTCTCCTTTATTAGCTGATAAATCCATTGAGTTGCAAAGAATACTGAGAGGGAAAAGCCATTTTAAATTGCATATTTGCATTGTCATGGGTTGGACTCAATGATCTTAAAGGTCTTTTCCAGCCTAGTTGATTCTGTGATTCTGTTTATGATTTAATGTTGTTTGAACAACTAACCTATAAACTCTATCATTTTGCTATTAGAAAGAAGAAATAAAAATTATATGAAACTTGTAAAGAATCACAGAGTTCTCTTCCAGATTGCTGACAGTCAGTAAATGCCTCAAAAATCTCTCCCACTTCTTTACATGCAGATATTAAAATTCAGCAGTCCAGTGAACTGGGCTATAAAATCAGCATATCTGCTCCAGAACAAGTACACTTTTTGCTTTGCAGTAACGTTCTTTGCAGAATGCATTTCGGGGGCAGCAGGTTGGCACTGGGCGGTGAAAGGTATTCACCATTTTGTAAAACAAAGCAGCCATGGCTAATCTTTTTTGTTTCAAGGTAATAAAAGGAAAGTCCCATTTTGCAACTATAAAAAAAAGAAGTTAAAGTAGTACAGCTGTAAGCATAAATACAGTCCACTCGTCGTTTAAAGAGCTCCATGCCTACTGTACATAAAATAATACACTGGTATCATTAGCGTAGACAACAGCTTGTTTTCAATTTGGCTGCAGATAATGAAATTATCCCCCAAATTACCATAAAGTGGAACAAATAAACACAAAAGCAAACTCTTTCTTTTTCTTTTTCTCTCTCTCTCTTATTTTTTTTTTTTTCCCTTCAGCAGCGCTGGCTTTCAGCTATTTAGAATGAAAGCAAAGCTTCTGTTTTTCCAGAGCTCCAGTTTGACCTCAAGCAGATAAAGAACATGAAATGACAAACACGCAGCAAAGAGTTACTGTGTCCTTCCCCCCTGGCCTCTGTTTACATTAGGAAATGTACCCGGGGAGGAGGGAAGGGGAGGCAGGAGGGCTGCCTTTCAGCGCCGCGCTCGGCTCCGCTGGCTCCGGCTGGAGCTGGCCGCTGTTTCTGAGTAAGCTTACTCCACTCCAGATGTGCCGCGGCTCCAGCGTGGCTGCCATGTACAGTAAATCGGCATCTGAGGGCTCGTCAATCTGTGGGGTAGAGCAATTGCGGTCTCGCCAGGCCGCCCCACTGGCACAAACAGAAATTTGCGCCGCTGAACTGGAAAAGGAGGAGGAGGAGGAGGAGGAGGGAGAGGAGGGAAAGGGGCGACAGGGAGGGAAGGAGGCAAATAACGGGAGAGCAGTGTGTGAAAGTTGAGGGGCTGGAAGGTGTCTGCTCCCGGGAGGAGAAGGGGAAGAAATAAACACTAACAGTCAACTGAGGAAATGTTCTTAATGCATTTGTAAATTTACTTGTAAATGTTTTACACTTAGAGAGAAAGGGGAATGCTGCGCGTATCATTTGGCAATGTTGGCTGTCTATAGGTCCCTGTGGACATACTGCTTTAGTACGAGTTGTAACCAGGGCAAGAGAAACATAAAATAGCTGGGAAAACACAGCCAATTAGTCATTACACATAGATTGTAAAAACAAGAGAGCGAGAGAGAGGAAGAGACAGAGAAATAAATGCCCCTAGCAAATTGAGTCCCTCTTGTTTATGTCCCTGCTACACGAGCACAAAAACCAGAGGCAACGATGCCTTCTAATCAAAGTGCAACTTGCAAACCAGTCAGTGCTCCCATTCAAAATCCTCCAGGATTTCCTGACGCTCACAAGATTTACCTATTTGCTGTCATTGTAAAAAACAAATTGTTTCACTAATCAGGCAGTTTGCTTTGGACCAGACCCCAGTTGTACGATCTCCAAGTTGGACGTTCATTTCTGATCTCCTGCCGCCTACGCAGCCGTTGCTAACTCGGTTTTAATAGGATGAGAAAACGATCTTTTCTTTTATAGTGGGTTCAAATGAGCTACCCAGCTTCAGGCTGACTATAGCTGTGTTTTCCTAATCACCATTTTTTTATAGCAATTCTGAGGATGAAAATGCCTGCTCCCCCTCCTTTCTCTTCCGACAGCGCCAAGTCTAAGAATGTAAATAAGTGTTAAATTGAAACACAGAACAAAAATGGGTCAGATTTAGTGTAATTGAGTCATAGTTAAATTTAGGCTGCTTTTATTTGCAAATGTGTATTTTAACAGCAGTTCCATACAGCATCTCTGGATAGAATGAGATGCCTCATTTATTTATTATTTTTACTGTGGTTGTGCCTGAAATTCTCAGTGAAGGCTCACAGCCCCATTGTGCCAAGCACTCTAAAAGATGAGATATGCATTTTAAAAACTCTCCTTTGCCAGAGAAGCTATCCTCAGAGTACCATCTGCATTAAATAGCAGCACCTTAAAAGGACAGAAACATTGTCAGCTGTTCCAAATTTTCAAAAATTGTGAATCAAAGCTGAAAAATCCCAAGGCTGCAGGAAAAAAGTCATAAGACTTTCAAAGAGTTCATCTTTGTTGTCTCCTAAGTTGTGAGTTTTTAAACCCTCCCAACAGGCTGTAAGATTATTGAAGTTTCTTTTTAAAAAGGAATGTTCAGATTCTCATTATCCCTTGACTTAAGGAATGAAGGTTTAAAAATAGAAAATATCACTAGATTTGAAACAAAACTTTAAGACTTAGCAATACAACATACAGTTCTCTATGGAACTTGAAT
Source organism: Peucedramus taeniatus (assembly GCA_013400575.1). Classification (NCBI taxonomy): domain Eukaryota; kingdom Metazoa; phylum Chordata; class Aves; order Passeriformes; family Fringillidae; genus Peucedramus; species Peucedramus taeniatus. The sequence goes on along the minus strand of WBNO01026191.1, from coordinate 156,661 downwards.
TTCCTTAGCACTTCATTGACTGGATGGGGTAGTGAGCTCTCTTCCCTCTCTTCCTTTACCTCCTGTAAGGTATAAAGGGCTTTGATTCTGACCATGAGGAACATATGTAATCATGGATGAATAAACAATTAAATTTGACTATTCCTATGCATAACTTTCATACTGGGTTTTCATCACTGGAGGCACTGTGATCATTCCCTTAGATGCAGGGCAATATGAAAGCTCAACAAGACCCCAGCAAACAAGCAAGCAGGAACACATCTACTACTGAGGACAAGTCCTTGTAAAAAGCATATGTGTCACATTATGAGTTCTTCTGTGAGGACCAGAAGGAGGACACTGCCTCCAACTTTTTCTTCTCATCCCAGTGTCCAGCCTGTGCTCCAGGCAGCCCCCAAAGACATCTCATCCTTGCTTTATGCCTTGCACAGTCATTTATGTCAGGACAAAATGGACACTTAAAAAGTGTATCGAATCAGGAAGGCAAGATTAGGAGCAAAACTACCTCAAAAACTGTCCCTTTATAGGCTGGCCAAAGCACTGGTAAATGTACAACTGGGACTTCCCTCCTGCAGGCAGAAATATGAACTGGGTGATGGAACAGGTGTTTTCAACGGCCAGAATTTCCATGCAGAAAGGCAACACAGATGGGTCTCATTAGACAGTAGCTGAATTTAGCAAGGAATGTGACTTTTCCCACCCCATGTTGAATGAGTGGCCCAGGGGAAAAGTGATACTTAGAGGACACGAAGAGCAGCACAGTTCTTAGCTCATCCACCACAATAATGGCACTAATTTGTGAATAAGTGAGCGTAAAGCTGATAATAGTTGTCTGTAAAGAGTCGTGTATGATGGTAAGATGATACCAGAGAACCCTAAGTGACCATGGAGGAATGTATCTAGAAGCCAGGACACAAAATGAGTGCAGCATGAAGAGGGTGTTGAAATTGAATGGGTGAGAGAGATAGGAACAGCAGAACAAATAATGCGTTCCCTCTTCAGAGAAGTCCCTCACAGTATTGTGCTCCCGACTCACTACCACACTGTCCTTCCATATTAGTTTGAGCCATGCTTCTACCATGTAAAATCAAGCCCTTGTTTACATGTGTATTATAAGTGGAGACTCTTAAGCTCAGGTTTGGTGGTCAGAAAGGCAAATTTCCCTGACAAAAGTTTAAAAAGAACAAAATTAACTGATTATCTTACTAAAATATGATGATATCTTCTTTCTTTAATGGCTCAATTACTGCAAAGTGCACTTTTGCAAGACAGAAGGTACTAATGAGTCAAGAAAAATTGCTTGGAAAATGAATCATGGTTTGTATTTCCAACAATAACTGCATTTTATTCATGCAGTAGAATCTTGGATCTACTATTTTCTTTGGGTTTTCTTCTATACACATTCCAATGCACCTGACAACTGAAGGAAGAACAGTACTGTCCAGCCATTGTGTGGGCAGATGTTGTGTAAATTTCCACAAGAGATTCTGCCAAGCCTTCCTCTTACACAGACCTCTGACACCTGCATTATTTGGAAGGATTAGTTTCTGTATCATTGAATTTCCCCGAGGGACTGAGGCAAGAAGAGCAACTGAGAACCTGGCTGCAGAGCAATCGTGCAGAGTAGATACAAACGCAATTATCCTTCCCTACTTCAGGAAAATGTAGCAGCCCTAGGTCCCCAGGAAGACAGAAGTGGTTCACCTCATGCATCTCCTAAAAAAGTGGAGAGTAACAAAAGTCTGTTAAGTATCCTGTTTACAGTTATTTCAAAGTACAATAAAATCTAAATAGACTTCAAGAATAGGCTGTGTTGTAATTGCAATTGAATATAACACAAACTGCAAACTTGGCATTTCTGCTGATAAAAAAAGTACATCAGTAATTCCACTGGGCTTATATATACTAAATGTTTAACATCTCAGTAGCATACTTGTTATGATGCCTTTGACACCTGCAGAGAAATTACATCAAATCTGTAGGAGCAGTATTACGTAATGCACCAGAGTTCAATGTTCAAAACATCCTGTTCTTTACATAGCCTCCTGTCTTACACAAAAGCAGTTAAAAATAATAGAAGTTGTTCAAGAGCCAGATTTACAAGCTTATGTTCATAGGCTTTTAAAGCTCATCTTGCAAGGCAGTTTTGTTATTATACCTGTGGGCTGGGAAAGGGGAGGCAGAAGAAGGCACAAGAGGGAGGAAAGATTTGTGAATGGATTTTTTCAAGCTTTCAGGAAAAAAAATATAACTTCAATCATTCTGCACTTATGGAAATTAATTTACTATTCTGAAAAGTAATATGAGGAAGAAGTGAAACTTGTAAGAAATGAGTAACAGAATAAGTCTCCTGTAGATGGACTGGAGATTGATTAAAGTCATGGGATATTTATATTTGTAGTTTGAAATCTGGAGGTTTGGATCAGCTAATTAGTGAGATAGATACCATTTGCAAAACTTGGATGTTGATCCTGAAGCAGATTTTGAGTTCATCAATCGTTTGGAATGTTTAAAGGAGAGGAAGCTTGGCTCTCCCCTTGAATTTCACACTAGAAGGCTCTAGCTGCCTTCAGTGATGAAAGGAAAAATGAATAGGACCAAAAAAAAAAAAAAGGAAAGAATAGCTCTGTGTAGGCTTCTACAGCCTTGCTATGTAATATGTACATTGTAATCACCTCAGTGCTGCTGTTACAAAACTATGCGAGTAATCAGCCACTCCTCACTGGCATCTTGGGTTCCTGTTGTTGTTGAGGGAAATGTGAGCAGAACAATGCAGTTCACCAGAGCTTTTATGTTCTTTTCACACTCATGAGTCTTAAGACCAATCTTTTTGCAATCAAGACACAAAGCTATAATTGATTGCTTTATTCTTGTTTTCACAAGCTGTTGAGAGCTGTGCTGTTCTTCAGTCTGTTTATGAAACACTCATTTACACTGGAAAGCAGTGTATTGATAGTATGTTGAACTGGGAATAAAGGGACCTGGCTCAGCACATCAGTGAAGTCTGCTACCAGCTCCTGGCCTTTGAAGCATTTCTTAGGCACAGATTGTATTTACAGTTACCAAGTCTAAAAACTGTAAAGACCTTCATTCTTGCTTAACAAGGTGCTTTGAGATCACAGATGAAAAGCACCAGGAAAAAAATAACAGTGATTTCTACAAAAAATAATCAGTGCTGCTGAATGAAGCACCAGGCCATAAACAAGCTGAACTTCATACTTCCATTGGAGGGTCTTCAGTTTATACCAGGTCAGATTTGAGCCCAGCTATTTTGTCCAAACACCTACCTACAGTCTATTTGTAATGTATCCCTCATAAAGTTCTTCCTCTTACTTCCTGTGAATAGGAGCATTGCAAAACTGCACAGAGGAAGTGGAAGTTTAAAAGCTTTGGAGATACCAGATGGAAAATGTGATAGGAAACTGAAAAACAAACATTTTGTGTTTCCATATATATTAATTACACTTCAGAAAAGTTAACTTCCACTCATTTCTTTCCCTCAATTTTTTTACCCAGAACTTTTCATTCTTGTACTAACAGTTATACACAGCAAGGGCTTCTACCAATAAACATAATAAGAGTCTGGTATATGTTTTATTTTCAAAGGCAGCAAAAATTCTTCTTTTATGTAGAGGAAATAAGCCAGAATCAATAGAGATATAACCTGTTGCCTTTATTAAATCACTGCAACAAGACTTCTCATTTGACTTTTGCCAAAGTGCAGTCTCCTTTACTGAGATTCTCTGGGTGCTTTTTACCAAGGTTTTCTCTGCAGGAAATAGCGGACAAACTCCAGATCTCTGAAAGAATGACAAATAGTATGAAATACAGGGTCTCCCACAAGAATGCCAGCGACTTCATCTCTTATGGACCTGGGAAAGACCAAACAAAGTTTACACATGGCCCAAACCCAGACTGGAGTCTGGCATTTGAATCATCCTGGAGTATTTTCAATCCATCTCACTCTATCCTAGAATCTGCTTCCTTTTTTAAAACCCTTTAAGCTCAAAACATCTTACTTCTACTGTTACATCAGCTGATTTTGAAATTATTAGCATCCACCAGAACATCTGAAAACCAGAATACTTACTTTGAATTGCAAATGTGAAATGAAAATTTGAACATTTTAAGTCTGCAACATAGAATTATTCTGTATCATTCGTCTTTTGCATTTACTGGCCATTAAAGATCAGTGTTGCCCTGTAACTCCTTGCTGATGAACACATTCCTCAGAATGCCTAATTTGTGAGAGATTTACACTGTGCAAACATTATCTACAGAGAGCACTTGATTCTCTGTAAATCAATTAGATATGCTCTTTCAGGCACATGTCTGTTGGAGGCTGACAGAACAGGGCTTTCTTTTCTACCTGAAATGGGGATTCCAAAACCACATCACCTCTGAGAAGCCACAGGGTGGCTTAGAAATAAAATGGTCCTGCAAGAGCAGCCTCCTGTATAATTGAAATGCAATTTAAGGGGTCTTCAGAGGAATTTCTCCAACTCTGGAGGAGGCCGATGAGCAATCTGACCTCAAATAAAGACAACAGAAGGAAGCTCCCTTTGAAAGATAGAGGAAACTTTTTTTTCTTTGAAAAGCATTCTCAGAGGCCGTCTGCTGATAGAGTACAGACTTATCTCCTGAGCTCCAGACGAGTCTGTGTTACTGATTATACCAATATACCTCATGTGGTCCTCCCTGTCTTTATCTAAGAATTAGAAAAGTTAAGGAGAGCAAGTGACAAAACAGAACCCTACCTAACAGAGAGGTTTATCATTAGATGTGTTCTAAGAGAAATCTCCCTGCATATGTGTGAAGTTTATTAATTTTACTGGTTCATCTGTCTGTGGAAGCCACAAGGCTGTCAACAAAAACAAAATGTGTCTATAAACCTGATGGATACATGTACAAGCAGATGATTGTATTTGCAATAATGCATTGTATGTGCAAAATGAGCATCTGTACCTAAAGGTATACATGAGTTCATGATGTTCAGCAAAGGCAAATACTAAGTCCTGAATCTGGGATAAGTGGAGACTTAGAGACTGCCACATCTGGGATAGTCTAGAGACCAACTGACTGGAAAGCAGCTTTGCAAAAAAAGGACCCAGGGCTCCTGGAGGAAAAACTGAGTATGAATCAGCAGTGCGTCTTTGCAGCATTAAAAGCCAACCTCATACTGGGCTGTTTTATTAAGAAAATAACCAGCAAGTCAAGGAAGTGATTATTCCCCTCTATTCAGCACTTGTGAGACCACATCTGGAGTACTGCATCCAATTTTGGGACACTGACAAACTGGAATAAGTAAAGCTGAGGGCCACCAAGGTGGACCAAGGGCTCGAGTACGTGACTTGAGAGGACAGCTGAGCAAGCTGGGTTCATTTGGCCTGGAAAAGGAAGAGCTGAAGGAGAGGGTCTCAACACCATTGTCACAACCTAAATTATTCAACAAGCTTATATTAGTACATAAAACTTCCTGTTACCATGGCTAACCTATCTTCCATCGCACATCAGAAACAAAGTGCATTCTCTGTGAGTATACAATTTGTGGGACAAAGTGACCCACTGCTGGGGCAGAGTCAGGCTAAAGAAGACCTGGAGTCAGGCCAACCAGCATGCCTAAAGCAAGCTAAAGCAATGCAATAAAATAACCAAATCCATCCAAACTACAGTAAAAATTCCCATGACTCAACCGCCTCCATAGCCTGTCAGCTCTGCCTCCCACCTCCACAGCCCTAACACCAGGGCCCAAGCTGACAGATACTTCAATTCAAACATTGTGGTTACACTGGCCCCCTCTAAGCCCAAGGCCCAAATCCATGAATCCTGCTTTAATCTGCTCCTGAGAATGTGTGTATTTTTTGGTCAGAATTTTGGTTGTCTATATTTGGAAAGTCTCACCCACAGTCTTGAGCCGACTGAGGAAAGCCAAAGAAAATTCAAGATGTAGTGGTTACCAAAGCTGAAATCCTCCCTCAGTGTGACTGTTCCATATGTATTTGTACACTGTTTATGTGCCTACCAAACCTCCAGGAACTCAGTCTTCTCCTTAGCTCATTTATAGGAAGGAGATGAGAAAGAGTCCATTTGTACAGAATTCCCCAGATAGAATCTACTGCAGAATACATCATTAACAAAAGATTTTTCTATTTATTTGTTTCACCCAGAGCAGCTGGTCAGTCATGTCTCTCTGGGGCATGTCAACTAATACTTATTATTTCATAAGTTGAACATTTTTGAATAATACTGTCTTGTCCCTTCCATTTGTATTCCATTACATGGAAGTAAGGAATTATGTTTGCACTATACTATAGAAATTTAAGGGAAAATATTTATGAAACATTAGGAAAGGATTGAGCAGAACTGATGGTTATAAAATCCTGATAAACCTGTGTATAAGAGGTTATGTTTCATATTGGTAAAGAAGCAGGCTAAGAATAAATCTGCATCATGCTCATGTGAAGTAAAATTAATGAAAGACAACCAAGGAAAATTTATTAAAAGCAACAATTTTTTTTTTCCTCTCACAAATCCCAGTGTGCTAAAGTGCCTCCAAAGCCAGTAAGAATCTATTATTGATTTCAGTGAGAAATGGTGGTCTCATTGTCACAGTTGGAGAAACTGAGACACAAAAACATTAAGTGAGTTGCAGGATATTAGCCAGCAAATGGCAGAGCTGGGAATACTATCCAGATCCCCTGGAGGCAAATCCATGCATCATCCACTGCACCACTTCCTCATATTAGAAGGCAGCAACACAGCACAAATTTCAGGGATTTTGTTCAATGAGAATGGGAGATGCAGAGATCTGGAGGCTACCTATAAAGCAGAAGAATGCTGGGCTTGTTTGACTTTATATCTGTGTGCCACTACTGACTCTAAAATATGAACACGTCTTTGCTCAGATACAGACTATAAAGGGAAGAGTCAGAGAATAAGGAATAATCCCATGAAGAAAATATATTATCTGTTTTAATTAAAAAAAAAAAACAACATATAGCAATGCAGATTCTGTGCATTGAGTCAGGAGTCAAGTTTGCAAGTCATAATCAAATGTCATTTATACACTGCTTCTGCTAAAGTGGTTAAATCAGCTAGTTGGTTGATGCAAAAGAAGTACGAAGCAGGGGTCTTACTTTAACAGCAGATGTCTACCAATCCTGTTTTTCACAGATTACTTCTCCTCAGTTTGAAACAGGGGATATCAGGCTCTTTAATAGAAGACATGACTTGTAGCATGATTATTTATGTCTCACCACTGTATGGGTGGCATATCACTTTACTCCTGAGACAGATGAACCAACTTTGCAGCTCATTCCAACAAGGATATTGTAACAATTTAAAATGATGACTATCAATCTGTTTTCATGGCAAATACTGTTTGATAATTTCCTCTTGCTGGGGTCACTGCTGCACATGATTTCTTATTCACCTCATGTTCTAGGAGGTTCTGCATCCTCAGAAGAACACATGGGATGGGGTAGGAATAAAAGACACCAGCTTTTCACTGTCTTGATGAATGGTTTTGTCCCCAGTATCCAGAATGTCAGTATACACAGGCTGAAAAAACACTCATAGTTGAGAAATTGCCCCATCCCAGGTAGGAGCCTCCTCCCTTTGGCCGCTGGCCATGCCCCTGGTAGGGGTCCCCATGCACTGGGGAAGAGTGGTGGCTGCTGGCACTGGCTCAGAACAGATCCTGGCCCCAGTGTTCAGCATGGCTAGTGGCTCTGCTCACTTACTTGTGACAACCTGTGCAGCACTTTTCCAGAAGGTTTCAAATAATTTCAAAACATTAAGTGCTACATATCATTATTGTGATAGTTTTGTGAGAAGGAAGAGAGGAGTTATGGGCAAGACTGTCTGAGATGTTTGCTAATTTCAAGGGATTTAGATTGAAGGACATGGTAAATCTTTAATACATTACCTCATGTGAATGGCAAAACAGTGAAAAGATTATAGGATTCATACCTTACAGTTCAGCAACCTTTCAGTTGGGCCAAACCATGATCCAGGGGTAGAAAATTCCTGCTCTTCAATTCACTTCAAGCCTTCTGGCTTTGTTGATATAATACAAACATAATCAGCTTCATGACTGTTAATGGGAAATAAGTTTTACTGACACTTCAGGTGATGAACATTTCAAACGTTTCCTCTGATTTTAATATTTGAAATCTTGTAAATAAATTTGTAACTTTGACATTCCAATCCTTCAGCAAACACTTTCTTCTTAATGACATTTTACTCACTACACTGTTCACACCTACCAGGAGCTTCACTTCTGGACTGGATTTGGCTTTATTGTTTAGGTTTTTTTAAAAAAAAAACTTTGCCATTCTGCAGCTGTGTAATATATGACAATAGAGGGTGATAAACAGTGCACAGCTGAAGCTGAAAACAAGTTGAGTTAATGTAATGAGGTGAAGGTGATGACACTTTTTTAACACAGAAAGTCATGAGATATATTAAGCAATATGTTTTATACATACACAAAAAAGAAATCCTTCAGTTTTCCCTGAAGAATTTCTGATGGAAAATTAATTCCCACTGAAGAACACACACCAAAAAAAAAAAAAAAAAATCCTAACCTCTATTTAATGAGTTCATGAATTCACACAAAGTGGGATAACATTTATGTTTCTAAAATCCCTATGTAGTAACAGTCTTCCATTCTGCTGCTAAAATCCTCTCTGTTTCTGGTGGCTGTTGGGAATTAAAGAGTTAAAATGGAGACCACTGGAAAAGAGTAAAGCATATGTTATATGCAGCACATTACTTTCTTACTGGGCTTCCCATGGGCCAGTGAAGTTTGGGAACCACTTCTGTAAAGGAAATGTATATGGTGTCAAATTATTGACAGTCCTGTGTGTCAGCTCCATCTCTGCAACTGATTAGCCCCAGAATGGCTTTGGCCTCACATAGTTTCTTACAAACATTATTTAGTCAAGCTTCAAAACCTAAGTAGGCAACACTGTTATTCCCAGTTTACAGATGATTCCTAAGTGCAACAAGGTTAAAAGCTACTGCAAGGGGACATATTAAAAGAGCATTGGGAGCTGGAATAAAATTCACTTTCCCAACCCTTGCCCACTTAACCATAATGTCCACAGTCTAAACCACTTAGATTAAAAAATCAAAATAAAAATTAAGCTACTTCTCTGAAACCGTGTCCCCTGAAGCCATTCCTGATGCCTAAGTAAGCATTGTAATTTTTAGAGCTACTGTGCACCTGCAGCTTCCAAATAGTTTCCAAAGGTCACCTACTTATCCTGATTTTTCCAAGCCTCAGCTTCTTAAATCTTTCAAAACATGGAAAGAATAGCAATCTGTCTCCCAGTCTTCCTGCCCACTTAGGTCAATAAGAGATTTTTCTTTGACTCCAGTAGCTGTAAGGCTTCCCTCCCATATTTTTTTCCTTCAGTTTTGGAGAGCAATTGTCTCAGGGTGGACAAATGTCTGCTTCAAGAGAAACTGTTGTGCTGAGAATCACTATCTAATCATTACCACCCATGCACCACACAATGCAAATCGTAAAAAAAATGACAAGCAAATGAAACAGCATAAAATTAAAGAAAAAGAAAACAGTACAATCATCCTAACAGCAATGGCTGGAAACTCATCTTGGAAGCTTTAACTGCTCCTGTGGCACAGAAGCTAGGAGGAATTGTTCTGTGCCACGATGGCATTGCCCAATAACCCATTCTGTTAAAACTAACAGAGCTGGCTAAACTATCCTGCCTTGTGTTCTCTTTTAATTGATTGTTTGGTTTAAAGAGAGGATAAAAAAGGCTGGCTGGGATCCAAGCTCAATCCCCTGCTGCTATGGCAGAAAGAAGTACTGATCAGAATATTTCTCTGCAGAATGAAATGTGCATCTCCTGGGCTTTTTGCAATAGCAAAACAAGTTTACATTTCTGTCTCTAATATGATTCTGTCCTCTCAGTCATTAACAGTTCCTTGATCCCTTCTCTTATTCCTGACCCCTTTATCTTAATTATTGAAACGCGTAATATAAACAGCATTTCTTCACCATCTTTTTGAATTGTTGAGTATCTGGAAAATGGCCCCAGTGCACAGTTTCAGGGCATTTCCTCTGCACAGCAGTGGTGTTTCATTCACATGTGGTACTCTCAGACACCAGCTATCATTTAGGGCTATCAGCGACAACTTTGGGAGCCAGACACTGGGTCAGTGTAAATGAACACTGCACAGAGTGACCTCAGGAGCATCGGGCACATTCGCACACGGCTGAGGATCTGGCCATGTGACTGTTTCCAGCTAAAATTACATTCTTCCCCCACCACACACTGGAAAATTAGAGACTGCAGATCTTTCTAAACATGCTTATGGATGTAGAAAACCCTTTCATAAGGCAGGGAGGGCAAAGGAGGAGAGGTTTCTTCTGAAAGAAAGCATGGGATGGGTTTGGAGGTGCCAGCACTTTTGCCCCCTCATTGTCACATTCCTTTCCCAGGCCCGGAGGACGAGGCAGTCTGTGAGCCACAGTGGCTGGGAAGGATTGCATTGCTGAACAGGGACGGGAAAGGGAATGTGGTTTCCTGAAAGGCTTCCAGCAAGTACATGGGAATGGAACACTTGAGAGAGACATGGAGCTGGAAGCACTTCCCTTCTGAGAAACACTTCCAATCTGTTCCCGGGGCCAAATGTAATAACATCTCTGACATTATTATTACAAAGGGGGAAAAAGTAATTCTTTTAGCTTGCTGCTGTGATTTCTCCATTTTGAAACCACACCTTCTCTGAGACCTGGAAGTCATGTGGTTTAACACACAAGCCAGCTCACAAGGGATGCTTCTTGGGCGCATCTCTACCAGCACTTACTACCAAGTCTTACTGAAGGTGCCAGGAATGCTTCTGGCAACAAAGAAAATTAACTTATAGTTATGCTTTTCTGCTTAGTTCCCTGTCTTGATTTATGTGGAATACATTGATACAAATTGCATGCAATACTTGCTTTTTCCTACTGTCAGTCATGAGCCAATACCTAGACATGAGGGGAAATTCTGCATGAAAAACATCTATTTTGCCATGTGATGTAGCAAATTTTTGTAGAATCCTTCTACAGCATCAAACTCTCTCCCTTTCTCCACTTAATACACTATATTGCACAAAAAAACAAAAGAAACTATTTGAAGCATCTCCCTGAACAAGATGACAGGAGAAAACACAAGAGAATATACAAACGGACTTGTGCTAAATGTTCAGACTGTCACTAAAAGGCTTAGGAAATAACCTTTGAAGGAAGAAATGAAAAAGCAAAATCTGCAGGACACAGTTTCTGGTTTACCATCCAGGAATATGCTGGAAAATGCACAGAAGAGTTACAAAACAAGTGCTGTTGACAGCACAAAGGGGGAGGTATAGCCATTAGGAACAGTATAAATTGTACTGGCATGAATAATGCTTCTCCCCAGACTTCGTTCTAGAATAGAAAGAAAAAAAGGGGTGGCATTAATTCAGCAGCCTCTGTGTCTAAATAGGTTCAGTTAAATTGGTACCATTTTTGTTTAGATAAGGCCTCAGACTCACTGACTCTCTGGAACCCCCTCTTACTCTTACCTCTAACCACTTTTTCCAGCCCATAGCAGGGAAAAATGTACCACAGAAGGCAGAGCCAGACACCAGCAGTATCATAAGAGCCTCAACCAACAGTGTCTCAGCAAACACTGGGCCAGAATCCACCCCCACACACAGTGAGCAATTCATTTGTTTGGGACTACTTAAAGAGGCAACTTTTAAGCTGCCAGCCTACTGACACCTGACAGCCATCAGCCTGTAGTGCCTAACTTGCTATAAAACATGAGTCAGTCAATGAATTACATGATTTTTGGAAAATAATAGTAATTTAAAACATTCTTTTCACATTTCTGTGTATGCATCATTTAATCTCGTGGGTGTTTTGGTTTTGGGTTTTTTATTATTATCATTTTAACTAAGCATATGAAAGGAATAAGAACACAAAAGTACTTATCAGTATCAGGAGAAATTTAAAGATTTTTTTTTACAGGGTTATATCCATATTTTAAGTATCTTTTTTGAGAAAAAGATATCCTTTTTTTCTGAGAAAATACAGGCCTAACTATACAGCCCAAAACTGACAGCAGGCCTCCCTTAAAATTTAAAATATGGGATTACAAACAGTTGATGGTGAATTTTATCTGATCTTAGAAGTTCAAGTAAGAACTGAGCAAGGTATTTCAGTAGTATTTTTAGGGTTTTAGCTAACTCAAACATCCACACACTTCACAGCCTCATTTCCATTGAATTAATTTTTTAGGAGATAAATACACTACACTTTGGATGAGGGTTTCTTTTTTCAATTTGATTCTTTCAGTCAAATACAAACAGCAAAGAAATCAAAGATTTGTAATAAGATATAGAAAATAGTCTCCTAAGCCAAAGAACTCCTAAACTTCAGTCAACTCCTGCAAAAGACTGTATTAATATACCTTAGAACACACAGAATCTTGCAGTCAGAGCTGGGTGGGTATGAAACACCTGAATGCAAAAGTCTGGCAAAAAAAAAAAAAAAATACCACCTAAACTTAAGGATGGCTAAAGTCACTGGAACCCTTCTTCCTGAAGTACACCAGGCTGCAGGAGAGTCCTACAAAAATGCAAGATTGCCAGAATCTGTGTTGATAAATAATTTATTCCTGAACACAGACATATTTTAGAAACATGGCTTCTAGTTTGCATCTTTCAAGGAAAGAAATTCAACAAGTACTTTCAGAATAAGCTCAGCACACACTGATAAACTGAGGATTCCACAAGTCAGTTGTGGACACTGCGTTTAAATGAAGCAGGAGGAGGAATTTGTGCCATTTATATCTTTGTGCTTCTCATTCAACACCAGGTTAATAATACACAGACTTGGGCCTGGAAGCAGGATTCCTCCCTCCCAGTAGAGCACCCCAGGCACTAAGCAACAGACTCACGCAGCTTTTTTCCTCACTTTGCTTTGATGGATCTCATGGTCCTTGCAAGCCGCAAACAAGTGCACCAAACGGTGGCACAAACAAGAAACTACTCCAGGTCATCCCATCCTGCATAGAGTAGAAGGACACTTGGGGGAGAGTCTAAGAGGAGGATTTGATTCCTCCCTCCTCCTCCATAGAGACTAAGGAGAAGCGGGTGCCCATGTCTATGGCATTCAGACAAGCACTCTGATCTGCAAGCCTTCCCTCTGGTTGCATTGTGGAAGAGAAGTTACCCGCTTGCTTCTGCACACTTCAAAGAGGATGCTGGGCTCTGGATCATGGCTAGATGGAGGAATCTTCCCACAAACCCTGCTGAGGCTTGGCGATGCCTATGACTTCAGGCACATCCTAGCTAAAGTTCAGTGCTTCCTCCTGGCTCACTCTAGACATCTGGCTATTCACTGTGAGGGTTTTCCAGCTCATCCCTGTGAATCACCACTTTTTGGTGTACAGTCTGGTGCACTCAGACTGATGGTTTCCCATCTGGTGAAAAGATTGCTGAGCTCATCAGACACAGCATTACTTAACAATGCAACAGTTACAAACAAACTGTTCTGGATCAGTGAGCACCTCTTCACATTTGCCTTGTGTTCTGACTGACTCCTTTTCTGATGAAAAGGCAGTGGAATGGCATCCCTTGTTTTATTAGTATGACGGTCCTCATGTACGTCAACAAGAGATTTTCATGTCAGGCCAGCACGGCACTGACATTCTGAATCACCAGCAGCCCCATCTGGTTCTTGAAGGGTCTCATAAAAGCAGCATGAATGCCCATAAAGCAGAAATGCCATCAGCGCCATGGAGGAAGTTCCCACTTAGGCAGTTACCTTCATGTGATCTTCAGGGCTGCATTTTCATCAAACCAGGTTCAACAATTCTACAGTGCAGCCTGTACACAAACCAGAGCAAGAGAACTAGAGGACAAGCCATCAATAACCATAAAATGCAAGAGTAGGTGACCAAGCAGCAACTAATTCAACCAAGTTTAGGAAATTAATGGCATCCACTTTGATTCTGTATTTGAATATTTCCTAAAGTCCTCTATTATTGTACTTCAGCTGCCATCACACTTTTCAGCAAATACTGCACAGAGACCTCACTGTTCTCCATCCCTGAGCTTGACATCAGGTCCCATGGTGAATTAATGTGGAGCCCCTGTTGGGCATGCTGGGCTTGCTACTCCAAATAAGAAAAAAAAGAGATGAGAGAATGCAAATCTAGCAGAAATATGGCTGAAGTTATTCTGAAATGTTCCTGTTGCCTCCACTGCTCCCAAGTCTCCCCATCCTCTGCTGTCATTTTCTTCTCTCTTTTATAAGAGGAAATGGATGCTAAATCAGCAAGCTAAGTTGCTCTTTAACATAACAATTACTAACAATATACCTTTTCCCTTTTGTTATAAATTACTTTAGTGTGTAATTCAGCCAAATGAGAAGACAGACACCACTTATACACACTGTCTCCATCCTTTTGTGTAAAGCAAGGACTAGCTGCATTCACCAGCCGAGAGATATACAAAACAACAGCTATTTCCTTCCACTCCAGTGGCATTCATAGCTCTCCTTCAACTGCAACCTCTCTTCATCCCCAGGAAATGAACTGTTGCATAAGAAAAAGAATGAGACTTTAGCCATTCAAGATGCTGAAAACTAGAGCTTAACCTCCATTTATTCCACAGATATTTTTTCCTCATGTTAGGTTGGCCCAAAAAACATACTTAGCACTCTCCTACTTATACACTAAACACTACTTGACTTAAAAGTACAAATATCTTGGGAGACTGCCCTTAGCTTCTTCAGCTATATAAAACATGCCCTATTAGGTCACTGCAGCAGTGGTGGAGCACACCATTGCATAATCAGCAGCACACTTAGGCATGCCATCAGACCCACAAAATCTGGTGGCATCCCCTAAAACCACTTTCTAGTGCTTTCCCATGGGCACTATGCCTACCTCACACCCATAACATACGGCCCTACACAACTCTGTTTGCCAACCCTTTAGCACGGGGGAACCCAGTGAGCACGAAGGGAAAATGTGAACCAGGGAAAACTGTGGGTCAAACAGCTTCCAGACTCTCACTCCTGCTTAATAAGAGAGAGGAGTAAACACCTGCCTGCATAGGCTTCATGTGCCTTAATACCTTCATGGAAAAGGGTTGTCCTTTCCCAAGGACTCTGTACTGTGTTACACAAGCAGGGCCTATAGGTATTTGCCTTGTTTCTTTATTGTATTCCCAAAGGCTTGGATGTTCCCTCCCTGTAAGAAGCCTATGGAGGATCAGGAGGACTCACAAGACCCATGCACATGGCAAAGCCCAGGTAAAGAGGGAGAGCAATGGAGAACTTCCTCAGACCATTACATGTGCATACGCAGGGGAGATAAAGACTGAAGATGTTGCCAATGGAATTCACACAAAGTACTGGACCAGGGAAACAGCCTTCCAGTCCACCCTGACCTGCTTTGCAGCCGGGCAGCTCTCAACTGCTTAAACTACTAAAATCCTGGTATGTCAGCTTTGCAAAAGATAGGAAGCATCAAGAGAAATCTCTTTGGTCATGTCTCTGCATAGGTGTCTTGTCAAATCTCTGTGTCAACAGCATCTGTCTCTAAGTTTTGCACAATTCTGTTAGTCCTGGGAAACCTCTAAACTAAAAACAAGGAGTGACCATTCAGGCTCTGGGGCAGATGACCTAAAGAAAATAGCACAGAGGTCCCCCTGAAGTCCACCCCCTGGCAGAAGAGAAAGGAAGAAGGGATGCCCTACTCTGTCCTGCCTTGTGGGGACTCATTTGCTCCAACACCTTGTGCAGAGGAGCCACCACGGTGGCTGTGGTTTTGCCTGCAGGACACAGAAGAAACCTCAGAAGCGCTGTGGGGAATTTGCCGTGAGGCGCAACGCCAGCCCAGCTCCTGCCAGCCCTCCCAGCTCTATCAGCCCAAAGCTGATTGTTTGAATCTTGCCAGCAGGCTGAAGAGGTGAATTTCACTCAGCCTAGGGACACCAAGTCTTGGCCGTAACTGACACCATGATAATAGTCTATGACAGCTAAAGAACTATCTAAAAAATTAGGAATATTTAGGGCATAATTACCCAATTTGAATAGATCACAAGAGTATGTTTTTCTGAGGACTCAGGTCTTGGGTGAATCACACACACTGCAGACACTGGCATGTCCCTGGCTTATTTGGATTTCAGGTCCTACACTTCCAAGTCAGAATTTAGTCAAATTTAAAGACCATTGTTACTCAGTTCACTTGAGAGAGCAAGTCTGAGGTTCACAGCTGACCACATTTTCCTCACAGGCATACTGTGTAATTTAACTCCTTCTTGACTTGCTCTGTTGCAGATCTATTATGAAAAAATCAATGTTCATTATTAAGATATTTCGTACAGTATTAACCACTGAAGGCTAGTTCCACAATTGATTTGATCAGTGTAGCTGTATTGAAGTCCTTGAATGATCACTAAGTTGTCACAGTGGATGGGTAGTCTTGTACTTACAGTATCAAGATATTTGAAAAGCTTTACTTTATTTTTATTTCTCTCCAGCTGAACTGGTGTGAGGAGGGAGCAGTGTCATTGCTCCTGGCAAGACTCTCAGCTTTGTATTTGTTTTCATGAAGCTTCAAGTTTTTGCAAACTCAAGACATTTAGTTACTGTGGTTTCAATACACACCTCAGCCTATAGATAATTAGCTGAAGAAACCACCAATTCCAATTCTCTGGCAGCTCACCTATCATCACTAGTGTAAACCAACCAGCCTTTCCTCCACCAGCAGCCTAAATTCCCCAAAGCGCTGTTTCCAGATGGGGAAATTGCCTTCACAAACACCTGTTACATCTCATAATATCAGATAGCACAATGCCTGTAATTCCACCTCAGACTCATCCTACAACTTTGTGAGTCACACTACATGTTTCACGTACCCAGTAAACTAAAGCAAACAAACAGGAACTATTTGTATTCTTCTTACTTATGCCAGGGCTTTATAATAAACCCCTTTGAAAACACTTCCGAACAGGTAGCAGCCGGCACACAAGTTTTGCCAAGGATCTTAACTAGTCTTTACCTGTTGCAGCTGTTGGGAAATTTCTAGCTGTTGCTAGAAGTGTACTTGTACCTGCATGCTGGGATTGGGAGTGTGAGCAGGTGTTTGCAAACCACAGTTACATTGCTAACTATGTCTCAGACTCAAAGCCAATCATACCAGCAATGTCTGGCACATTATCTTGCTGCAAAGACTCTCATTCAGTTCGTCTTACAACAGTGATCAGAATTGCTTTAAGCTATAAAAGCCTCTCCAGCCAATTTCTGAGTACAGCGTGATGCTCCTTACCCTGAAGGCCCTTTAAGATCTGACCTCTTTCACTGTTTTTCCCGCTGTCAGCCAGGACAGCAAAAGAAGAGGTGGTATGCAGGCTGAAAAGCCTAGCAGTCCTCAATCAGCCCTTTGTCTTCCATGCTCAGCTTTTTATCCAGGGGCAACAGTCTTTTTCCATTACCAGTAAAAATGAGCCCCCCAGTAGGGGTGATGAAGAAACAATAAAACTAATCATTAAGCAGGCCTGCTGAGAAGCGAATTCCAGTCTCAGGTCAGATCTAATTGCATTCTGACACTGAAGTAATGGCCTGGTCATTTATATTAGCAATGTCATGTTTCTCTTTATTTATTTGTCTCCATTCTGCTCTCCATCCTCATAAAGAAAGAAATATAAACGTGTAGATTGATGAAAAGATGTACATAGAGATCAAAATACACATATTGTCCTGTGGTGTACTTTTCAAATTTTTTAAATACTCTCTTTTTAGCCAAGATCAATTTTGGAAAAACTAAAAAAAAAAAAAAAGTAGCATTTTGGAAAATGATGAGCAACTTTAAAAGGAAGACTTAGGAAAAATGATGGTGGTGTCATGTCTTATGACTCAGGAAAACCATGTACACACAAGAAAAGACAAACTTAATCATGCAAGTAAGGACACAAGATATATAAGCATAGCTGTGATTTTTGAAACTGAGGTAATTTAGATACCTACACTGGAGTAATTACAGGGAAAATAGGCAACTTTTGAGTTCAAGTGCACCACATGCACGCACACGGTGTACACACACACCCACAAATATATTCCTGAAAATACAACTATTTTTAGGTCTCTTTTGTCCCTTGACACCTTCCTTCTCTTGCTTTTACCATTAATGATGTTTTGCCCCTGTTTGCATCCTAAGCCTCTTCCCACCCTGTTTTTTTGCCCAGCCTCACAGCCTATGACTTCTTCCTTCGAGAATCTAAACAAGATGGCTTTGCATCTGAGTGAACACAATGGGCCTCTCTTCAAAGCCAAGCAACATTTTTCCTATCATTGTTTGCAGGGGAAGAGTCACTCTGCACTCTGCTCAGATATTACGGTCACACAAGCCTTATTAGCTTATGGGTAGATTTGCTGTCCTAAGAGGGTTTGTACAACTAACAAGATCACTTAATCCCTTTCTAGGTCCCTCAGCATTTGTAACAAGTTTTGTAATCGCTTTTTAAATAAAATGTTCTGACCTTGCAAACTCACTTGCAAGCCAGCTCAATCCTCTGGCTTTTTTCCCTCCGTACAGCTTTTATGACCTCTCCTATCTGGATAGCAAGCCCTTTCCCAAAGTATCTTAGTCCAATACTCTTGATGCTATCCAGAGCTAAAAGCCCTCAGCATGTGCTTTGGATCCAATCCCTACCTGGCTGCTGTGCTCAGAGAGGCGTTGATCAAATCTGGTAACAACAAATCAGGGCCCAGAAAAAGTAGTTGTAGAACCTGGAGTTGCTCCATCTAATTGCAAGCAGGCTTTCACAACTCATTTACTGAAGAAAACTTCCTTATCAGGTGAGGATGTGACTAACTTCCACCCAGATTTCATGCTGTGGTTTTTATCAAAAACACATGAAAGTATTTTTTCCCTTATCCATAGAATCAGCTTTCCAAACTTGCTTTATCAAAAGCCTCAGGATGGCACAGTGACAATCTTGCCTAGTATTTGCCATGCACTTCATGTTCTAGGGTTAGCCCTGCTAGTAAAGCAGGCTTGCATAGGTATGCCACAGTTATATTTTTGTATTAAGCTCCATGACATGATGAATACACTGCCACCAGTATCCTAGGTAGCTTGTTTAACAACTCATTTATTCCAAATAATTCCAACCTTGTGAACATTCATCATTGTTTGGACAGGCATGCATTCCCATATATCTGCCCACACTGGCTCTTTTTAGTTACCTGAGGTGAATCTCTTAAATGTCACCCATGAATGTCAGGCTGAAAACATCTGTGAAGGTCTGGTACAGTTTAGCCCTCTCTGTGCACACATGTCAGAAGAGCCAGTCTGGGCTCTGCTTCCACCTCTGCCACTGAATTGCTGGACAAATTCCAACAAATCACATTACTTGTGCCTACATTTCAGCCTTTCATTGAATACAGAGGAGTCCTCTAATTCTCTAGGGTATTCTACGGCTTAATAAACACTTACAGGGTGGGATGGATCAGTGTGCAACAATGTGGAAAACACTGGGATTTGCATCTAGGACTAGTAACCTACCAAGGATCAAAAATCACAATAAAAGCTAGTGGGATTTTATTCCCAAGAAGGTGAGAAACCAAAGCATTATAGACAGTATTGAAGCATAATTAAATAGCATGTATTATTATAGTGATAACTTAGAACTTTGCTTTCCAAGACCAAAAAAACCCCATTTTGGTAAACTCTAGTTAAAGACTCAACTCATGAAACACAATCTCTTTGCAGTGGATAGCTGTATATGTGTCATGGTGTGCAGCAACATGACTGAACAGGTTAGAACAGGAAAGGAAAGGAAAGGAAATGCCACATCCAACCTGCAAGTTCAGAGGGGATTAGGTAAACAAGAAGGATCCCAGGTGGAACCAGGATTAGGGCAACTTGAAGCTGCTATTGCCAGAGAAATGATTAAGAACACTTAAGACCCGTAATTGTGAAGCAGGTATTTAATACCTTTTCTGAAAAATATTACCTGCATCAGCAGTGTTCCCTACATCTTATTGAGACATGAGCACTGACTCAGGTATGGATGTGCCACCTCCAGAGGAACAACTGCTGACTGCAGCACTTGGGTGCTGCAGGAGCTTCCCCAGCCCTGCCAGGACATCGGAATGGCACTAGGCAGCCAGAGCCTCTTGTACAAGGCACTTCACAGCAGCCTCCCTCTTCTCAATATCAAACTGCCTGGAACCTTCTTCTTCCACAGTCCCACATATCTCAAAACATGAGCAGACAAATTTGATTGCAAAGAGGCTCCATTCATTACTCTTATACCCATAAGCTGCTATTTCATTTTATACTTTGCATACATAAGCTAAATTCATTTACACCAATTATTTTCCCTTAATCTCTGTGCCCTTCCCTAATCTTCATTAAAATATTAAAAAATTTTGATACACTTAGTTTTTCAGTCTTTGATTGTCTTTTCTCCTAAAATAGCAAATTATATCTTAAACTCCTATTCCTTTATGCTTTTTATTTTTATTTTTCTAAATTACAGTTTTGCACCAGAAATGGTTTGGTTTTATGCAAAACACACCACTTAAACTACTATATATTATGTATCACAAATAAATGAAGAATTGTCATTTTGTTAGATTTTTTTAAGCATATAACACATCACAACACAAATGTGCCCTGGTACAAAAATTTCAAATATCCCCAAACTCAATGCTACTTAGATACTCAAGGCTACTTCTACTTAACTCTCTCAGGTCTTGATCCAAAGCTCTTTGAACACAGATAGAATCCTTTCCTTGACTTTTATTGCTCTTCTTTCATGCTTCTAAAGGTAGCACTAGACCATCTGGAGATAGAGCTGAGTTTTTACACACAGCTAACTCCCAAAGCCTGGGAAAGCCTAAGCTTAGGAATGACAACCCCAATACTATCCATAGAAGTGATCCCATGTAGCCAGAAAATATTGGCAATTCCTGATACTGTCTTTCTCTTATCCCAAAGAAAAGACTAATGGGAAGAGTTTTGATGTACTGTGGCAGCATCCACCCTTTAACATATCAACATTAATGAGGAAAAAAAATAAACATGTGAAAGAGTTGTCCAACACCTATCGGCTCTCAATTTAGGGTAACTGCAATTAAAGGTAGCAGCAATCAGGAGCTTGCTAAGGGTTCTGAGAACAAACCTTCACTTAAAAAAAGTTTGGCTATAGCCTTCACAGCACTCAAAAAATATGGTTTGTAGGACAGTTATTCCAAGGTTTTCTTGGCATTTATGTTTTTTATTAACATCCATATCAGCTGCAGCTCCTTGTCATGGACTGAATTTCCAGAAGCTCCACTTCATAAGGTTTGTTGGAGCCTATTGTACACAAGAAATTACTTGGATAAAAATTGCTGGAGTCAAGACAGAAAAAAAAAAAGCTCCTCTCCTCTTCCATCCTCCAAATGATTTATAGAGACTTAGTGTAAGAGCATATTTTACCAGTAGTTTTCTTACTCAGGAGGATAACTAATTTAATAATCCCATTGAACAAATGACAAGTCTGATTGTCTCTGGGAGAGAAGTGAAGGAACAAAGAAACCTTGTCACACCATGTTTTTTAGGATGATGTTATACAACCCCCATACCCTTGCCAGCAACTTCTCGTGACTCATTCTCCTCTGAAAATGCTGTTATCGATCTCATATTGAGACAATGAAATTTGACTTATTTGGTGTCTGTTTCTGTTCAGTTGGCCTTTCACAGAAGCCAGAAAACATTTATAAAAACTGGAATGGAATAAGAAGATTTGGGGAGAACTTATTATGGATAAGTATGATAAATAAACAGAGGGCAAAAGTTACTGAGAAACTCAGGTTTCTTCCAATTCTTCTTCTGAGGAAGCAGCAGAGACTTTCCATTCTTGGTCAGAGCAAACTCCAGTTTCAGCCTCAGTTATGAGTTAGGAACCAGCACCCCAAGGCCTTTATAATAGCAAATGCTCCATCAGCAGCAGCCATGTGTTACTCCACTGGGGATACCAACATAGAAAACACAAAGCCTTGTGTACTCTCCTTGCACCAGCTACAGTATCCACGACCACTTCAACCAACTATTGCAGCAATACCTGAACTGGCCATTTTAAAACATGATCTTACTTGTACTGAAGGCAAGAGTAACGTGATTTTGCTGAGAAGGCACTTTGGGGATCACCCTTGCACAAAGAAAAGTCACCAGAAGCATACTCCAAAACGTACTTTGATAGGAGTGAGGAATAATGAAAAAACAGGTCTTTAAGCCCAGGTGCTCTACCAAAATTTACCAGGAAGCAGGCAATCCTTCAAACACCCTGTACTCCTTGCCCAGCTCCAGCCTTACTCCAGAAGACCCAGGTTCCCTTCAGGCCCTTTCCACTGCCAGAGAGAGCTCTTCAAACCTTGCTGGAGCTTGCTCCCTCTCCTGCTGTACCAGGTTATTAAAGAGCCTGTATTCCTCTGCCTGCCCCCACAAACATAAATCCTTATTTTACATTGCCTCTCCTCTAACACTGAACATAAAAGAACATAGTTTTTATTGAAGTTTTATCTTTGCCTGGGCTTCTAACAACCCACACTGAACACTGTTATTATGGTCCCTTCTGGATTTAGAGGTATATAAGCTGTTTGTGCTTGGCTGCATGCATTGGTATTTTTATGTTCTTATGTATCTTTATCTGTACAGTATCTCTGAATACACTTAACACAATTTCAAAAAATTCCCTAAGACTTCGTTCAATAGAAGTGTAGAAAAGTGATCTGCTACACACATATTTCCTCATCACTTGAACTTTCACATTCAGCAAGGGTTGGAGTGTTTAATTTTGGCCATTTGTTTTAATTTGGCCATTACAGTTTAAAGGCCATGCCCCAGATTTGGCCCTGTGAAGACATGTTTTGCTCCAGTTTAAATAGGTACGAGGCATAGCATTTTCACATCATAGAAATGCTTCTCTCTCCTCTTTTTTTTTTTTTTCCTAATGTAAATTTTGCAACGCTAATTCCTTTCATAAGAGACGGAGGGATAAGTGGTGGTTTACAGTTCAACCTTCCCCTGGTGCCCATAAATATTTATTGTTCCTTGCCCTGTTTCAAGGCCCAGATGAAATTCATCTTCCTGGGGGGAGGGAGGGGTGGCGGTGGTGGAGAGGGAAGGGATGTGGAAGGGCGAACATCATCTTTAAAGTATAAATGTGAAGAAAACGAAAACAGATGCGTGGAGAGGAAAAGAGAAGCTGGTGGGAACACGGCAGGGCTGGAGCACATTTTCCCTGGGAGACGGCCGTGCCGCGCACTTCCTCGGGACGCCCCGCGGGCGGAGGGCTCCCCTGCGGACTCATTCCCGGGAGGAGCGGGGAGCCGCCGGGGCGAGGGGCGGGATGGGAACCGGCCAGCTCCCCGGCCAGGTCCCGGGCGACACAAGTGCACCATCCGCCCTCCAGTCAAACCTCCGTCCCTCCCAGCCAGGGAGGAAAATGCCTCCCGCCCCGGGGAAGCTGAGGCACGGCGCTGACCTCGCCCAGGCGCTGGGCAGGGCGGTGCAGCGGGGCACCGGGCAGGGCAGCCCGGCTCCAGCGGGCACTGCCGTGCGAGGACAGCCCTTCGCAGGCGGGCGGCAGCGGGGAGGAAGAGGGGGAGGAGGTGCCGGGAGGGGGACCGGGAAACTGTAACTCATTGTGGATGGGCTGGACTGGCCGGGGTGGCGAGCGCTCGCAGGCCAGCACATCCATCAACCTGCCGAGCGGCCGACAGGCTGGAGCC
>WBNO01026191.1:0-132835 GCA_013400575.1 Peucedramus taeniatus | reverse complement strand
TCCCGCACCCCGCGCTGCCCGCCCGGCTCCCGCACGCCTGCGGGAATCCCCGGTCTAAACCCCCTCCGGTCCCTGCGGCTGCACTCGAGCTTAATTTAATCCCATCCTGTCCAGTCGCATTAAAGGCCGCGTTTGGTCTCGCATCGTCTCTAAGTCAGCCGTAGCATCGGCGGCTCCAGCAGTCCCCGTGTGTGCGAGGGAAGAAGCGGGCCCTGGGGCTTTCTTCAGCCCTTCAAATGGGGCTCACCAAATGCTCTCTTTTTCTTTTTTTTCCATTTTATTGTTAAGGAAACTTCCCAGACTGACCACTCACAAGACTCTCTGGTGGAGAGACCCTCCTCGGAGGCACCAGCTCGAGCTGTTTCTCAGCTGCTGCGCCACGAATAAATGGCTTTATGGAACTGTACATCTTAGACTTTGCCCTGGAAAACCTGCGGTCAGACTGGTGAGAAGCTCCCTTGCTGTCCGCTGGTAAAGCCGTGGCCTTAAGAGCTGCAGGAAGCCAAAATGCCTGGGCACTGGGCCAAATCTCCGTTTGCTGCTTGCCCCCCACCCAGCTGAGACGCTGGCACAGGACACGAAGGCGCTGCTTTGCTGCGGTGCCTGATAGGCATCAGCTGCAACACCTCCTCATGTCACGGGGCCTTCGCTCACAGCTCCCGCTCTAAACTTCCTGCGCTTTGTCTGCCTAAAGCAGGGCCAGAGCACAGCTTTAGTGATGGGGGCGGTGAGAGTGATTTGTCTGATTTCAAAGCTTTTGCTTGAAGGATTTCGGGGTTTTTTTTACTTTTTTTTTAGAAGTTGATTTAAATAGGCATTTTGAAAATACAAGTAATAGCACTTGCTTAATATATGCAATTTTCTCAACATGGCAGGCCATTTATATATGACACAAACCTATCTCTGACATGTTTTCCACATAATTTCCAAATTTTCATCAATCTTTTCGTTTTGTTGGATCTCATAAGTCTTAACATGCCCATGTAAATTAATAAATTTCTGTATTATTATAATTTACTATTCAGTAGCGTGGCCATTACCCTAAAGGAGAAGACACAATGAAACATGAATAGTTCTTTCATCTCTAAGAATGCTAATGCAATTTATAACCTTAGGTCCTGCATTAGGAACAAATCAATACTCAGGAGAGCAGTTAACACCTTTTAGCTTTAGGTATGTTCTCACACCTTTCTGAAATCAAAGGTACTTAAGTACAAAATCAAAATAGGGAAGGGGAAATTTTGTAAGAATAAAATTCAAAATATAATCATAGAATCAAAGGTGGAAAAGATCTCCAAGAGTCCAACCATTAACTCAGCACAACTGTGTTTGCCACTAAACTATGTCCCCAAGTGCCACATCCACATGTCTTTGAACACTTCCAGGGATGGTGATCCCATAACTTCCCTGGGCAGCCTGGGAAGCAGGCTTGCAGTGCTTGATTACCCTTTCAGTGAAAAATACCCAAACTGCTTTCCTGCAGCTGTAACCTAAAGGATATTTCTGCCTTAGGATTTATTATTCCACCATCACCAAAATGTTCTTTCTTTTTTTATTGGATAAAATAAATATGTGGTCTATCGGGGAGAAGGAATTCAATGAGATTCTGATTTCAAATGAAGTGAGAGGGCGGATTTTAGATGGGCAAATACAATTATTCAAAGATGTGTTCTGCTAAGCAAAAAAGGATTAATATCCCTATACTTAAAGAAATACACACTCAAGAGTTCAATACAACATTTGTCCACAGCACTGAAGCTCTAATGGTACCATTTTAAGCTCTATCACTCCTACAATACCAGCTCAGGAGGGCTACTACAGACATAATGATGATTTCATTGAGATGTCTATATCTTGATATAGCATGACAATAATATCTATTACTAGGATACAAGAAAAGGAGGAAGTACTCAGAATCTGATAAACTCACCTCTCAAATTTCAGAAATTATTACAGAAAGCATTTCTTGCAATATTTAAGTGTTTTCCAGAAACAGCCTCTGATACCAAGCCAGTCCTGTTCCTGTTCAATCGTGTGCTCAATCTGATAGGATAAGATACCAGAATGATTCCCACTACCTCCAGTATGAAATACGACATGCACAGTGTGAAAGGTGGCTCTCATGTTTATGGATGAGCACACCTTGGCAGAATCAGGCTCACCTCCAGCACTCTGATCTTTCTACACATGTAATTAGCATTATCAGCCTGACATTTTCCTAAACGATACCTCTGCATTTTGAGGACTGCAATTTTTATTCTCCGCATTCATGCACGTGGAGGAGCTACAGCTATTAGGAGCTGATTTTAGAGGATCTTTGTTGCAGCCAGCAAGGGCAACTGTTTCTGCAGCAAGACAGGTGGGAAACCAGTGGAGGAATTAGCTTTAGAGTGGTGTAGTTCCAGTTTGTAGTGTAGCTGCTACATTCTTAAGGAATAACATCAGGCTTTCACTGGTGTCTGGAAAACATCATTTGCTGTGCAGGTACTCTGTCAGCTGTTGCAGGACAAAGGACACTAGTGAAAGATTACATATGATGTGTCATGCTGAAAGACTACTGTTCCATCAAACTTTTCCACTTTCAGCAGTACATAGTGCTAGAAAACCCAGTGAGGGGGGAAAAAAAACCTACCAAAAATACCTTGAAAGGATTAAAACAAAAAACTATTACTCTCACTAATGAAGCATTCTCACCAATGCAGCAAGTCTGCTAAAACTCATAGACTAAAGTATTATACATCAGAGAAATTAATCCTGCATTAATTCCCAAAGGTGGCCATGTATGGGCCAACTTTGCCAAATCATTCATTATTGACTAAAAGGAAGTTTAATACCTATTAGAAGGGAAAGATGGTTTCCTCAGAAAATATTTTAAAAAAAATTCTTGAGATTGCTGGTTTAAAGTGAATGTATTAAAAGATGAGTATAGGCGAGTCTTAAACAAACATTTAGGCATTAAAAATACTTTACTGAGATGCCAGCAGTCACACAGGAGTACTTATGCTAGGTGGCTGCCCTGCATTAAATGATACAGATTAAAAAGGATTTGGCTAGCCAGATAACATTCAAATTATAATTGAATCTGAGCCAGAAATTCTAGATCCAGATGCTCACTTAGATATTTATGGAAACCAAATCCAAATGTAACATGGTTTCATAGCTAACAAAAGAATAACAAGTAGCTGTTGCTAGTTACTGGACCTGTCATACATTATTAATTGTGGATCATCCTTGCCAACTCTCATGGTTGTTCTGCGCTCAGCTCTTACAATAATCAGTATTTTTCTTGAAGTACTAGTTCCTGGAGTCATGAATATATACAAATCTCATATTTCTGTCTGTATTTTTTTAGCATGTCCTAAGAATTCTCACAATAAAGTACTGCATCTTGTATGTACAGAGAGGGAAATTCAGGGCCTTGTCTTACTTCCTTTATAGTCTGTAGAGGACTTCAGAGACTGTAGAGGTTTATTTTCATCAAACTTCTTGCATATTACCTGTGCCTGCATTGCAGTAGGTGTTACATGAGGAGACATTACCCAAACACATCAAGTGATCAAGATACTGCATCTTAATAAGCTATTATCTATCAAGTAAGTAATAGTAACTAGCTGGGGGAATGCTCTTACCATGTCCAAACTGTGAGGTACTTCTAAATTAAAGTGCCTGTTCTGCACTGACTGTTCTGACATCAAGAATGCCCCTGACTCAGGAGCTAAAGGAGATCATAATCACGGCAGACTTAACAGCAGAATCCGAATCCATTCTGAAACTACACTTTTTAATCTTTAATTTAGTAGTTAAATGCTCTGTAATCTAAATTAAGTACACAATAAAGTACACCTGGCTTCTGGCCATGTAGAAAATAACCCTACAAATATTGGTCCACTAATTCCACATTCATTTAGTAAGGCAGAAATAAACCCATTGTAACAGGATATTGCCATAGGATCCGTATCTCCAGCTTTGCAAATGAACATGCCTTGATGTTTAATTTTCCGTGAGTTCCTCTGCATTTAGGTACCAGCAGGAGACTATTACACTGTGACAGCACTCAGTTCTGATGACATTATCTTAAACTTTTCCCAGTTGTCTGTCCTCACCCCTGTTGTGCTGCCGTCATCTATTAACATTCCACTGACAACAATGAAAGATGTTAGAGCACAGTGCCTTAACCCAGTAGCCAGGCTGGGGTGCTTTCACCTGGACCTAGGTTTGGCAGTAGCCATAGAGCTAATTAGCTGGGTGACAGTGTGCCAGTTCCTCACAAGACTCGTCTGAGATGCTTTGCTGAATTTATAATTCATGGATTCGTAAATTTTTATGGCCAGAAAAAATCATTAGGTCATCAGGCTCTCCTTCTCTGTTATAAAGGCCATACAATTGCGTTCACTTACTCCTGTTGTTAACCCAATTACTTGTGTTTCACTGTCTTCCAAAAAAGACATCCAAAGACTTCAAAAGATGGCTAACCCACTTCTCCCTTGGAAGTTTATCCCTACAGCTAATCGCCCTAAGTATTACACAACTAATATAGGCTTGGGACTAATAAAGCTTAGTCCCCTATGGATTTGCGTTTCATGGTTGATTGACTTCGATGTCTAACAAGCTGTGAGCTCTGATTAAAGTTTCTTCCCAAATACAGAACATTTTAAAGGTCTTTTCCCGAAGTCCTTGTGGATGCTCTGTGTGTTACTAATGTGACATCTCACATTATGGCCCTGACAGTACTTCAGATCACTACAGATCTCTCTGTCAGGACTGCTCTGAGAGAGGTTTCACCTATTCTTGACCAAATACTTTCATGAAAACTGCAGAAACATAATTGCTTTTCAGACTTCCCCCCACCAAGACTGAAAAGAAACATGTTCAAAAGTTACTGGAGGCACCTGTACAAATACATGCATGCACAAATACACATGGCATTGTTACTTGCTTTTTTTTTCTCCAAATAACTGTGCCTTATTTCTTTTAAATCCTTTGTTGCTGTCTTCCTCATTATGTTTTTCTTTTCCTCCTCAGTACATCTTTCATCTTCAAATCATAGTTCCCCTTGGCACCCAGAGTCTGCTCTGAACTGAAAACATTAATGCACTCAGTATTCCTTTATAATATGATGAACATCTTGAGTTACTTCTCTTTCTTATCCTATTGAGGTTTTTTTCACAGGTTGGAACAACTTTTATTTCTCTTTTCTCTACTCTTGCAAAATTTTTCCCAATGCAGACATCATGATATGAAGACGGGTCCATATACCCAACTGCTTTTCTGTATTTTTCCAAACCTCAGAGCTGGTCCAATAAACAGAAATGCATCCCTTGCTACAAATCTTTCTCATATCCTTAGACCACTGTAGTTACAACAACATTGCTAAGAGACAAGAACAGTATGCAGTGTTTTCAGTGTTAATCTCCCCAGTGTCAGATAGAGGTAAAAACACCTCCTTATGCTACTCACAACTCCCCTTCTTATATATCAAAGGATCACATCAGTCTTTTCCCAGAACATCTCACTGAGAACTCATGTTGAGTGACTTGTCTTCTTTGACCTCTAAATCCTTTCCAGAGCTTTCTAAGACACAGTCTTCCTATTGTTCAGGGAGAAGCTGCTAATGTTCCCCCAATATATTATACACATTACACTAAGAAGAAAGGTTTGTTGCAAACAATTGTTTTGGACAGCAAAAAAGAGTCCACAGCCAAGTTTCCCAAAATCAGTGTAAGAAATATCCAACAGAAAAAAATTTAAATTAGGAAGACTGAAACATACTATACTAATCTTAATATTTCAAAATATCTGCTTTCATATTGTGGGAGAGATAGAAAGAGTAAAAATGGCAATTCACATGCCAATTTAGATTATTTATATTTTGGAGAAAAGAACAGAAAAATTGTTGCAAAGGCAGGATTTATTCAGTAGTACTGGTAATCAAGCTTGTGTATCTGAAACTAGTGAACTGAAATGCTATGAACCAAAATCAGGGACTGTTTTGAAAATAAAGAGCTTGGCTTTCCTTTCAGGATTTATGATAGTAAAAGTGAATTCATATGTCATAGAGATGTTGAGACACTCCAATTAACTGCTTTGACAGTCTTGGAGAAAAACAGATCTATAATCACTGAAACCATTTGTTTTGCATATCACTCAACTAAAATATCTTTTTTCAGAATTCTTTTTATTAATCAGCACCATCTCACCTAACCACCATCAGTTTTGCTAATTTAAAAAAAAGTCAGCCATTTCACACCATGTTCTTTTGCATCTACAATGAAATCTAATAAAGACTGAAGAGAAAACTAGTAATTTTCTTGTGGGAAAACTATGGCTAACTTCCACTGGGTGATCTGACAAGAAAATAGCACTAAGTGATGTTGATTTTGGTGATTACATACCAGTTCCTGAGACAACCATTCTGCTTGTAGACCAGCTCCTTGAAGAGCTGTCTGTCTCCAGGAAAGGACTGAAAATGTTCAGCTGCTGTCAGATAAGAAGGAACTTGCTGTGCCAAATCATACCTTTGAGAAAATGTTCCAGGGAAAAACCTCTGAACACAAAATATAGTTAAATGGCTTTTAGAGACAGTTCTGTATCTTGTACCATATTTATTAAAGATATAGCTGGATTAAAAAAAATAATTATAAGGTGACAGTTAAGAAAAGTTCTTGTAGAAAAGGAGAGTTGATCAAGTTGCTTTCAACTGAAGCTTGGATACAAGAATAATTTTACATTTAATCTTTATTACAGTAGTAGTAATAAAGCAGTAGCACAGTGCACTAAAGATTTTATTGTTCTTTATACCTTGTTGAAGAATATGCAGATATCCTTAAAGAAAAATGAGAATCAAGCCTTTTAATTGTGAGAAATTAATGACTATTCTCTGTTCTGGTGGTTTTAATGGTTGCAGAGATCTGATTCTGCAAACACTAACACATAGAAATTACATGTCTGCATCAAGTTATTTTCATTATCAGAACCAAACATTGGCTTGTTTATACAGCTTTAAATAGTAAACACCAAGCCTAAGAAAAAAAAAAAAAAAAGAAGTTAGGAAAAGTCTAAACCTGAGGCAATGCATAAATCTGCTGATACTGCAAAGTCAGCAGTCAGTGCATCCATGAAAGAAAAAAGCCAAGGGAGGCAAACTAGGCTTCTAACTATGGAAGTTAATTAGCCCTATTTTTAGCTAGAAGGGATTTTCTGTTTAAAATTCACCAAGGTTTTAGGTTACAATGATTTAAGACTATAGACACCCCCCCCCAGAAAAAAAAAATGTACATGGTAAATTTGTTTTAAGGCCTTCCACTGAAAAAAACATGATAAAATACTAAGGCCACTTTAGGGATTCATCCATATATTCCTTCCAGCCATACAGGAAAAAATATTTCCCATGAGATTACAAACAAAGAGGGATTAATTAGTAAGAGATAATTCTCAGGCATTGCACAATGCATTCATGTCCCTCAAGTCAGCACATTTTACTGAATGATAATGTCAACAGCATAGGTTCTTACTGGTCAAAATTACATATGCATGATACCTCTCAATTTCAAGACTATAATAATCTTAAGGGATTTGAATTTGTATCCAGGCAAAGGAGACATCAGTGATGTGATACAATTCCTGACTTGAACACTTTTTAGTTCAAACTACTGATAATGAACATGGGGGGATTTTCTTTTGATTTTCTCAGCTTTGGGAACAAGCCTACTGGAAAGCTCATCAGTGAAAGCTGCAGGTGCACATCCCCTCTGAAGATATTAACCTAAAAGAAAAGCCATGATCCCCCTGAGATAAATACAATGTGATAATTACAGGAAAGCTTCTAAATAGTAAAGGATGAAAGTTCTGGTACAATCTTCTGATAGGAAAGCAAAAATTTAAACATAAATTTTAGATGAAGCCATATTGGTTCATGAAAATGCCATGATTCTCTCTGACAGCAGAGGACTGTTGCCCTAGAGATCTCTTCCAGTCTCAAATTCCCATATTCATTGGAAAACACCCACTGACATCATTGTAGATGGGAGCTGAATTTGTCCTGAATTTGACTGGAAATCTGTCTCTTCAGATACTGAGGTCAGATTTGGAAATACAGCCTTAAATTCTTTTGCTTCTTTAGTCGTGAAATAGGTATGCCAATTGTGTGTTACACCAGGCAAAACCTTTATATGTACATTTGCAAAAAAAACAGTGATAGGGACAGAAGATTGCCATGTCTCTTTACTGTGCCTAGACACAGTGACATTTGAACACAAAACAAAATATATAGCAGAGGAGGTTTGTGAAAGAGGAGCCAGTCACTGACTGAAGAGAAATCTCTGGCAGTCTTTAGTTCAGGTTCTCAGACAGCTCTAAGGAAATCAAGGGCAGATATCTTTATCACTAAGCAATAAAGCTCCAAGGGAAAAGAATATACTTGTGAACACCATCTCTCTAACCATCTCTGATAAATTAACTGTCTTAATCCCTTTTCCCACTCCTTTTTTCCACCCATCCTTTTTTTTTAGGTGACTACGCCCTTTCACCTGCTTCACCCTCATCCTTGCCAGCTTCAGTACTTGGAGCAATTCAGAGAGCCCTGCCAGCAAACCTCCCGCTCCACTTACTGCTGTGCTGCCCCACCTCCCATCTGCTGCTCCACGGCCTGTGTGAAAAGACTGGGATTGGCAAGGAAGCAGGTGAAGCACTCTGAGAAGGCAAACAGAGAGAATCAGCAGGTTCCCAGCTGGTAGCAGGCGGAATAGGACTTAACTTTTCTCCCACGAGACCTGAGCAACCCATAGCTAGATGGAGTTGCCCTGCAGTCACTATTCATTTTCCAGAGACATCAAAGGTATAGCATGCCACATTTTGCACTGCTTCTTCAAAAAAGAGTAAGATGCTATTGAAAAATCTAGTAAATTGACTGCATTTTCATGATAAAAATTGTAATTGCCACTGAAGTGGTGTTTAATAATTTTAAACAAAGCTCTGAGGCATTCTAAGAAAAGTAATATAGGACAAAGGATTCTTCTATAATATAATGCAAACCCCTCACTCAATAACATGTTAGTGAAATTTATGTAATTAATTAGTGGAACTTAATGAACATTTAAATATGCTGTGCCTTTGGCTATCACAAGGAAATATTCTGGTCAACGAATGCAATCAAATTAGTTAAGGAACAGTAAGGATTTTTTTTTTCTTTAAAAAAGCATGAAAAGTTATCAATTGAAAAATTACATCTAAAAAATGAAGAATAAGTACCTGGTATGTAGTGTTCATGTCTGAGGTCACTCTCATTTAGAAGCTCACTAGTTCATTGCGATTACAAATGAGAAGCTTTTCATTAATACTAATATTTGGGGAGGTAAATAGCTGCATTGCTGGCTCCAAACCAAACCAGGCTTTAGACAAGTGGTTTCTGAGATCACAGTAGCAAAGGACAATATATACGCAATGTATATGTTGATAGCAACAACCACACACAACATTTCACAGAAAGTCACATTTGCCTAAATTTTCTAGGGCACTACACCCAGCAGAATTTTTCCTGTGATCTTGAATTATAAAAGTATAGATATTTTGCCAAATTTTATTTTCCAGTCAAATTACTAGAAAACAACAGCAAAAAGTTGCAATATATAAAGGAAAACATAATGTCTGAGTCCCATTGGAAAAGCCTATGGAAAAGCCAACAACATCAGTTTGGGTAGGAATTTCAGCTAGGACAACTGGAACAACTAACCATTTCAACTAAAATCATAAAACTTTCTGGAATGCCAAGGTACATGAAGAAAATTTAGATATGAATCATGTTTATTTAACTTTTATTTAAAGGAAGCAATAACTCCTTTGCACTCTTTGGCAGCCTAGGGCTGCTTACAGGTTACACCTGTAACTCCCATTATGTTAATGAGATTATACCTACTCATTAACCTCCGGTGTATTAATGGCTAATTATGTGTCTTATTATTTAAAAGTGGATGCCCCATACAGGTTGTGTGGGGACAGGGTGGCTGAATATGAAGTGAGGGTTTAGGTGTGTGAAATGAAAAGGTAAAGCTGTATCTACAAAGGGTTTCTAGAGGTTAAATATTTCATATTAGGAGAATATTTATTACATTGTATATAGATTAAATAAATGTGCAGGTGGAATAAAGACAAAGCACTGATATTGGAACTTGCAGCAGGCATTTGCTTCAAAGATGCTCTTGGTATCAGGGTGAATTTCTTTAGTGCCAGTTTCATCCTCTACTTAGAGCACTCACACATACCCTATAGCATGCAAAAGCACATGATGTGCTAAAAAAAAATCTATTCCTGGCTTGTCTTCTGAGACAGTATTAAATTCAGGTCATTTTGACTGAATGATACAAAATTTGTAGCTTCAGTCCTTTTTCAGAATAGAGGTGTTGAAATGTGCAGAGTAACATACAGCTATTTTACCCAATTATTTTGTGTAGGGGTAAGATAGATATTTTAAAACATTTCAAGTAGCAATACTATTTACCCATTTAAATGTTTAACAGTGTTTCAATGTGAAGCATTTTGATTCCGGATTAAAGAAAATTTTATTTTAAAATTCTCTTGAAGTTATTTCTCATGTAATAAAACATCTTCCTCAAAATCTTATCTGACCTCTTGTTATTCATTTGTTGGTTTTTGAAACTGCCAGAAAGCCAAATAACCCATTCCATACAAAGTCCTTTTTCTTAAACAGGACTTCTCAGACAGGGCTTAGCCTGCTGAACAGCATTAAATCACTACCACCAAAGCACAGTTATGGTGTCATGCAAAAGATAGTGTCACTGTGTCTCTAGGTATGAGAAAATTATTTGTTTGACTTGATTTTTTTTCCTAATAGCACTGAGAAATCCCTTTAGGCAAGACCCTTTTTTTTTTTCCTCCTTTGTTTTAATTTTTCCTTAAGCAAAAAGGAGTGGGACTCATTTGTTAGGTGTGTGAGACTTCGCAGGTCTGGTTTTACAATACACCATTTAGTCTTTGGTGAGGCTTGTTAAACCCTGAAAGAAAAGTCAAGCATTGACTGAGTGACGCCACCCTGAGGTTGATTCCCAAGGGAAAGTAAAGATTTGGTCCTGCCTTACAATCATTAGGGTGACCGAGAACACCTTCTAGCAAGTGATAGCGTACCCAGCCTTGGCAAGCTGCATAATAACATTCAACCCAGTGATCTAATTATTCACTTCTAATATAAAGGGCAGGGTTCCCTGGGAAATCAGGAGCAGGGCTGAGAAATACATTTCACAATACAAACAGAGGCAGTTTGACAAGACTCTAACCTGGGAAAATTAACTTATGAAGCTGTCCTATGCATCCAGTGTGCCCAGCTCAGAATAATTTCACATTTATGCAGGGAGGATCTTTAAAGCACTAAATTATCAGGCTTGAACACCTTGTTTGAAATATCACTTTAATTTGTTGTGGCTCAGAGATCTTTAACTTCTTATTAATTATGGAGATACATAATGTAAATATATACATAAGTTTAGCATAGGAAATTAAACTAAGCCCTACTGACCTGTGAACATAAGAGAAATTTATAGGTAGAAAATATCTTTCATATAAGCCAATGAAAAAGTCAGCAGCACTCAAGATGGCATGTAAGACTTTTCTGCAATGTCAAGCTTCTTTTTTGTGATCGTTTCTTCATTTTTTCTTTATTCCATGTAACCTTGTGTGTTGCCAGGTAACAATTTTTTGCTGTGTAAAGGTACCCATTTCCAAATATATCCTTAAATATAAACTGAAAATATTTGCATCTTCATTCATTTATGCACCTACAACTTTGGATTCGTTTGCAAAGGAATAGCCACACATGCCAAAAAAGTGACTGTTCTGTACCTCTGTACACAGAAAAATAGATTTTTCTACAAGTATATGTCAAACTGTGGAATATTTGAACTACAGCCCAAGTAATTACCTGAGGAGTCTACTGGGAATGTACATATTAGAACAAGTTGTAAAATAATCTCTTCCAAATAGCTATTAAAAACAAAATTACAGATCCTGGGCCAGATTCTCAGCTGTTACAAATTGGTGGCTGTTAAAAGTCCCTGACTTCATGTGTGCGAAGGTTGAGCTCCAAGAGAAATTTTACAGTAAAACTACAAATTAATGAAAAATGAGGTTCAGAGTAGAAGCACAGGTGGTATTCACACCATCTCCTTCAAATTTCTTTAGGCATTTAGCCTGGCTTCTCTGAATCATGCCTGCCTCCTCTACCTTGGCAGTATGAGGAACCTGGGTTCCTCCAAACTGCACCATAACAGATGACTAAAGCAGAATCAGTCAGACAGTGTAAATGCCCTGAATACCACAGAAAGGTCATGTCTTCTGTCAATACAACTGAATTGCTAGAGAGACTCTGCTTTCAAGAAAAAAAAAAGTATCAAACCATTTTTATTGTAAAGGTTGTGGTTATTTGCAAAAGCAAATCAGTTGCTGCTCCAATTTCTGCATCACTTTCTAATTTCTCTGGGATTCTCTTAATTAAAAAGTATCCTGAATATTGTCTTGTTGTCTATAATAAGAAAGATTCTTATTTTCTTCTTTAATGACGGTCTAAATCTAGCGTAGTAACCAACTGACTAACACAGGGAAATCCCAATCTTTCAGCTCCATTGTATAATTTATACAATATGTTCAACACTTTCCCACATAATAAACGTGGGAATCCCTTACAACCAGTCCAAGGTCTGAGGTTTTTTGTATGAATCATGTTCGCTGCATCCTGGCTTAACCACACCCCCAACTACTTCTGCTGGGAGCCAAAGAGTTACTGCAATCACCACTGGCAGGAGATACCATGTGCAAAGGCATTATTTACAGCAGGATGCAGTAAAGATGAGAGACTGAGACTGATAACTTTATCTCAGGGGTTACCTGGGAAAGACTGCTCTAGGTCTATTTAAAAGAGTAACTTTAAATAATGAATAAATTAGGAGATATTATCATTCAAATATTACTTCTTGCTATGACAAATCTTTCATGTAACCCTTAGCCAGGTTCTGTTTATTTAAGGTGATGCTCATTTGAATAGTTTGGGAAAGAAGTGCTTTCACTCTACCTGTTATTCAATTTGACAGTTCTTTGCAACATGAGAGAGTCATGTTTGAACTTGTACAGAGAAATGTCATTGTCTTGTCTTAAGAAAAGATATTCAAGATACTTCAGATAATGTTCACATGCATTTAGCCTCCCTGAGTGGAAAATTAATGTCTGGCAGAAGTTTTTATGTAAGGGAGAGGGCAAATGACAACAGGTTGTCCAATTATTAATGCAAAACTGGCAATTTTAATCAGCCTTCAAAAACTAATGTATAGTCCCTGAGTTATGCTCAGTACTGCAAATCCAGCTAGACAGTTGCCTGTAACACAGATGTCTTCACTGTACATTTATTCCTATTGCTTAGAGTCTTCATAGATGCACAAGCATAGCACAGACATAATCACCTCTTGGTCTTTTCTCTGTCAGACATATTTCCCTTCTTTTATACTGTGTTGTCAGAGGAATCCCAGCTCCACCTTTTGCAATCAGGAGCATGAGTTTGTCAAGGCTTTAGGCACTCACTCAAATCTGACCACCTGACTTGGACTTTTGCTCTGAATCATGCTCTGGAAGAACCTCCTAGATACACACACCTGTCTGTTGACTCCAGAGGGAACCAAATCTAAAGCCAGTCAGCTAACTCAGCCACGAAAGTAAGAAACTGGATTGTGAATGTTAAGTAAAGCCACTCACAGTTATATGGGGATAAAAAATTAAGGGCAGAAATGGTTCAGTGCTATATGTGTAAGAGTGAGGTTTTTTGAGCGTTCTCTCACTAAAGGTAGTCTTTGAAGTGGGAGGAGGAATTCAGAAAAGGAATTGCTTTTGCACTGTCATGCAAAGGTGCACTTGTCACAATCCAACCACTTGTTGAATATTGTGAGTTTGCCATGTCTGCATTCACTGCATGAAGCAAGGATGTCAGAAGGGATGCTGAGTTTGGTTCTTATCTACATCACTGATTCAGTTTTTAATATTAAGCAAATCAAATAAGTGGTGTCAGGTAGGCATCACAGGTTTTCCCACATCACAGAAATGCTGTTTGGCTGAATTAATTTATGCTTATGAAGCACTTAAACCTTTTTTGAGAAGTCAGTGTAGTAGTATGAACAGGAATTTCTCACAGGTTCCAGAGGTGCTGGGATCCAGAGGAACTGAGGCAATTAATCAGTGTTCTTACAGAGTGAGAGCACTGTGCCTCTCTGAAAGACAAGCATACACAAAAGTTAAGAAATTGTTTATTCCAGACGTAATAGGAAACTTTTGTATATAATTTCCCTGCTTACTCAGAGGCACTTTAACATCTGTCAGGCCAGGCCTAGCACTTAGCACACAGATCTGAGGACAGAAACACATGCCCCATTTCCTGATAGCAGCTCACCCGCC
This sequence comes from Peucedramus taeniatus, assembly GCA_013400575.1. Lineage (NCBI taxonomy): Eukaryota > Metazoa > Chordata > Aves > Passeriformes > Fringillidae > Peucedramus > Peucedramus taeniatus. Next base: position 118,396 of record WBNO01026191.1, on the reverse strand, counting down.
ACTGCTGCCAGACTCAGGGACCATGCATAAGACACCAGGCTCAGTTCCACCAGTTGGTTTGGCTTCGTGGACCAAATCCAAATTTGTGCAGGTGTAAATGAGAGCCACACAATCTGTTCCATGCCTTTAATGAAATTTCAGTTCTGATTACATGGCACTCTTTTCCTTTTAACCTTTCAAGAAGGGATAAGGACTGAAGGCAAAAGCTACTCACCCTCCATTCCTTGCTTCTTTGAGGCATGCAGTATTTCAATCAGAATCCTTATCAACAGCTCCAAATATCATTCCCACCCTTTCCCATTCAGACAGTGCCAGTCAGGTCAAACAGCAGTCACCACAACTTTTAAAGTCTTTCAGGGAAAAAGTGTTTAAGGGCATCCACTCTTTTTGTTTAAATCCCTGATTTCACTCAAAAATCTCTTCAAGCTCTGAAATAGAAAAATTGCATTTTTCACTCAAAGACCACCAGCCCACTCTTCTTCCTTGTATTTGATCATAATTCCTATTCACTGAGTTGTTCTTTCTCCTGGGTTTATACACCTGTGCTCCTCTCCACTTTTACTCAGTCTTCAAGCATCTGGTAACATCCAAGGCTGCCAAGTTTTCCTATGAGAGCAAGCACACTCAGAGGCCAATAGTGACAGTAATCACTGTAACAGACAATTTCAAATATTGTGTGTTCCTCTTACACTACAGGGACTGCTTTACCAGCCCAAAGGGAAAAAAAAAACCAAACTGAAAACCTTAGAACTATCCAAAAATATGTATTTTCAGCTAGTCAGGAACGATAATGCAGTGGTTTTATTTTTTATTTTTTATACCTACAGACCCCTATATGCATTCACACATCTATACTTCAAAGCACTTTATCAGTTCAGTCATAATTTAGAATTTTTTAAAGGCATATAGTGCAAGGCATTGCAACTGATTGCAGTCTGTTTCTATCACCCAAAGAGTCTGGAAGCATAATCAGTGTTGTATTCCTTATCTGCTGTATTTCCTTGTCTCCTTTTGCACCCTGACAGAGGATTAATCACCTGATGGGAATACCACAGACTGCAGAGATCTGGTGGGAAATATATTTCTGAATGACTTCACACTAGTCAGGAGTTCATGATGTGTATGATTTATTGTCTCTGGTGAATTTCTCATTGCTTTTGAGAATTTAAACTAGTTCAGCTGTTCCTAGTGATGAGGCACAGAATGCAAATACAAGACCACAGTAACTCTGTGAAGCTCATATTTGGAAAGCAGCTTTTCCAAAATACGCAGAGAAAATATGACTTTAGACCTAAGGAGGAGAAGAGCAACTTACTTTTCAGCTGTTTCCACATTCTCTTCTGGCTGTGCTGTAAAGACTTATATACAGAAAAAAAAAAGGTAGAAGAACTGAGGCCAAAATCTGAAGTCCTCCTTCAAATTTCATCACATTTTTTACATGGCAAACTACCTCTCAGCATACTTCCATGTAATAAGATACACACATGGAAGAGCAGAAAGAAAAACAAGGCCAAGATGTCAGGACTGCTCTTTGGCATTTTCAGGATGTACCAACTGGAAACTGAAAATGAGAGCAGTTCAGGTAACAGACACTGTTGGACAGATGGGGTTTATTTACCCCAGGAGGGTAGAAATGCTCAGTAGGCTCATTCAAAAGCAAAGGCAGATGGCAATATCACATAAATTCTACCCTGAATAAGGATTTCAGGTTCAGAGCCCTGATCTGAAGGAGCAAATATAGCTGACTGCCATTACTCAATGTTTCAACTAATTTTTAAAGCATTTTTATTTCTTATTATCTTCCTCACTGTTCAGTTTTGATATTCAGTGCTATGTCTCCTCTTCAGCCTTGAATATAATTAGCAATTTCTTTGGGATCACAAAACTATAAAAGCAATGTTTAGTCATACAAAATAAACACTTAATATTTTACAACCTCTAAATATACTTATAAAAACAGTATCTTCTTCAGCCCAAAAAGGCTTTAAAGCAATGAGCAATGTGATAAAAAGGACTAAAAATATTCAATATACTGGCAGTGTTTAAGTGTTAAAAAGTAAAACACATTTGAGCATGCATGTGAGCAAGGGTCTGACTACTGACTGGTCTGCCCCTGTGTAAAGGGGCATAAAGCCCTACTGCTCCTATAAGAACAACTGCAAGTGACAATGCTAAGCAAAAGTACTGGAAAACTAAGGTTATCAAGAAGTCAGTAAGCTTTAACCAAGCTAGTAAGTCAAGCCGCTGTTTATCCATAGTCATATCTATATAAATACCAGAGACTTACAAATCTGAGCACACAACAAAACCAGAGAACTGTCCTAATGCTTGACTTAGAAGAAAAGAGACACTACAAGGTGAATAATTGGATCCATAGTAATTGGTCAGGCTTTCTTCCCTTTGTCACTCCCCTAACAGTCTGGATGTGCCTGTCCTCCATTTTGAGAACTTATGTGTTCCCTGAAACGAAGAGAGGTTTCATCTCCTTTCAGCTATCACATTCACCTCTTTCAGAAGGCTTGCTTTGCCCAAATTCTTTGACAAGGAGTGAGTGAAATCTCAACCCCACTGAAGGCAGTGGGAAATTTGCCATTCACTATAACAGAGCCAGGGTTTCAACAGAAAGTTTATATCCGTAGAAGACCAGACTGAATCTAGTCCAGTGTTTGTGACGTGCTTTGAAGTAGAGAGTGTTGCAGCACAGAAAGTATTGGTAATATTAATATTGCTATTGAGTGCATGACAGAGAAGAAAGGTAGAAACCTTGGAGTGAACTGGAAGGAAACTGATTCTGGAGATCTTTCTCAGAGGTCAGTACATGGCATTTTTCTAAACAGTTTCCTTTAAAAGTGTCTAGTAAAATTTTCTTTCAACCTCAGTACCTTCTTGGCATGTTAATCAGAAGCAGATCTTCCTAGCAAGCCCAGCCATCCTTATGGGAAGTGTCCTATCTTTTCCTTCACATACTTTTCCTGAGTTGTGTTACTGGTCTCTAAAGATTAACTAAAATACTCTACAGAGAGCAGTTGGTTTGTTTTGTTTTTTGTTTTTTTGGTTTTTTTTTTCAGAAGCACTGCAAAAAGCGCATTTTCTTTTTTTTTTTGGAAAGGAAAATCTATGTTTTGCTTTCAGCCTGTCTGTTCTTCCTCTGAACTACAGTGTGGCCCAGGCAGTGCACTGGCCCATGGAAAGGAAAGCCTGGGATCCAGTATTGTTGGCAATTATAAGCTCTTCCATTACTTGTGGTTGTCGTGTATTTATTATGACCAGACAAGACAACAGTTGGTCATCAAGGAAAAAAAAGCCCTCTCCCATGATCTCATTAACTAGTTTATTCTGCCACAGACTCATTCAGAATTCTTTTCAAGTTACATGGACAACACTGCAGTCAGAAAATGTGTTAGCTGCTACCAAAGGAACTATTATTTGGGTCTTGGCTGTTGCTTCCCCCCAGTATTCTCAGATCACAATCCTTGCAGTTCTCTCAAACATCTTGCTCATTGGAAAAAAAACACTCCCTGTAGGGTTCAGACACCCAGGGATTGATCTTCAGCTGGTGCAGACTGTCAGGGCTCCCTTAACCTCAGGCAACCCAAGGTTTTAGACTTCATAGGATTTATCAGAAGCTCAGCAGCTGTGAGAAGAGCAGAGCGTTAGGTCAGAGAAGGAGCAGGCCAGCAGTCGTGAATCAGCCATTGGCACACTCAGCTCAGCTGAGAATTCCCAACCACAGCCTACAGAAGGGAGTTGTTACATCTTGATTAATTTCAAATCACACTGTCTTCTTTCAGTCTCTACCTTTTTTGGTTATCTCAGTGCACAGCAATGGTCCCAGTGGTTGAGATCTGCACAGTTGTGTTCTTGACTCTGATCTTAATCATGCGGCCTGTGATGGAAATAGTGACAAATTACTTCCATCAGTCAACTAAAAAGAAAGGACAAGCTTGTATAGTCTTCTAAATTTAATCAACTACACTACAGGCCAAAAAAAAGATGGTGCTACAAAATATGCTATTAAATACTTCACTATTTAGTAGGTATAATTGCAGCTACAAAGAAATTTGAAATACCATAACCTAGGAATCTTCCAAAAACAGTTTCTTCTTCTGTTTTTGACCCAGATGGCACTTACTTACTAACAAGCTATTGCTGCTGAGACACAGGACATTAGCACTGACTTAAAACACTTATACATCTTCTAGAATGGATCCAATTTCTATATGAACAACTGTGATCACATCTATCTACCTGTTAACACCTCACTTGATGCTCATACAATTATTTTTCAAGAAGTCTCAGTCTCTCAGTGCTTTGGAAAACGAGACCACTTCTTTGAAAACTGATATATGGATCTAAATGCCCAAGTTTATACAGATACATTTTAAAACATTGCCAACAGTGAATAACTGCATTTACAAGAGCAAACCCAAATATAACCATTTATTTAAGTATTTGCTGCAAGTATGTATGTATTCCATATTTAAACTTACCAGTAAAAAATCGTATGAGATGCAACATTCCAACCAATAAACACATTCCTAAGGGAAGATATGGCATGCTTTTCCACCACTTATCACAGTCAAACACACCAGCTGCATCTGCTCAGGGCAGTTCATATCTCACTTAGCACTACTTTTCATGACCTGTGACATAAAAAAGAAGGTACCTGGGCTCATTCTCTGTTCTTAGGAAGATCCACAACACTGTGCAAATCAGTATTTCCTTCATGCCACGCTGCTCTTCAGCATCTGTGGGTGATTCCAGCACACACTGGGTTTTGACTCCAACAGACCAGGCAGACAAGGGGAGAATTTAGATAAGGAGAAAGATGGACAGAGTATTGATCCCTTTCTGTGCCCTTCAAAACCACGCAGGCAGATTGGGCTAGAGACACTTAGCAAAATGGATAGGTTAGTGTTTTACCACTCTCTGAAATCAGCTGATAAATCCTTATGGATTTAAGGGAGGTCAGGATTTCACTCACTCTGTTTTTCTCTGACAGAGAAAGCCTGGTGGTTTGCTAAATTAACTTTTATTGGGGCTACTTCTTCCTTTTCTGGAAATTGGGGCAGCAGAAGACCTGGTGCTGCTAAAGCCCTTTGATGTGCCAGCCCTCTACAGCTTCCACGTCCACTCTGCCTCTCGGGGTCACCTGTTCACAGCCCCATGGCTGAACAGAACCTCACACACATCTTCCCTGCCTTTCCTGTTGGTGCAAACACACAGGCACCCTCTAGCCATGCACCTCAGCTCCTCAGCAGCTCTGGAGGCCTGTGGTGGGTTGGCTCCACTGATCAGCTGGAGATTTTGTTTAGAAGGCTTCTTTATGCTGTTTATGCTGCTGTCAACACCACAAACCTAACACTGCCACCTCGTTGTTTACATACCTCCACTCCAGGACACCCTCTACCAACACTGCCCAGTGTGTGAGGGTGCAGCTTCTCTTTTTTATTTTTATAAGGTTTGTTAACCACATCACTATAAGATATTCATTCAGATTTCACCCAAACAGACCTCTTGCTGTCAGCATTTAATTATGCTTGCATTCCTATGTTAATAGAGCGTTAGCCAAAATAGAGCTTTTTATAGAAGATAAGATCAGGCACATCTTTACAAGAAAAGGAAGCTTTGGAAGCTTCTGTACTTCTGACAAGAATAAATTTCAAAATGCAAGAGAAAAATGCATAGAACTGAGTATGTTCTGTTGGTGATAAATCACAGTATTGAAAGTAGTACTCTTTATATATCTTTATCTGGAAGCTTAAGAGTACATATTTAATGTGTGTATATAAAATATGTCCTTGTAGGACTACGAAGTCTTTTCAGACTTCCATTGAAAAATACGGTGCACTTAAGATTACTCTTTTTAATGATTCACAGTTCAGAAGAGATTTCAAGCAAGTTTTTCTCCAAAGCTGGATATCAAATTATTTGACAATGTTTTTCTCAGTTTGGCTGATGAATGTAAACATCTGCAGAAACATTATGTTCTAAGCTTAACCATGGATTTTATACCATAAGATACGCATACATTTTAAATGCTAATTTAAAGCTTAAAATACTGAAATCTCATAAATTCAAATAGGTCCCTAGTCTTCCAAGTATAAATGTCCATTACCCTTTCAAATAGTTTTAAAAGAATAACACAATCCTTCAAACAAAAATACCAGACCCTACTGTGTTTAGATTAATGGGAACTGCAGCAAGCCTCATACAATTTTTCCTCACCAACATGAGTCTTAACTCAATTGTCAGGTTTGCTGTCACCTTCAATCTAGATTCCTGTGAAAGGTCATACAGATCTAATGCATTGGCTCAACTTTTATTGTACTGGGACATTGTGGTTAACTTCAGATCTCCAGCTAGCATTCTCAGTAACCACCCTGAGAGGTAGAACTGAAATCACATTGAACAGAGCTATTTCCATGATAACAGCTTTTGAAGAACTTGTGTAAGTTGCTGGGTGATAAGAAACTGCATCAGCTATTTTGGGTCTTGATTTGGTCACATTCGATGCAGCTGAACAGAAATGAAATATGGGTTAACCTGATGCTGCTCCAGAAACCTATATAGAACAAAAATTAGTGTTCTCAAAATAAGACTTGACAAGTTATTTTCTTGTGGCAAATTTGCCTTGACAATACAATTTCAATTTGTCCAAAGGTTCCTATGTTTCTAGTATCCAGTAGTGTCAGAAGTAAGTATCACAATAATTTGGAGGCTGATAGCTCATATGGGTAACCCAAGTTCTTCTTTCTGAGAGACCATCAGGAAATCACAGCACAATTTTGTTCACCATACTTTCCCTTGCAAACCTTTAGGTACCCTAAAATGCTTCATGAGGAAGACAATTAATGAAACATTTGCAATTAACTTCTTTTATTGCTGAGTACCGCCCCAGTACTGTGATGTAATTCACCTGTGCTGTTTGACCTAAAGGGGAATTCGGCAGTTGAAGCTGAGATGTTCTCACGGATCTGCCCTATTACCTAACTTTACCTACTGCTTCATTAAAGAAGTGTAAAATGATCTCCATATAAATACAAAATCAATTTTATACAAAGCACTCTGAACAAATGTCTTCCACTATATGGTTTAAAAAAAAAAAAAGAGACATTTTATTTGGGTGGAAATGCTTTGATAAACAACAGGTCTCATTGACTACACCATTGAAATTCTCTAATGAATTTTTAATATCTTTACTTGTTTAACTGGATCTTATTACAAAGGAGCTGAAGACACAGGAGCATGATGTTTCCTCCACAGGCACATTTAAGAAATAAGTAGAAGCATGCCAAGAAAATGTTCTGTTTTCAAAACAGGGCTCCAAAACTGAACTCGGGAAAAAATAAAAAGCATTTTGTCGTTGTTTCTAGAATTAAACTACTGCTGCTGATTTGAAATGTATATTACCCTTTCCTCAAACTGACTACACTTGGTTCTGTCCTTTACCTCCCTATGGTATGATATTGCATCTGTGGCTGGCTGACAGGTGGCAGAAACTGACCACATTTGAAAACAAATTAAAGGTGAGAGATCTCTTGCTGCACAGACAGTAGGAGGGAAATTCTGCTATTATAATCTATGTGCCATTTACCCATGATGTTAAAAACCTGATTTCTGAGATGCTGATATCCTTCACTTCTAGCTACTACTGCACAGGTCTGCCAGCTGCAGAGACCCTCCCTCTCTGCTTAGTACTCCCATCCTGATTAATAAGACTGCACTGAGAAAGTTCACCTTACACCATTTGGTCAGGACCTTCATTTACTACTAATGTCCCCACATCAGCTGCAGGTTTTAAATCTTATGTGCAGTCCCAAGCCATTGGAACTGGAGCACACTGAGATGATAAATCATTACAGACTCCTCTAGCATTCTGCTGGTTTTTTGGTGACTGACCCACTGTGCCTTGAGAAGCCCCCCAGCTTGCATGGAGGGTTTCTTTGCTGTAAAAGCCTATGTATTATCATCACCAACAGAACAATGGAGTTGGCTGCAAAAGCAGTGGGATCCCAGTGCACCACTGGAGAGGGGAGCCTCTTGCAGAGTTTGCAGAGCAGGGATCCTGAGGAGTGCAACACAGTGAGGCCCGCGGAGCACTAACGCACGTGGGGGTTGCTGTGCCAGGGCTCCACTCAACAGGCTGCATCTCCTGGCACAGTGACAGGGCAGGATTAGTGCTGATCAGAAAGACAAGCTACTTGCTCAGTTTCCTCATGTAAGAAGGAGAGGAGTAATACAGCAGAGATAGGAAGAGCCTCAAAGCCTGCAAGGACATGAGAACTGTTTCCACACCAAAAAAAAAGAGGTGCATCTTCCAGCAATTTTTCTGAGCACAGTAAAGAAGGTACCAAAGTTCACTCGCCCATAGATTACCCTGAATGAGAAAAAACATGTAGAAAGTGGGTGTCTTCTTCCCAGAATACACTCCAGAGTGTTTGAGAATGTACCTCATCCTCCCCCACATTTGTTTGTTTTATCCATCTGTTATTGCCCCATATTTGATTATGAATTGAAAGCATTCTCCTGGAGCTGCACTCTGAGCTTTTCAAACTGAAGTGTTTGAATAAGGCTTGTCACTACAGGAAGGATACAGAGGGCATCACATTCCCCAGCTGCCTCCCATCACCCTTTCCCCCTCTCTGCACCTCAGGGCCAGCAAGCAGCTTGGATGCAAAAGGGGAGAGCTCTAAGCAGCTGCTACCTCTTCCCTGTTTCTCCTGCTGAGCAGCTTCCATGCAGGAAAGTGGCTCTGTTGCTTGATTTCAAGTTGGAGGAGCCTGAGGGCAAACAGAATGGTTCACTGGGATGTCTAAGCCTGCAGTGGCACATTAGTAGAGGATGGATTCCCCCCAGTCCTACAGAGCCACAAAGGACAGGCATATGAGAGAGAGGTCATGTGGCTCCCCGATTGTCCCTGCCCCAGCCACAATGTCTGATTAAAGAAATTATCCTAATTTTTCCCAGATGAGTGTCCCAAGGAAATGCACAGTCTTACAAAGCATTTATTCTGGAAGAGTCTGCAGAAATAGGATGTTCTGGCAGTACTCTAAAGTTGGGAAGTTCCCCATCTTCCAGAGGACTTTCCGAAAAGGGCATTTGAGGGTGATTTTCATTTCCTCTGCACTGGCTGAACTGACACATGAAATAACCTGTTTAAGTCTTGGGCTATGGAGGAGTTTCTTTGCTCCAGCCAAGTGTCCTGCAAAACAAGTTAAAACTGTTCAGCTCAGCCTATCACACTGTCAGAGTGTGATAAAAACCATGGCAGCCAGCAGAGCTGGGAGCATCCATATTGTTTGTGCACTGTTCTTGAGTGAGAAGAATATAAATCTTTTAAATGTATAGCCTGTTTCTTAAAAAGTAGCTTTGTTTTTTTTTTTGTTTTTTTTTTTCCTGAATTATGACAATAAGCCATTTGCATTAGATAATTTAACTGATATGGGGCCTGTTTCAGGTAGCAAATTTGCTGCTTTGTTCTTCACAACACGAGGAAATTTATTTTAAAAACAAGTTTTCAACTTCAAAGCTTTATAAGCTGACACAAAACACAGCACACACCACCCATGCTTCACATTTTAGCCATTTGCAGAGCCCAAAAGCAGTGTGGAGATGGCTGACAGTAAGGGGATTGAAAGAGCTTTTCTGTGTGGGCTCCTGCTGCAGCCAGATTAGATGAGGGAATTAGAGACAGGGTGCGGTTCCCACCTCGAATGCCTCTCCTGCAGTTCACAGACCTTCACACTGCCTTATTAACACGCACTTCCCTCTCCTTCCAAACATGCAAACTGCACCCTCTCCCAGGTCCCTCCTTAGCTTAAGGGTGCTGGCATGTTCTCTGCTGACTTTCTGGAACCCAGGGATTTCCAATTATTTCCACATCCTCCTCCTGTTTCTCTTCTGGCTGTGGTGCCTTTGGGCTGCCTGCTTGACTTCCCACTCCACAGGTCTGCAAGGCAAGGGCAGAAACACCAAAATTAAGAGAGCAGAGTAATATTTGCACAAGGCAGATGGGAAGAGGAACAAATATAAATTGCCTGGGGGCAAATCTGCTTAATTCTCTCTATCTTGCTCCTTTCTGAAAAGGCAGCCTTTATGTCTCCTCAGGTTCTTGTTAAGCTTCCCAGAGCATCCAGTTTGTCTCTCAGTTCTTAGGAAGCAATGAGGAGTGTCTTCTTTGCTTTTAAGTACAAAAGGCTGCATCAACAAGGTGAGGTACAGGCAGCATGTTTTATTTGAGTATGTGGCACTTACACTGCAGCAGATCTGAGAATCCTTGAACATACTATTGCAACATTTTAAATTCTTGCATTAGATGACATCTTCCCAGAGCAAAAATTGACCCCCATCTGATAAGCAATTGTTGCAGAGCCTGCACCTAAGGCCTGTCCAGCACTCAGTCTAGCAATTCCCTCCCAAAGATCCCAGCTTGGCCCATCGCACAGCTCTAACACACTCCCTTGGCTCTCCAGTGCTTGCTTAACTGCTCTTCTATTTCGCTGTGTATCAGAGACACTCCTCACTCCATTCCTTCCCGACTGGAAAGCTGGTGGCTGTAAGCAGCCTTCTCCAAGTCCTTCCCTGGCCAAGGCTACAAAGGATCTCCACCCTCTTGCTCGCTGTGGGTGCTACCACAAAAAACCCCCTTCACCCTGTTCCCAGGCCAAGTATTGCAGGGAGAGAAGGGGAAGGAAGGAAAAGGAGATAGCAAATGGACATATTGTTCACAAGAAGGGTGGGGGAAATGTAGAGAAAAGCTGACCTGAGATGCAGTGCTGTTTTATTTTCCTCCTTCTCCTTTAAGGATGATTTCTGCTATTCCCATTCTTCCCCACTCCACTCCCCCACTCTAATCCAACTCTACCCCTAAAGGGAGGGGAAGAACTGTGCCTGTCTTTTGCAAAAGTCCTGGCTGGATGCTCTTCTCTAGGAAGTCAGTCAATCAAAGCAGCTCTCCACGCTGGCAGAGCTGGGCATGTGGTGAAGGCCTAGGGCCAAGTTTTTGACAGCACTGCAGGTCTTCATGTACCCGTCTCTTAGATGGCCAGAGTAAGACAGACACCAGGCATTTATCTGGTTAATTACTCTTTCATTTTCTGCATTATTCCTATTTCAAAGTCTCTATGCATGCACTCGCAGCCCCTAACAATAGCATGTTTGTGTGATTGCAGCTGACCAAACAACAGAGGTTATTTATAACTACAGATGACCAGACTCTGCTGTATTTTCATTTATGTATTTTTCCTTAGATCATCCATTGGAAAGGGGTCATACTTTCATGTTTCTCACACGCAGAGGCCCTGTAGGTTAGCACACAGGAGATGAACCTTGGCAGCCTGCACTGCTGGACTGCCTGAAGAAGAATTCTCACTGCAGCTGGCTGAACCAAGAACACACATGGGCTGAGGGTGAGGTAGTTGTTCTCAGTGCCACACCAGGCAGCAGGTGGCTGAAATGGCAGGACCAGTGATTCTCAGATATAAAGCTTTTTAAAATGATGACTCATTTGTGGGTTTTTCTTTTGTCAAGGCTCACTGGCATTTCAGAGGAACAGTCAGTGCCTGAGGAATTCCAAAATAAGTGAGTGGAATATTGAGAAGTGGCATTAAGTAAACAGGATAAGCGACCATAAGGTGAAACCTCTTATTCTTAGATGGGAAACAGAGCCACAGCATGTCCATCCATGCTAACAGAGCATAATTTCCCATCCACATCAATGCACTGAGTTAAAAAAACACTTTTAGTATTTTTAGATGCTTCTCTTAGTACAAGCTTAAATGGGGACAGGCTTGAATTTACTTTGGTAGTTAGGACATCAAAGGCTACCTCTTTGAGGCCCTTCTACCCACAATCTTTTCACATTATGTGGAAGGCTTACAGTAGGTAAAGCACTTTCTCCAGTCCCGTCACCATGCAACAATACTATCCAAGACAAATTAATTCAAACAAACATACTATAACAACAAAAAAAAAAAAAAGCTGCAAAATCCCTTGTTTCTATCTAGTAACTAGGGCAGTTCTCCACAAGGCTTCTAGAAGAGGCAAGAGACACAAAGGGAGCTGCTATGTCCAAGGTCTCCTTTTAGGGTTGCACACCAAGATTCAGAGCAGCCAGATGGAGACTGCAGCATATTTTACAGTATACTGATGTATGAAATAGGCCTCACAACTAATCCTAGCAGATACATACCCAGCCAGAACATATCTATAAAATAAAGCCACAGTATCTTTTCCTTAAAATAGAGTATTAAGGAACTTGGTGATTAGAAATGCACAATAAAACTCACAGATGGCAGTAAACGGGACAGAAATTAGTCATCGAGGTTTCATTCCTTTATGTTAAAAGCACTATAGGCATTTTTAATTGGTCCAGCCCAAATAACAGAGAAAAATGTATCCAAAGAAAAAGCAGAGGTCTTCTTTGAGGGCCTTAAAAATATTTAACTGCACTGAGGAGGCTGTGTCCATGCAACTGAATAGTGGTGCTGTTCTCTAGTACAAAAACTTTTCCTACTTACTGAGGGTTATCTTTACCATTTGATTTTCTTTATCTGTGGGAAATTTAGGCATTTGCTGAAGATTTCAGAAAAGGGAAGTTGCCTGGTATTGGGAATTCTGATATCACAGCCATGGAATGCCACACACTTATTAGCCAAGTGTTTCCATCCCTCTGTATACATGACTCCTTCCTCAAGCCAATAATTTTCATAACCTTTTGCCCTTTCCATGGCATCATAGCTCTTTAGTAATATTTACTTTTTTTCCCATCTTGTAAAATGTATGACGCTGTTGCCTTGCTGGTTTGTGACTGATCCCTGCATAGATCAACCCAAACTCAGTAGTTCACAGAGTTTGTGTTCCCAAGTATGTTAGTCAATAACCCCTAATTTATCTAAGGAAAAAGACATCCAAATGATTAAGGAGGAGGTACCGCAGCTTTTTTAAGCTTCTGTCTGGTGCCATTAGTCTCAGGCACCAGTCTCACAACTGAATTTACTGGAAGAGCTTTTATCTTTTGGAAACCAGTGCCTTCTGGGCTAATACTAAGAATATGTACTTGGCACTATATCCAGCATAGGGCTGTAATTAGCAGCCAGTATAGCCCTTCTGTTCAGCAAATAACCAGTTTATTACTAAGGACTTATTTGTAATATTACTATCTACTAAAACGAGACATTATTGTAATGCTACATGGTCTAGGCCAGATAAAGTTCCATTGTCATCCTTATGTCCACTTGCAAGAACCTTGAACTCTAGCTAAAGTGCCAGTTTGTCACCAAGTTACAGACCTTCTTTAGAGAAGGAAAGATCCAACTGCTGTACTTATATCAGAAAGAAGGCTGAAGTTGCTTTTAGCCCAATTCCCAATGTAGAATCGATTGTGAATTATTTTTTCTCAACATACATATTAAAATGGATGAGTTTCCTGAAGGACATTCAATTAATCAACTTAGGTGGCTACACCTTCAGTAAGAGAAAACTCTGCTGCCTACTGACCATTGAGGAATCAATCTTGTAGAGAATAGTGAAAATTTAAGAATATAGTTATGTGTGTTTGCATCCTGGAACGCCTGTACTGAAAGAAAAACTGATTTGAAATACGCACACCTAATTTTTCACTGAGTTCAGAACATGTCTGTATTAATATGTGCCTTAAAACGTTTATTTTGCCTGGAAACTCCAGGAATATAGACCTTCTATATTGCAAATCAAAACAGAAGTGTCACAAACCTGCCATGTTCCTCGTGGTGCCCCATGGGTACCCCAGAAGCTTTGTGCTTTGCATCCTGTTGCCTCAGCATGAAGGCATCTGCAATCTCTGACTCTGAGAAAGGTCCTTTCCTCTTACTGCCTCTAGCAGACTCATATAAGAATCTGAAATACAAAAATACAGTGTGTGAATAGAGTAAACCAGACTAGAACTATTATCTCTCCGGTGTATTGGAATTTCAAAAGTGTGAAAACTTTCTTAGAAATCTTGCAGACTAAAAAAAAATTTATAGAATGAAGTGTAATACTGACCCTCAGTCCTTCTTTTACCCTTGAGCAGAAAAAGTAAAGAAACAGTCGTCTGTGGGGAGGAAGCTGTACCGAGCAGGACCTGCATTTTCCTCCAGGATGCTCACACTGGATGATACACTGCCTATGGTATTGCTGCCAGAGACATTCCTGAGAAGCCTGAAAGAACACAGCAAGTGTCTGGTAAAATATGCAGGGATCTCTGCAAGATTCAGGCCAAGCACTGAACATTTTCTTCCTGCAACATTGCTGCCTTTTTTTTCGTTTGACTGATAAAAACTGTAGTCATTCTTGTCTGTATGGTCAAAGAATAGAATCATAAAATCATAGAACCATTTAGATTTGAAATGACCTTTAAGATCATTGAGTCCAACCATTAACCCAGCACTGCCAAGTCCACCACTAAACCAGCAAAGACTATTTAGGCTGCCCATCACATATGGGAAGCCTTGGGTAGGAAATCTGTCATACAGGTTTGTGTAGCACCTCTCCCCCAGCTCCAGATGTCGGAGGGGAAGCCGTACAAGACACAGTTACAAACCTCAGAAGTATGCTTGGTCTTGTCTATCCCTCATCCGCCACCAGTACTAACACTGCAGATCTGTCCAGTGTGGAAATATGAGTTCAAAAGCCTTTCCACTCTCTCTGCTGACTTCAATACAGCTGCTAAGCTTATGCATGATATGTTTATGTTACGGGTTTGGTGTAAACGGGGCTTGTTTTGCATAGCTGTCTGAAAATGTCCCATCCCCTCCTTTTCAAAAATGGGCAAAAGACCAAATATTTCTGAAAAGCTTTTAAAATCCTATAGTCTACAGAAGACATTAAATCTTCTAAAGCAAAATTGAAAATTTGCAGAGAGAGCAGGCATTTTTTCTGGGACAATGTTACATTGTTAAAAATGCTGAGTTTAAAAAACTTTCAGATAATCCTAATCACCAAGCTACACAAAAAAGAAAGGATAATTCTGCATGAATTCTGCACCTTCCAAATGGTTTCCTTTTAAGATTCCTTCAAAGATTTGTCTAACACAGGCAGCATAGTGTAAATTTTTACTAAAAATGAAGATTAGTAACAGCATTTCCCATAGTGAAGACTTTGTAATGTACCTCCTATTTATTTTGGTCTCAGACTCATCAGGAGAAGAGAAAGAGCTTGTAATTTCTTGATGAAGTAATTTAGTGAATGGGGGGCAAAGAAAGTAATTTAATTACTGGCTTAAATAATTTATGTGACAGCCATGCAGTTCTTTTATCTTCTGTTAGGCAATGTGTTCATTTTTTTTATGTCTAAAGCTTTAACACAGTGTGTCACAGTGCTAAACTCAGAATGTGTGGAAAGCCCAGGGTCTCTGTGACAGAGAATCAGACTGCAAATTAATTAATTCCTCTTTGCTGCTTGGAATGGGGACTGTTAGACACAGCTTTTTCCAAGTTGTTTCACCCTGAACTACAAACATATACTTAAGACATTTTCCAGTGGGCAATACAGTATCACAGCAACCTTGCACTGAGCAGTACTGAGGAACTCCAAAGACAAGGTGGGGAATGGTGTGAGCTGGGCTCAGCACGACACTCACATGCCTTTCTCTGGGCCAGTGAAAGAAAAGTCTGGTGAAGAGGGCCACATGCACAGCTCAATGAGACCTCATAAAAAGAAGCTAGATCACTGTAAGAAAATACCACAGGCTAATCCAAGGCCACAGGTGGCTGAAATCTCAGTTGGAATATCCCTATTAATGTCATTGGGAATATTCATCACCAGCATCAGTGAATCTGGCTCTCTTTAGCTCCAGAACTTGCAGACCCCTCTGCAGAAACAATTAATACCCATTTAGGTAATTCTGGCCCATGGTTACTCTTACTCTGAAGGACAGATTGCATTCAGGAGGTCTTGTTGAAGAATCAAGGACAAGAAGCAATCCAGTGTTATTACCTCTGTATTTATCTTCTAGGAGGGAAAAAATGAAGCACGAGACATCAGTGAACCAAGCCCTGTTACCTCTCAGAAAAGATTACACAGGAATTCAAATGTCCTGGTATAATTCACAGATTCCTGAGTTCACATGAACAGCAGCAGAAGAGGAAAATTGCTCCATATCCTGTAGAGAGGAAATGAAAGGTATCTGGAAGAGAAGAATGTGCTGTGTGGTGCGAAAATGCTGTTTTGATTCCTGATGCTAAACATCTGCCATATTTTTGTGTGGAATCACTTGACTTAGTGAGAGAATAGCATCTTCAGGATTGTGAAAAGTCTATTCCAGACTCGAGCTGTCTGAATTGGCAGCTGTGAGAACACCCACAGGAAGCATGGGACCCTGGAAGAAAAAGTGTAGGAGTACATCCTGTGGGGATAGATAAAAGTCAGAGCTAGGCTATGGGAACCTCTTCAGAACAAACATGCAAATACAGTTTCGCAAGTCAAAGTCCCAACTGTTTGTTTAGGGATTTTTCGGTTATTTGTTGCTTTTATTTGGCTTTCACAGAACAGAAACAGAGAAAGGATCTCAGGAAAAGAAAAAAAAAAAAGATGAATGAAATCAAACATTAGATGTTTTCTTTATTGTTTGGTGTGGGTTCATGTGCTTCGTGTGCAGTGCCACAGCTTGCTCCATTTGCCTGGTGATAGGAGATTGCCATAATATACCTATTTCTGGTCTACTGAGTTTGATAGTTTGCACACAAAGCCAATAAGAGCAATGCTAGGGAAGAGCTGCCTGTAATTCCTCACTGTTGCCCTTTCATGGACAAATGCCTCTTCTCATCCACGTGAAATCTAACAGCACATGAGGAAATGTAACAATTGGAAAGAGTTTAATCAATTTTTTAATTAGTAAGTGCTCCCAGGCACTGAAATCAAATAGCAATCAGTGTCATGGATAAAGACAGCTTCCCATGAATACTGACAGGTGACAGGTGACTGAGAGACCCCCTGCCATAAGAACACTCACTCCCTTGTGCTCCCATCACTGTAGTAATATGCTCATCTTTCTTCTACCTTTATGTGCCCTTCTGAATAAAGCTAGATGGATTTGGCTTTATCTTGACTAGACGACATTTTCATTTAATATTTGTACAATACTTTTCTCAGTCATTCAGGCAACTTTATGCTGTTCATACAAATGATACTGTGCAAAATCGATGACCACAGATTGATTGCACATTGTGTCAATTAATATTTCCTTTTCTTTCTGGGCATTCCTAATTCCTTTATTCCATCTCAGAAAGTTGAAAAGGAGGTTTAAATTGGCTTTCTGCATACTATCTACTATTCCTTGTGTGACACAGGCCGCTCTCTTGTTCTTTTTTCTTTCCTGCATAAATAATCTTGATCTTTTCAATTCCTTCCTACAAAAAATATGCTCTATGTAGTTCTCTGCTATTTTCACTACCTGCCTGGAGTTTGTTTTTACTTCTGCATCTGCCTTTTTTTTGGCATGGGGTTACTAAAACCAAATGAAATAATGAAAATGAGGATGTGGCATATTAGATGCAACATGTAATACTCTCTGTTTGATTGTCTTCTTACTTCTAATGTGCAGCTGAACAAGTTCTTTTTTCTGTCACACACCCAGAAGAGACATTGACTACGTTGTTCATAACTCCTTAAGCCTTCTTGTTTCCCAGGAAGTTACTACTACATTCAGAACCCATTCATATGAAAAAAATAATTTAAAGTGTATTTTCATGTCCTTATGTTGTTAGTTTCCTGAAAAAAAAAAAAAAAGAAACAAACAACCACCAGCTCAGTAGAAGTTTAAAGAAGTAAACATTTTACAAGTTATCATGCAGTGTAGAGAATTGGTGACCATCTCTCAAAGTGCCTTTTGATTCTCCAAATACTGATGGGAAATATTCTGGAGGCACAAATAGACTGCAGATGTTGGAGAATACATCTTAGAATTCTGCTGAACATATTACCCTACTGGGAGGCTGTTTTGAGTCTCCAGAGACATTCCTCTGAGAGCCCAGCTGATTGTCTCATATTGAAACAACATGTCCAAGATACATTCCAAGTAAAAGAAAATAGAACAGGGGTACTCTGACCAAATATAAATCATGGGGCTAAAGGGCAGTTTATCTTCTGTCCTTCTACCATTGCTTTTCTCCCCCAATGAATATTCCCCCCAGGGAAACAGACCACTGGGTAAAGGACTGCCAAATATGATGACTCAGACATTAGGCACTGTCCCCAAGTGCTTCACAGATGGTGTCTGGATGGGAAACCCAGATCTTTCGGCACCATGAGCCTTGCTACTTTTTTTTTCTACTTTTTTTATTTTAATTCACTGTAGCATTACTTCTGATCTCATGTCAAGCCCTTATAGCACTGTTGCCCCCCACAATGAATCCTGATCCTGACCTTGTAACAAGCAATGTCATTGGCACATAAAAAATATAGGAGAGAAATCCTAGCAGACCTTGGGGAGTGGGAAAAACAAAGCTAAAATAAACACATTACTTAAAAGATTATCCTGTGTCCAATTGAAAAAAAATAGGAAAGACTCTGCTGCAAAATACAGGCAAATTTGAAGTACAGTGCATTAGCACAGTTGCATAATTGTAGGTACTATGAAAGAAAATGTTCTCTGCACAGATTTTATTGGTCTGTTTCTTTTTTGTAGAATCCTGTTTGTTTCAGTAAAATCCTGTTCCTTTCAGTTTGCTTTATATTTCCCCAAAGCTAGCACATCTTGGGATGCACATCTGGACCTGGGCAAGCCTGAAAGCAGTGGCATATTTATGTGCTTCTCCAGTACTGTATATTCACACTAGACACTGGAAAAGTCCTCTGTAGAAAAAAAACAAACAAACAAAAACAAACAAACAAAAAAAAATCAACACAAGAACCAGCAAGTTTTCCTCCCATGAAGACAAGCTCAATAAATGCTCTGTACAGCCTTATAGATTATGCACAATTAATCCAGCTATCACAATCCCAAACAAAACATATTGTGGGAAATGTGAAATACCCCTTCCTCTGTCTCCCCATCTTGTGCACACACACTCCATGCACAAACCCAGTTGCAAAGGATAAAAGAAGAGGAATTACACAATGAGAAGAACCAGGTCCAGCAAGTATTTTTCTTTTCTTCCTCTTCTTCCTCTCTTTTTGTTTTTAAGGTTTACCACCAGTATCATCCATAAGAAACAAAAGAAGAATTGTTCACTCCAACTTGAAAGGATAAATATCTAGGTGTTTTTGTGGGCTTCATTGTGTTCCGAAGGTTAGGTAGCAATTCATTGAAGTTCTCCAATTTACACAAATTCACTTGAGTAGTAATTCTGTTTAAATCAATGGAGTTATTTTAGCATGCATAAAAAAGAAATGGAATGTAGACATTTTGTTTCAAAATTCAAATTAAAAGGTCCCAGAATTGAAATCAGCAACTCTTATGTCCATTGAGTTCTCTGTTTTTTAAAAAGAAGCATCTGATAAAAGTTGATAGCACTCTGCAGAGCCAATGTCCCTGAGCCAGGGACATTACAAACAGCAGGAACATGGTCACAGACATGGACCACCACAGGCTTCCTTGCTTTGAGACAGAGTTACACCTGGAAAGATACACTTCTTAACAGCCAGTTGTTGAACTGCTGAGGAACCGACAGCATAAATCAGCATAAAACTAGCCAGGTTTCCAAAATGTGCCTAGCAGGCAGTTTTCAAGCCCTGCCTGGTTTTGGAAGCAACTTTGTCAAAATTGGACCCTCTCCACAAAGTGCTTTGATGTTGATGAATCGGTAAATTCCAACGAAAACTTGTTTAGTCAGAATTTTTCTGACCAGCTCTACTTCCTCCTTCTGCCAAGCCTATTTACTCATTCTCTAACTTTCAGTGTGGCTTCAGGCAAAGGTTTTCTGCCACAGCCATCCCAGCTGCAGAGTTCAGACGCAGCTCAACGCAAGCTCTTGTCCACCAGGGTCCTCCCCCTTCCATGTCCCTATGAGAGAGAAGCTCCAGGCAGTAGCACAGCTTCCAGCCTCCCTCACCATCCACAGCACAGCTCCATCCAGATCCATGTTGCTCAGGAGGCTTTGTTGTGGGAACTAAAGTACCATCACCCAATTTTACTCCATTATCACCCCAGGAAAAGTGAAGCACAGAGAAAGAGCCGGTGTCACGGCAGCATTAAAAGTATGGCCTGGTCAACATGATGCCTGGCTTCATACTGAGCCCAGTGGTCTGTAACATCTATTTGCATGTTTTGAGTCACACAGAGGCTGTTGAGAACTAGAGTCCACCATGGATGTGGATGAACCTGTGCATAAAATGGGGAGGGAGGCTGGGAGACAATAGACTAAGATTATATTAAAGCATTTCTATCCTGGGCTTGCAAAAACAATGCACTGCATTGAGACGAGGTGTTATTGTCTGCTTTTAAGTGTACCCTCCCTTTCAAGTTAAAAAACTTTCTTAATAAAGTAACTGAGGTCATGCTATTGTCATGAGAGCTTGGCGAGTGCTCAGCAGCTGTCACCGTGGCAGCAGGAGTGTCCCTGGTGCCAGTCCCCTTTGTCACGACAGCCACAGCAATGTAAGGAGAAGGGCCTTGCAGGATGCAGGACAATACTGGGAAGGAAAAGGAGGGAATCCTCGACCTTGGGCCAGGGCCTGGTGGCAGACTATTGAACCCCGCGCATCTCAGCAAACCGCAAGGATAAAAACTCTTGGAAGCTGCAACGGCTGCAAGTGAAAACAAAAGATTCTATCATGTAGGAAATAGAACAAAACACAGAGAAATTTGTTTTGTTTTCAGAGATAAGCAAATAGCATTCTGCAAGGGTCAGGAGCACTGCACCCCGCATGCAGCACTCACGGAAGGGAGGAGGACAGAAAAGCTGGAAGGAATCTGGAAGCAGGTGGGCAAGTGCTCTCTGGAACTTTCCAAATCTTGTGCTGTGAGCAAGGGACTCTCTCATGAGAAAAAGGGTGATGATGCTGTCCACTAGAATCTAGAACATAAAATTGTCTATCCAAACAAAACCCTGATTATGTAATACAATCAAATAATTGTCTTCTGAGCCCATAGCTGAAGCAAGTGATAGAAGCAAATAAATCACCACTACTGAGTTTTGCCAGTTGGGTGCATGGAAAAGACCAGAGCAGGATAAGTAGCACCAACTTCCTCATGCTTCTGTTAAAGCAAGACTAAAGCCTCTGCCCATAAGTGGCTGCAGGAACAGACAGTGAGGATGGTGTTATTGGTCCATGTAGGCTTGTTAACTTAATAAATGTTTCACAACTGACATGTTGGAGCATTTTGTCCCCTTTTTTACTTGTATATCAGCAACAGCCTTGACTAGGAGCTGCTTAGCTATTTCTTTCATGCTCACTTCTGTTCTGAAGAGCCACTCCAGAAATGCCAGGTATTACTAAGCTAACCCTCACCCAGCAATCAGTGCAGCCTCCTTTGAACTGTATACTCTGTGCACAACTTTCACAACTTTGTGGGTGTTCCTTTAGGACAGGAAGTGAAGAAATAAATCATATCCCAGTGGAATCACTGGTGTAGCTCTGAACTGGCAGGATGCTACCCAAGCTGCAGTTTGGCTGGGATGCCTAGGCCAGCACCCCTGTATTTTGAAAAATACCTTGGCCTTTTGAAAGACCACAAGCAGTCAGAACCTCAGCTTTATTCCTTATCCAAAAGAAAAATACCTCTTGAAGCAGAAAAACCCCACAGTGGGTGAGCATGACTCACAGTGCCACCTGCTGAAGCAGGGCTGCTCAGAGCCACAGCCAATGTCCTTCCAAGAGGCCAAGGAAGGCTCAGCTGCATGGCCATTGCAGTCAGCCTGGCATTAGCACCAGCTTATCCTGCCCAATTTCCTTATGTAAAAATCTCCTCTTGGAGACTAAAAAAATGCACTCCAATGCATGAAGGGGACCAGGGAGTGGCACACACTGGGTACTGTGGCACTGTGGGAAGGCAGCAAATGTTTGGGTTTTGTGACATGAGAAAGATGATTGTCTTTGGGTCACAGCAGTCTCTGTGCCAGCAGCCAGGCTGGTTATTACCCTGAGGCAATACAAGTTGTTCTTTCGCTTTCTCAGTAATTTCACAGCTTCCAGCCCCTGCTGAAATCCTTTGCTCCCATGTTCCCTCTACTCTTGTCTGTGGATCCACTCAAAAGATGGTAAAGCTCCGTTACACTTGAAAAGGGATGATTTTTAAACAGACTACGGACATATCTTTTAACCAGCTCCTTTCGTGTTTTTCCTGACCTCGCTCTTGTCAATATGGGACCACAAGAAGCCAAGACTTGAAATAGAAAGGTCACCTGATAGAGTGCTCTCCGTCTCCCAGCAGTGTTGTGTAGTCAGTCACCAGCTCCCAGCAGCTCACATCCAGCAGCAGCAGTAGGACCAACCCATATATCCCCCAACAGGTGCATTATTCCCCTGAGCTATTTACTCATAAGAGCCCTCATGCAGACTGTCCCTCTCTAGTGTGATACCACTATCTGAAATGATACAAAACATCTGAAGAAGGGGAGAACGTCCTTGGTGCAGTCAGAAACAGACAGGAATGCACACCAGGATATGGATAAACAGGGCTGGTTTTGTCTAGACTCAGGTATTGTCAGCCTCTCAAGACAGCATGATAAAACCTCAAAAATGAAGCAGAAAGGTAAACATGCAGTGTCTTCCCTTTGAGGGTAAGCAAATTGCATGGATGATCTACTGAATGAAATGGTGCAGGGAAAGGGGGGTCCAGTTGGTGGGTGATAGAGACAATGTGTTATCTGAAACGACTTGGGAAACATGAGTGTGGCATGTATTTTTCCAGGCATGCTTACAGCAGAGAAGTTCACATGATACTCACAAATCAGCCATCCTTCCCCTTGCACCCTGCTGAACTTTGTTTATGCTTACCATCTTTTCCACTTTTTTTTTAAACATTACTAATAACCACAAAAAGAAAAAAAAATCAGTTTCTTGGCTGCACGTAAACTGTTCTACAACCTTTCTGTAGAGAAGAAACAGAAGGGGGAAGGGACAAGCAAATGTGGCATGGGCTCTGTGACTGTGGTTTTTGTTTCCATAAACCTTAGAGCACAAGAATCCATGAGATATTTACACAAATCTTTCCACAATTCCTGTGGCCTTTGGTAGCATTGCATTTGCATGACTTCACCACTGTGGCTGGTTTGTGCTTTCTCAGCAGCCTTGCCTACAACAGGGAGAAATCCTGGCTATTCCCAGTAGTTCTCTGTCTCCCACCCTCAGATACAGTCACACCAGTGCATGTTAAATACAAGCCATGTTAATGCAGGAGTTCCTGTCCTGCTTGTTGTCCAGTTTCCCAGGGATAGCACAGGAAGTTTCCCAATTCATCTCATACATGCAAAAAGAAAAAAATGTTATACTTTAAGAAAATACTGGTCATTTAGACCTTGAGGGAATATCAAGGGATATGAAAGGGAGGAGGATGCTTCTGAAAGGTTACTGGTTGGGCAAACACATAAGGAAAAGTGCAAAACAAAGATTTTGCATCAAGAACTCACCTTATACTTGCCTGCCCTCCTGCCATCACAGGATGGTGGGAAGCTGAGTGAATGGAGAGAGTGTCTTCAAGTGAATAGGCTACTGAATAAGAACCTGGCTACTGAGTAAGAGCTTGGCTACTGGGGCTCCGTCCTCTGCTGCCCTCACTGGGGACTTCCAGCAATCTCTCTGGTCTGTCTTAATTTCTCAATCTAATAAAAGGATGTTGCTCAACCTTTGCAAAATGCTTTGAGTCAGTGCACAAAAAGTATTGTGTTAGGACCAAGGAATTTTTTCACTGAATGGGAGTATCAGTATCACTCAAGAGACAGGCTGCCAGAGAAGGAAAAAAAGTCACAATGTCTTACAGGGCAAGGTGGTCTTGTCCCTTCTTACTATTGCAGCTGTAGCAGCCCTGGCTTCTCCAGTGTTAGATGTCCTTAAAAGGGAGGTTGCATCCTGGATGCTTGTTGGGTATGATTTGAGGAGGGAGACTTGTGAAGGAGAGAACACAATGCATAAGTCTCAGCTGTATTGCTGTGGACTGTGCAGGGCAGGTAGAAATTGCTTAAAATTGCATTCAAGGCTGTACCACACCACTCTTCCCCACTCTGGCTGAGCCTGAGGGAGATGGAGCCCAGAGGCAGAAGTAATAGCAGATTCATTTGCAGGAGTTTAACACTTGATATCAGAACCAGTGTTCAATGACATAAGGCAGAAGCATAACCACAGACAGCTTGTAAAAATTCAGCTTTGTCCCTCGCAAGTGAATCCATAATTAAAACTGCAACCCTAGTCTGCTGTACTTATCCAGCACAAGGACTCACACCCGCTACCACTTGAGTCAGCAAGTTTCTCTATTTGCAGTAATCCTTTACTTTGACTTTCCTTCATTATTAATAAAACAATTTTAAACTCTTTAATATCATCCAAATGATGTTTCAAATTATATTTTCCAGGGAAAAGAAAAAAAGGATAGTTGAGTGTTCAGGGGAGAAAACCTAGTTATGTTACAGTTCAGCCTGGGAGACTCTGGTGACTCTTAGAAAGTGTTGAAATTACAGGTTCATGACATACACGGTGTTGAAACACCCATGTTTCTGCAACACTTGGTCCAACACGAACTTGCAATTTCAACACTTCCTAGGTCTTTTGTAAAACCTTACAACTGACCAGAACAAATGTAAATTCCCAAAAAGTCTAAAGCAATGTGCTGCACAATAGGCAGACTGGAAAACCCATTTAATTTCCAGTGCTGCTACCCTTACACAGGATAATCATTCTCAAACTATGTTTAATTTGTAAAAAACCTGTCATCCAGGATTAGGTACTCCCACAGCAAAATAATAGTCTCAAGGCACAACTGGTCTGATCTGAAATGGTAATATCCATATTCCTCAAACTTGCTAACTTTTCCCTTGGTGTCACAAAAAGAATCCATCAGGAAAGTACCTGCCTCAGCTTAAGCAGAGGATATTCAGCAGCAACCTTCAAAATGTGCTGTCCTGGAGCTTAGCAGAGACCATAAAAACAAAATGTTAAACACAGGGACCAAACCTTCTTGACCAAATGGAATCTGCAATTTCAAAACACAGCAAAATTTGATATTTAAAAATACGCTATGGCATTATTTCAAAATACCATTTGTTAAACAAGCAGGAGGCAGGACAGCAGGCAGAATCAGGGTTCACACAGTGCTTATTTGGAAGATGAGAAGAGTACAGGATTTGTCCTCGACAGGTTACACTTAGCTCATTCAATTTCATTTAAAAAAGGAAAATAATTGTCACTCAGGGGAGACACTGAGAAACAGCTTTATGCCCCAGCTCCTATAAGCAGCTTGGATCAGGAGGCTCCTGCACCTGAAGCCATCAGAGATGCAGCCACCTGAAGGACTTGGCAGGATGGGGATGCCCAGTTCCTGCTCCTGTAAGCAGACAGGGGTCCATCCATGTTTTTCACCACTCAGTCATGGGAAAGAGGTGAAGTGAAGTAAACCCTCAGGCTGAAAGTCCACAAAAAAGCCAGGTCTCATGTGGAGGCTAACTGGGACTGGATGTGATCTGTGCCTGCTGGAAGAGTCCAGGAGGAGTCCCAATACCAGCACATACCCTTCTAAGCACTCACACAAAGCATCCTCCAATAATGAAGAAGAAATGGGAGTTTTACATTTCTTTTTGTCTACCTGGCTGTGTTTTGAATATTTAATGCTAATTTTAGTACTTGGGCACTTTGAAAAGGGTAACACAGAATAAATATGTTGTATGTATTGGGCTGTAAATATAGAGTCCCTTACATACCAGTCTGGGTCACTCTGCATCAATCAAACCTGGAATGACAACAGAAATAGCAGTTTTGATGTTATATACAACTAAAGTTCTCATTTCTTTTTACAGAACATAATTTCTTAAGATAGCAGAGAGCTTATTTGGAAAATCATGATAAATTATGACAAAATACTCTTCTCTGCAACTTCTTACAGAAGCTGCTTTTTTTCTGGAGCATTGCAGTGTGCTGCATACTAGGAAGAAGGTACTTATGACAGGATTTATTTGTAGCAGTGAGCCAAAATACATATTGCCTTAGACAAGAGTCAGTATTATCACAAAGAACCATGCTGGCTCGGGTTTAATGAAATTGGACCTGGGTGTCAGATTTTAGCTTGGTAAAGTCAGCAGCTGGGATAAATTGGACCAGAAATGTGCTGTGTAACAGGATTTCACTGGAATTCTTGTTAAAAAAAAAAAAAANAAGAAAGAAAGAAAGAAAAAAAAAGTATGTTAAATATGTCATGCAAACAGTTGACAGTGTAGCTGCAACACCAAACATTAAATAAATACATTCCATACGTAACACAGGCACAGAAAAACTTTTCAGGAAAGTGCCTCAGAGCTGCATAGCCTCGCGTCTATAAATCTCCATTAAATCAGTTTGAGTGGGGCGAGTGTTTGAGACAGAGCTGCCAGAAATAACTCTTTTCCTGCAAGATGTAGAAAAGATTACAGCTGAGATTGAGACGGTGGGGTGGGGAGGGAAGGCAGGGGAGGGGTGGGGGAGAAAAGAGGCAAATGAGTTGAGCTGGAGGAGGCGGGGGAGCTGTGAAAGGCATCTCATAAAAGTCCCATTTGTTGGAAGGCTGCAGGAAGTGGAGGCAGCTTTGGCACACGTGTCCATGGTGCTAAATTAACTGTTAACACAAATAATCAAAGTGCAAGGCCCATCAAGCCGCTGGCGCCAGCGAAATGAGGGAGCGGCCAGGTCAGCGCTGCCTCTGGAGTGAGCCGCTAGCAGGTGGAGACCAACCAGGGACCCGACAGGATGGAAGTGCTTTACAGAACACACTGACCCACTGACAGAGGAAAACAGGGCTGCACTCCTGCTTTCCAGCTATTGTGTGCGCAGCGTCTTCTGCGTGTATTTTTATTTTGTATCTATTTATTATATTTTATGTATATTTTTTTCCTATTTTATTTGTTCTTAAAAATAAAACTTTTTTTTTTTTTCCTCAGCACTGGAGTCCTTGGACACCCCAGGCTGAGCTGTAGTACAGTTCAGCCTTTATTTGGCAGCATTGATGGAGGAACAGCTGAACAAGACAAAGGAATAGTTCAGGCACAAAAGGACTGATAGCCCTCCAGCAGTACCCTTTGGAAGAAAAAATTGCTCTTTAGAAAGAGATCTGAAAAACAACGTGGGCAGGGGTATTTCTACCTGGTTCGCTCTCTGTCACTGTCAGAGAGTCCACAGCCCTACTCTGTGTTGTAAGTACGATGCAGATACTTCAGGAGGCATCATGGCTTTGCAGCCACCCCAGCAGTGAAGCACACAAACCCACCACAGCTCATGCTGCTCTGTGCAGAGCAGAGACAGACAATGTAGTGGTACTTGCTCCCTCTGAGTAGGATTAGACTTGTAAGCAAGCAGGACTTCTCCAACAATCAATTTGAACATGCTAAGGTTCACTGAAAGTCTCAAAGGATCTCACTGTTTTGTGCTGTGAAAACACAGATTGTTCCAACTATTGCCCAGCTCCAATCTCAGGGAGATGATCACTGGCACGGATGTCTGGGGAGCAGCTTCCCCTACACTGCAACAGCAGGAGTTCTGTGCTGAATTCACTGGCTGCTTCATTCAGCTCTCTGACACAAGACAGCTGTAAACCCACTTTAACTGCCCAGTAAAGCCAGGTTTACAATTACTTTGCATGACCAAAGCAATCACAGTGCAATGGTGAATCTGGCCCTGGAATTACTGGGATCTTTTGCCTCCTTGCCCAGGTTCAATACACAAAGCTACACACTATAATGAATCACACATATATCATATACATGTGCTATGTACATACATATTTACATCACACACTTTGGCTGCTGTGGCTTTTGTTGGATATCCATGCATTCTCTACAGATACAGTTGCGGGCACTTATATTTTAACCAAAAAAAAAAAAACCAAAAAAAAACCCACTTGCAGTTATAAGGTGTTACAATTGAAAACATGGAGCATTCCTTAGCATAAAATTTGCTCCAGAAAACAAAACCCAAAAATGAACACGCATGCTGAATCAAATTACTTTTATTTATAATTACTTATTATATATAATGAATAATCTGATACAGAAAGGTATCATTTCATAGAATCACAGAATGGTTTGGGTTGGGAAGGACCTTAAAAATCATTTAGCTCAACCCCCCCTGCCACAGTCAGGGACACCTTCCACTAGACCAGGTTGCTCAAAGCCTCATCCAATCTGACCTTGAACACTCCCAGGGATGAGACATCCACAATTTCTCTGCGCAACCTGTTCCAGAGTTGGAACTTCACCCTCACAGTGAATAATTTTCTCTTACTATCCAATCTAAAATGATCCTCTTTCAGTTTAAAGCCCTTCTCTCTTGTATCACTTGTAAAAAGTCGCTCTCCAGCTCACTTGCAAGGCTCCTTTAGGTACTGAAAGGCCACAATAAGGTCT
Source organism: Peucedramus taeniatus (assembly GCA_013400575.1). Classification (NCBI taxonomy): domain Eukaryota; kingdom Metazoa; phylum Chordata; class Aves; order Passeriformes; family Fringillidae; genus Peucedramus; species Peucedramus taeniatus. Next base: position 89,915 of record WBNO01026191.1, on the reverse strand, counting down.
CCCAGGAGGCTTCTCTTCTCCAGGCTGATCAACCTCAATTCTTTTCAGGCTTTCCTCACAGAAAAGGTGCTCCAGCACTCTGATCATCTTCATGGCCCTCCTCTGGACTCACACCAACAGATCTATGTCATTTCAGTGAGGATACACATCTTCTGAGCATCTTAACCTTAATTATGTTTTTAATTCATACCTGAAAGTATAACATTACCTTGTATCTTTTTAAAAATCTCATTCATTTTTTTCTCAGCCAACTGAGAGCAAACTGCCCAAGAAAAATATGGAGAAGATGGGTATATCATCATTTTATCATAGGGCATAGCCACAGCTTTTAGTGAAGAATTTGCTAATAACTAAAATTAAAAACAAAAATAATCATTAAGTGTGGCAGGAATATTCACACATCTCATAGAAACAATGTTTTAATGAGGTTTAAATCTGAAGAAATCATATGTAGTTTTCCCTATATTCCACAGGGTCACTTTGACACTTATCAGATACGAACTCTGGTAAATCCAAAGAAGTATCACAGTACTAACAGTAATTTAGATCAGCACCTTTAATATTAGAGATCATCCTTAGTTAATGTTTTAAACTTTAACTGATCCATGGCCAGCTGCATGATCTGTATGAAGAACATTTAGGAACGTTAGCAGCAGATGTTTGATGTGACAAGGAGCAGGTATAATAATAATTTGCTCATAAGTCAGATTTGTGTAGACTTTTACAGGGCAAGAAAATGTAAGATCTCTCAGGAAAGAAATTTGTTAGAGACACAGAGACAGAAAAACAGAGAAACAAAGCAAGAGGAAATAATACTGTCATGGGCCAAAATTACTTATTATTACCCTCTGCCCCCTTCTTGATAAGGGTTAAAACAACTTCAGTGGAACCTTCCATGTGTAAAAGTCAACTTGACACAGACAGAAGTTTTCTATAAGGGGAACAGACTAAGTTGCAAGAAGACTGAGAGCTGTGACATACACCAGAGGAGGGACAACCTCTGTTGTAAGTGCTTTATCAGATTTACCTCTAAGAACACGCTATGGACCCCTTTAAAGATCCCATTGTATGTGAGTGGCTGATGGGTGGGAGGGTGAGTGCATGCATGTGTCATGGCAGATGGCAAGTGCTATCACAGCCACCAAATTAATGGGAAAGTTACAATTGCTCTGAAAAATGGAAGCCAAGCACTTCCTCAGTAGGAAGAGGGTAATTGAAAATTTTAAAGACTAGAGAATCTCTGTTAATTGAATAAGAAATTAAAAGAAAAGCCCAAACAAAATGTGTATATTTAAGAGCCCCTTTTCTGACCCTAAGTCAAGTTAGAGAAAAAAATGTCATCGTTATAGTTTGATAAAAACTATTGGAGATACGAAGAAACCAAGTCAGGAAAACAAAGTTCCAGACATATAAAGATGAGATTGCTCCAAACACATCAAGACTGAGTAAGAGCTAACTTGGCTCCTGTCCTACAACTCATAAATCCAGTCAAAATTTAGGTTTTGAGTTTTCAGAGTATACTATAGATAGTGCTAGCTGTATAATATTAGGCATTGCCACTTGAATGGTTATCCCTTTTCCAAAACACCCTTTTGTGAAGACGCCCCAGCCTTGTTCCGTGTGGTCAAACCTTGGGGTAGGGCTCTCCACAGCATTTGTCTCTCTTCTATGTCTTCTGCTGCTTATGCCACCTGCTGAAGCATGACACTGATCACTTTGGCCCGGGTTTTCTTCCAGTGAATACTCTGGCATGAGTAGACCAGTCCAACAAGAATTTAGGACATAACTGGGCCAAAATCCTGTGAGAAAAGATGAGGATGGAGGCAAGAAGATTTCCTGATAAGTGATGTAATGTACATTCCTTTGACCCTGCTGCTGATTTACTCCAGTATGGTATAAGAATGACACTCCCTGCCCTCCTTTAATGTTTATATTTCTAAACTGTTTGTCCTTTCAACTGTCAGGAAGGAATTCCTCCTCCCCACTGCTCAAAGCAAAGACAACAAGAACTCTCTTCTGTGTGAGAGAAGTGGAACAAAAATTCCTGCTTCTCTTTACAAGGACCTTAGACAAAATAACTCAGGAGACTGCTGTAGATCCAGACTGGGAAGAAAACAAATCACTCCTTAATACATAGGAAAGAATGTCTTCTAGTCTGAATAAAGGTTAGATAAAAGGATAAAGTGAGCCTGGGCCCATTTGAAAACCTTAGCCTGGGATTCAGAGGGCTTTTTAATAACTATTATCTAAATATCAAGAAACCTCCACCAACATCTGTACAGGAAAATAATAGAAATTATCATTTGACCATTTCTTCTGTTCTTAACAAGACTCAAAATAACCAGAATAGGAAATATCAGTGGAGCAAGACATCCAAAACTATAACAAACATGGAAGAAAGAAGCAGTAAGAGGAAACAAAGAAGACACAAAGAAGTAGGTGGGAAGGCACAAAGTATTCTGTGCAGAAGTACGTTCTTTCCACTCCTCACTGTTGATTGAAATAATTTCTGTGTACCTTTTACAAAATCAGTTCTAAATTCTCAAGAATGCAGAGCAGTAACTAGAGAGCACACAGTATAATGCAGCCAGTTCATTTGGGAACAATCTGTGATTTGGCCCTCATCTTCTACACCAGTAATGAATACCTAATCTGTGCAAGAAGAGAGTCTCAAGTTCCATATGACACCAACATTGTGTAATGTCCATCCCCAGTGAAAGCTCTTAGGTCACTGGCAACCAAGTTTCTGAAGCATAGGGGTGCATGGACTGCAGAATTAGCCTAATTTGGGATGAAGGCCATTTACCAACACACTTGCCAGAGAGCAAACAAAAAGTAGTAGCTTTCTGCTGCTCATTTCTGTGCTTAATTTCCTTTAGTCATTCTCCAGACAGTATCACTGAAGCTTCTTCCTCTACAGGGTACTACAAGACCTGTGGCCTCCTGTTACAAACGAGTGGATGCACCACCGCACCTCCCCAAAATTCATGTGTGTTGAAATTGGAAGTTCTCACACATTAAATCCTTTCACTCAACTCCTCCAAACAAATGTCAGTTCATACAACACACCATCCAAGGCAAGGAGATTTCCAGATCTAGTTCCAAGGAAATATTTGCCAGTACACCTCTACCATTCCAGAAATGGAGAAGCACAGCAGTCAGAACCTTTAGCTGATACAGAGAGGAGCAAAAGACAAAGGGAGATGGCTGCTCAAAAGGCAGCTTCTGTCCCAGCACAGAGAGATGGGTAAACCCCATGGTACACTCACTTAAGTTCTTATTTTCCCAGGTCCTGCCAGACTGTGAACAACATTTCCCAGCAAAGACTTGAAAGCTGTTTGCATTTGACTCACAGGAAAACATAGTAGAATAGATTTGATGAAGAAAGTTTTCCCCTTGTTCTGAAATGGGTTGACAAGAACAGGCTACAACTTTCAAAACATCACCATTTCCAGCTCAGCCCCATATCAGTACATACATGAATAGTGAACTTGGTTTAACTTTGACTTCTTGTATCTTTAGCAGAAGTCCAAATAAAAAATTATCACTGAGAATGGTCACTAAGACTTTGTTTTCTAGAGTTGAGTAACATGGCTATTCCTCTGGGAATTTCAGAAAGGCTGACTGCAAACCACCATTTTCTAAATTTCTTTCTTCAAAACTGGCAATTCTTTAACTACTGACAACCAAATCTAAGAACTGGCTGTTTCATAACCTAGGTGTCCACCTACACTAACCTAATGTGGTTTGCTGTCTTTGGTTTCCAGGCTACATGTGATCCTAGACTAACACAATAGGCAGTACTTAATATTGCCCAAGTGGCCTTAAATAATCCGTTCATTTTCAGTTGCCATTAATCCATGAAAGAAAAGAAGAGGCTGCCTGAACTAGCACTTTCTCAGTTTGTTCTATCATGAACTGGTTTTTCTCAATGGAATTGTACACAAGCAGTAAAGATAAGTATGCCAGGAGACGAGGAGGGGAAAAGAAACAGGCTTTTTTCTCCTGAGGGGTTTTACTCTTTCCTCATCATTTTCTGCATGATATAGCTCCTCTTTTCATTGCCCAGCAGGGAATCCCAGAGGCCAGAGGCAAATTTTCCCTTTAGTCTTGGAGCATTCATGATGGATTCTTGTTTTAAGAAGAGGTTATTAGTTGTTTGCTCTTGAGTATTATATCATCACCATTACAGCAAAGCTGGTCTCATTCTAAATTTCGTTTTTCTTTGGCACTCACAAGGTATCTTGGGTTACACAGCTAACATCCCTTTATGTGCCAAAGTCAATGAAACCCTTTCCATTGGCTCCAATGGTGGCAGATGAAAAGTTGCAAAGGTGCTGAAAAAATGATCTCTTTAGGGCTTAATTCTGTTTCCACTGTTAAAATTCCCTCTGACTTTGACAAGAGTTACTTTAAGTCCACTGATTTAAATAGCTTTTTAGAAATCATGAAACTATTCAGCTATCATACAAACTTCTGCTTGATAAGGAATGCTCACTTACCTTGAGGTCTGTTTATATGGTACCTTGTTAATAGAAGCTATCACTTAAAAATGTCTTGGCTACTGTTTACATTTTCACTACTTACACCGTAGTTCATATAAGTTCCTGTAAAAATAGCAAAAGAGGCAATATTTAGAGAGATATCCAGTTAGGAACAGTATCTAGTTCAATTTTTAAAATACCATTGTGTTTCCACATTCCTAATAAATAATGGAACATTGTTAATCTTGTTTAGAAATTTAACTAGTGAGGGCTTGTAGCTATGTATCATCTTCTACAGCCATCTTTAGCCCCATTTTTATCTGTTTCACAGTTTGGGAAAGTATAACCTAGTCTCCTCTCAGCACTTAACTTCCCAAGGCTAATACAGCAAGCAGAACATTCCTTTGATGCTTCTCCAGCTTTGTAATAACATTGATGTGCAGGAAAAGATCCATAACTCAAAAAGACACTGTAGTAGCTGTATGCATGGATTTAACACCATTTTCCTTTTTTCAGTAAGTCTTTGCTTAATAAATTAAGACATTTAATCACACACACAGAAAATCAATCTTCCATATACTTAAGGTCTGGATAGGAGGAGCTTTCCTCCTCATTTTCTTTTTTTTTTTTTTTTGCTGTTGTTGTGCCTAAAGGATTGTTCTCCCATCCCAAAATAGTTTGTGTTATCTTGTATTAACTTCATCAAGTTCAAGAAACTATAACCAGAAAACTCTCCATGTTCAAAGAAGAAAAAAGGCACCTTTTATCTTATCTGTTCCACACATACTTTTAATTCACAGTCTGACATCATTGCTGGCTAAACCTTCTTAGCTGCCAGAGCACTAGCAAGTTCACTATGGTAATGAGCTTCAAAAAGTAAGTTACCAAATCTCTGCTTACAGATGTCAGTATCAAAGAGTTTGAAAATTCAGAGTGTTACCTGATACTTCTTAGAATACCAGTTTTAACATTTCCACTCCCCATTGCTTTGTCATCTATATTAGCTCTTGAAACAGAGTGTAAGAACTCCAAATCATCAGGTTTAATTTGTAAAGCGCTTCAGATCCAAACACAATTAAAACCAACCTATCTGATTTCAAATTGTTTCAAAATTGCTCTGATAAAAGTAACCCTCCCTTCAGTTCTGGTCCCACCACCACCCTCTGGGACTGGAGATTCTCACATTCCAATACTTTAAGTCATAGTTCACTTCGTAAGAGAAATGGAAAATATAACTTTACACAAATATTTCAACAGCTATTTTAAGGTGTTCTACACATCTCTAGGTTGGCCACTTGCAGCATGGATGATCTAGCTATGCCAGTTACTTAGATTGTTGAAATTTATTATTATATCTAATTTTTGCAGGGAATGTCAAGCATTGATGCCTGATACTTGGCAATAAGGGTTTCCATAGAGAAAGGGTTTGCAGAAACCCTAACCCTTTTCTCTTCAAGATTAGCAGGATGAGGTCATTAAGGGAAATCTGTGCCGTGTTATGTGTAACAGAGCATTCCCCTCTGCTTTCTCTGCTTTTGCACAGTATTCCTGTTCTTACACAGGTAATGCATACTGCAGGAGCCACCAGCCAAATATGCCTTGTGTGTTTACATCCCAGAGGATGTTTGGACAAAAATTTAAAATGTAAGCACCTGCCACTACACACAAGTAAAAAAAGAAAAAGTAATCAGCTTTTGAACACCTACTGAAGCATTGGGATCATCAGAGGTGCCAGTAAGCAATCACAAGGTTGCTTACATCTTACACTCCTCCTTGGGTTGTGAGACAACCCCGTGCTCTTGTGCTGTCTTCTACGAGTGCTAAGGCAAAGCAGAAACACTGGCAACAAAGGCCTGCAAAGGCAGAACTAACAGTAGCCTCCAGGGCAATTGGGATGGCACCACAGCAGAACAGCAGGTGTTCAGCTTTTCTTCTCCCACCCCACCACAAAAGCTCAATTTCTGTCTTCTTTTTTTTTTTTTTTCTGAGTTAGTCATGCTTCATCTTGACTTGGTGTTTGTTTGTTTTGAGGAAGAACAAGGCAACAGCCTAGTCAGGGCTTCAAATATTGCCGTTATATGCCACAAGTGGGAAGGATCTGGTTAGCCTGTTGGAGAGGGAGCTGCCTGGGAGGAGGGGAGGCAAGAGGGAATACAGACAGGAGAGAGAAGCAGGATGGTTGCCTCTGGGCCCCTCGAGGCTGTTACACAAGCTCCTCTTCTCTCTAAGCACCATGACCTTCTCTGGGTATTAAAGAGGGTTGTTTTGTTTTCTTCGAGCTAGGACGATTCCTGCCACATATTTGATATTAGAATTCCTCTCTAGTGGTTTGCAAGTATTTGATCCCCTAGGGCTTGTGATGCTGGATCCCTAATGATTCACACAATGGCATTAATGTCATTCATGGATGAAACCACATTTCCTTACCCTACAGGGTGAGAGCAAGATGGGAAGACTGTGGCTAACATTAGGAAGGCACTGGGTGGGAAAGAAAAATTGAAATATTCAGGTCAAAAGACAGTGGGTGGCTAAGTAAAAATCCATGATTTCTGATCATTCTGGAGGTGGGGTGAACAATAGAGATTTCACCCTCGAATGCCTGAGGACCCAGCACTAAAAAAGAAAAAAATAGACAATAAATGACCCCCCAAGTGAGCAATTTAAAACCATTCCCTTTGAAAACAGTTCTTGAAAACGAGTTGGCAGAACAGTTAGATCTCCCCACAGCAATGCATCATGAGATCACGTACAAGGAAACAGCAGAAGTATCAAAGCATGCTTTACTCAAGCATGCCCTTAGTTGCTCTGCTCTCTTAAGCTGGGCAGCCCAGACTAGTGCCTATCAGCAGAGGCTGCATGAGGGGCTGGGTAAACGCTTCCAGTTAAATGGTAGCCAAATCCTTCTTCCCTCTGAGGGAAAAAGGGGCTTTTAATTTTTAATTATTTAAAATAATCACAGCAGACTGAAAGTAGAAACTTACATTTAATTGCTAATGTGCATGAATAATTTGGAAGGAACATTTCACATACTCCTTTCCAGCAGAGCTTCCACCAATAAATGGTATGAGGAAGGTGAGAAATAACACAGGAATGTAGGAAACAACTTCCAGGAGGACAGAGGGACTGAGCCAGCCGATTGATGCTGGCATGCCAGATCACCTTTACCCAAAACACAAGAAGAAAGTTTAAACANAAAAAAAAAAAAAAAAAAAAAGGTCCCTGAGTAAGAAGTACATCAGAACATCAGAATTACCTGCCTGCGGGGCAATGCTGAGAGCAGCAGTGGGATCAGCTCAGAAAAACATGGCAGAGAAATTTCCAGCAGAAAGGCCCATTCCAAGGCTCAGACATACGTAGGTGACTCAGAAAGCCTTCCCAGCTCCAGGGTGGAAGAAAGACGAAAGATTTCCAGTTCCTCACAAGAGGAGAAACAACACTTGGATCAGATACCAGCCTAATAACCAAGGTGCACATTTCATAATCTTAAAATGTCCAGACTAAGAAAATATACATTGTTCACTGGTTAACAAAACACAATAACTGTCAGAAAAGAGGTTTGCATCTTGATTTGTGGATATAATTTATACACAGGAGAGTCTCAGCTCTAGCTTCAGTTTTGTTGGTGCCAATCCTACCATTTAAGGATTTGATCTCAGAGACAGCTACTCCTCCAAGCCATGCCACTGACGTCATTTCCCAGTGAAGTCCCCTTACACCCACAAATCAGGTGCTGAAATCCCTTCGTGGGATAGTAAAAATGCTGGCACAACTAGCTGCCAATGTGAAATTATTTCTGAAAATGAGAGGGACAGGTCAAAGCCCCTTTAAAAAAACAAGTCTTGGTGGCTATGCAGAAAAGGATTATATTATGCTTAGCTAGTGCGTGGGTGTGGAGAACAAGGGACAGAGACAGTGTTCCTCAGTACACCCTCCCCGCAGCCCCTTGCAAGGCAAAATATAGAGGCCAACATTTCAACCTCAAATCCACCAAGAGATCAGGATACACTGGAGGAGAAAGAGACAGATTTCTTGTTTTTTAATAAAAGGTAGGATTAGGAAAAGACGTAGGTGGGGAAGGTGTAAAACAAGCAAGCAGGCAGTCCTTACTCAGCTTCCTTCTTACATTCATTGCTCTGAAAAGTGGACAAGCTTTAGGAAGAAATAAGACACATGGCTGTGGGTAAAGGGGGGGAGGAATTAGAAACTGTAATTCAATCTAATATTTGAGGCTTGGCAAATGCACCTATGGGATTTCATGAAAACCCCCGAATCTTTTTCATTTCGGAGCAATTAACCAGATCCCAGCATCGCTGGCTCCAGTGAGCCGCTTAGCTCTCTGTTTTATTACCCATTTCCTTTCCCCCTCGCCAGCACTAGCTCCCATCCTCGCACTTGGGAAAAAAAAGAAAAGGGGGGGGGGAGGTAAAAACCCCACACAGTTACAATGCCACAAAGGGGCCACCACAAACAAGTGCCAGCCAGTGCATTTCGGAGCAAACACAGAACACACATAAATGAGGCTCACATTTGGATTAAAACGCTGTTGTGTTCAGGCATTTATGTGTGGCATAATTAAAAACATCCAGCTGTAATTTAATAGTTCCCACCAAGCACAGACATAAAGTCTAGCAATTTTTTCCCTCTGCATATTTAACCCTTAGAGACAGAAGGAAGAGGAGGCAGGGGGCAGGGGGAGGGAGCAGGAAGCTGGGGAGAGACAGAGGTCTTTTGAACACATTTTTTTCCCCTTCCTTTGTGTTATTCTAGTTTGCTTTTTACCTCCTCTGATCTTTTTGCTTCTACAAAGAGAAAGCAACTGTCTTCTGGATGTTGTAGAAACAGGAATCACATTCTGAGAGCATTTCTGCAGTTCAACAGCAGTACAGCGGGTACAGGATCCTCAGTTTCCAGAGGATAACATCTGTAGCTGGATGCACTGATTCACGGTTTGTGAACATGCCAGATTTTTCAGGCTTAAAAATCAACTACTAAAAAGACGAATTTCACCACCATTACTCACCCTGAGTACAGTCCTTCTATTCAGAGCGGCCCTTCTAAATCAAAGGCAGCAGTGACAGGACTAAGTACAGTGTTAGGACAGGAAGGGTAGGCCAGCATTTGCAGCACTAGCTAAGCATCTGGGACACCAGGGCGGGTTCAGTCCCTGCTCTGCCACGTCGCTCATTTTCAGAAAGACATCTCTAGGGGCATTTTTAAAAAATATTCAGCTACCTGAGTAAGGCCCCACCTGTACCACTGGAAACCTGAATGTTTTAAAGTTTTTCATTTCTCCCCATGTCAATTCCCTGTAGGCAGACTTGGGAAGATAATACTTTCCTCCATCCAAAAGTATGTTGCAAAGAGAAATGTATTCAAGATTGGGATGTGCTGAAATCCCACAGCAAGGAAGAAAGCTAATAAAGAGGAGATAATCTGCTTGGCCCTCTATTTCTAAATGCATTCAGGCAACTGTCCATTACACTGACTCAGCTGAACAGCAGTACTTTACTAGAGCAAGGAACACAGAATTCCACCCTTATTCTGGAAGAATGAAAATTGAATTAAACACTCTGCGTAAGTTCATAGTCATGGCCAACCGTGTCCTGATTTTTCAACAGGGTATATAACAATTTGCCTAGGATCTTAAATCTATCAGTCTCCAGAGAGAGAAGACTACATTTGCATATAAAAGACCTATAGGATTTCTATTGCTAGCTGCTCAGCTCTACCCTTTAAACATGTACCTGCCCTACAGAAGATACGTGCAAAAATACAGAGAGAGGAAATGGAAAGAACTTCCAGAGAAATGCTGTAAAGTGGAGAAAACTGGGAAAGAAGCCTATTCTCTCCATATTATTTTGAATTTTAAGTTCATTCATACCTCTCTTCAGCTTTTTTCTGTCACATCCACATCAGTATCTACTGGCATGAAAACCTGCAAGAAAGCATATGTCATTCTTGACATCCTGAGGAATAAGAGAAAGCATCCAACATATCCACACAGGATTATGGAAGCCAGCCATGCTGTGAACTTGTCCCAGCTCAATCAGAAACATAATCTTGACAGGCCTCATACATAGCTGCAAATAAGTAATCAAGAAACCTGGTGATGCTTACAGAATGGTTCATAATCAATGTATAGAGAAAAGATCTGTGGAAGACAGCTTTTTAAAATATGTAGAGTAATGACTGTGAAAAAAATATGATCAGCTCATTATATGCCTGCCAATAAAAGATAATGCATCAACTTTGCTCTGAACTATTTGCTCAGATGTACAAGCAGGTGAGCAGGACTAGTGTCAGTATCAGCACTGTTCTACTTTGGGTGCAGCCAGCTAACCTCAGCCATGGGGTGAAGGAAGGGATTACCTAGGGCTGCAGCAAGAGCTCTGCAGTTGTGAAATGTAGGATCCCAGGATCACAGAGTAATTCAGGCTGCAATGGGGCTCAGAAGGTACAATCTGCTGCTGTGAGGTAAATCACGTGGGCATATCTGCTTTGTACACCAGAGCACCCAAAACACTCTGAGCACCCTGAATACCACTTGGCTGTAGTACAGCATGGTGTGATGCTGAGACAAGAAAAATTCTCACTCAGATCTGGTAGCAAGAAAGCTTTCAGTCCCAGCACATCCCTGAGAAATCCAGGATTCTTCTTAGGAGGATCAGTTAATCTGGTTCACTTTGGCAGTGAATGGAAATGCATTGCTCCTGAATACTGAGTCATTATTGTTGTCTCTGTACCTGCAGTGCCCATATACCCTCTCAGCACTTCCCCTTCCCAACAACAGAGTATTCCAGACTGTTCCAAGAACTAAATTTTACCTTTTGACAGCCTCAAGCCCTCCAAAGAGACGACTCCTGTAGGTGCCTAAGACAGATAGATGTGTGGGAGTGGGTTAGGTAAATAAGTTCCAAATGAAATCCCACAAACTGTGGCTCAGGACTACTGAAGCATTGTTTTTGATTGCCACTTTATTACCTCCTTTATTGCCTCTCAAATAGATTGCAGAGAGCATGGCATGCCAAGAGAGAAGAATGAGCCTCCCTGTCCTAGTAAAATCGTGGGTTTCTTCCAACTAGAAATCCTAACCCAGATCTCTTTTTACATAAATAAAAGTCAGAGCAGGTCTTGCACTGTAGCAATTTCTTACAATGTCATTTTAAAAGTGCTCTGCTGCAAACTTCCCTGCAAATGAAAACAATCCGTCTTCCCTAGGCATCCTGCAGAGTGTGTGATTTTTCAGGCAAGGTGGGAGTGGGTGATGTTGAAATGAAGACGGAACAGGGTGACAGTACACCAGGACTTCACGAGATCTGTTTTCTGCATACTGACCCTTACTAATGAGAAAAAAGCTCCGCTGTGTCTTAAACATCATGAAATCACAGACAAAAACAACTAGCTGGTGATGGTTGCCAAGAGCACTTCTGTTCTGTCTCTGTACCTCGACACTTAGCAGTGAGTGCTGGGCTTCAGTAACACTTGTAACAGGGACTAAGAGCGTGGAGCACCCAGGCAGCTCAGCAGCCAATCTGCCAACCTGCTGCTTCTGGTGTTCTGCTATAAAGGTAAGTCCCAAGCATACAATGTAGGACAATAATGTTTTATGTTGCAAGATATTGCTGTCATAAAGTTTCCCAGGTAAAAAGTACTTGAAGGGCACTAAAAGTGGGGAGAGTCACAGAATGAACAGTTTTCATGCTTGCCTGAATCAGAGCTGATACCAAGGTTCTAGTAAGTCCTAGTGAATAGAAAAAAAAAAAATATTTGCCCTGGTTTTAATAATACAGACAAGCTGGAAAGGTGTTACTTTTGCACCATAGCTATTCTGCTTTACCCTTCACCGTCCACCATCATTTTAATGCAATATATTGAATCTATATATAGTACTATAAATATGCCAAGAATGTTAAAATAAAATAAAATTTTAAAAAACACACCAAACCCAGCAATCATATCTGTTCTATACATCTTATGTCACCTCCATATCAATATGAAGGGAAGCATTTCTATCATACAAGTTGAACCACTGAGTACTAATGACATCAGTGTTAGGGTTTCACCATATAACTCAGTCACTGCCCCAGAAATCTCCCTCACCACCAAAACACAACCACTGGAAGTCAAGGACTCATTCAAATCTTGCTGCACCATGGTTACTGTGGGACTTAATTATAGCCAAGGACTCTGCAGTACTCCTAGGAAAGAGCATAGTGGCATCTTTAATGTCAGCACAGAGCAGATGGGGACTGGGTGTTGGGCCCTGCAAGGTTGACTGAGCACGTGGGTAAGGCTGTGAGCCATGACATGAAGCTTCCTGGCACAGTGGGGGCAGAAAGGATGACGGTGAGTTGTGAGGAGCTGATTTCAGAGTATGGCCCCCTGGCACTGCAAGCCTGTAGGCACAACCATAGTTCACACTCATCTGGAAGTCCCTTTGCCTTTGCCGAACTGGTAATAGTATAAATAGGACTCAGGATACAGGGCTTCAAAGAATGAACCATTGTTTTTCTTAAGGCCATGTTTAAAAAAAATGTAATAATCCCCCTAAGTTTTTCTTCTGCACTTTGCATGCTAGTCAGAATGCACTTTCCTGGGAAATGCATTATAATAACAGGCAATGTTTAGCATCACATTTGAAGTGAGCACATCCCAGTGATTAAAATCCAGGCAACGGAAATAAACACATCAGCAGGACATGCTGCACAGTACTGAATTGGGACTTCTTTGTTTTATGACTTTCTTGAGCGTTAAATACTGTGTGAGAAAAACATTGTTCAAACTTAACCATCTGTATTTGGTTTCTTTTGAGTGCATTACAATCAGCAGCAAACATTTTAAGACTAGAATCAGAAAACCTGCTTGTACTTGTGGGAGAATAATTGTGACAGTAAAAGGTGTCTTTGTAGCAATAGAATTGTTTTATTTCTTTTTAAAGTGAATTTATTAGAAATTTGTTATTTTTAACTGGGGCTAGTTCATGTTAAAGTGACATAGTCCATTATGTTAAGCTGAGAGAGAAACAATTTCCTTGTAAACAGTTTTCTGCATATCAATATCCCACTTCAAAGTGAGAGGAAAGTTTTAAATTATTGCAATTTTCGAAGATAAAGACCTGGAGCGAATGAAAAAACCCAGGAATTCAAGGTCAGCATTTTGCTTTGACAATTTCAAAACATATCTTTTAATGCAACTTCTTAAATATGTTATTAGGTTTAATTTTCAAAACAAAAATTATTTTTAAATGAGAAAGCCATTCAGTTAGAAACTACCAAAACATTCTGACGGTTCCAAAATTTTATTTCCGCAAGAGTTTTCAAGTCAAGATATTTGTGAAAGCCAACTCTTTCCCACAAACAGTCTCAGTTTCTGTGAATCAGCATGTTCTGTCTCTGAAGACTTTATTACCAGCATGACACAAAGCCTCCCACCTCACAAGACCTCTTCTCCAAGAGCCTGTTACTCTCCACCCTCCTGGGAGCTGCCACTGCAGCAAGAGTGCTGGGTTTGGCTGCTACCCCTTGCTGAGAGACAACATCCTGCTGCCAGCTGTGGTTCTCATGTCTCTGCTGAAGTCTGCTCTCCTTCCAGCCAGATGCCAGAAGATAACAGGAAGAGCACAGAGTAAAAGAAACACTGCACCTGCAAGCATCTCCTCATACCTACCTCTTGAGAAAAGCTTCAGATCCTTGAAAGCTCACTTGTAAAAGATGAGCATAAAGAGGAAGAAGCTGGCCACCTCACCCACAGCTCCTTGAAGTCTCACAGCCCCCTGTACAGAAGTACAACAGTAGCCATCAGGACACAGGGTGGTATCAGAATCATATTTTAATCATCTATGTTGAAAAGCACTGAAATTGTCTCGCTCACCATTTGCTCTGCCTCAGTGGAAAATGCAGCTCTGGCTTCCAACTCATCCTCTGGGCTGCTCTGGCCAAGCCCATGGTCACAGAATGTCTGTTACCCCAGATACATCACCTCAAGGCTCCCCAGCCTCAGCCTCAGCACCGACCCCCTCATTAGTCCAGCTTACAGCACCCCAGGGATCCTCTCATTCTCCCAGTTCCCGGTTCTCCATACCAGAGTTAGCAGCTGCTGTCATTGCTGTTGAGCTCTACTCATGGAAATCCTAGCCCAGGCACAGGGGCTGGAAAAAACTGCCTTGATTCAGGGTAAGACTTTCTGCTTCACTCATTAGAGGTACTCGGGTGCTGAACTAGCTGGTTGGATGTGCCAGCATCATTTTGCAGTCTTAGCAGGTTAACCGGTTGAGGCCAGAAGAGGCATGCAAGAGATACAGGCAGTTCCATACCCAAACAGCATGAAATCAAAGCTTGGTTTCTAAACAGTATGCAGAAAGACTGCCCACACCATCTCACTCTTCCTTTCTCTAGCACTGTAAGCATCAGGGGCTTTCTGTGCCTCTTGGATGATTAAAGCCATGCAACCTTTGGCCTCATGCCTTATAACTCCACCCAAGGCATGCTGTAATTCCCTAGAAATGCACTGTTTGTCATGTTTTATTATTTAATTACACTCTGGCTTTATTTGATTTGAGACACGTCTGTTTCTTCACTGGCTACATGTGAATTTTAAGCCCTTGAAGGCAAGACTGCGAGCACAGATGCACTGCAAACCTTGCTGATATCAGAACTGCTGTGCTCAGCACCTGTCCTCTTCCATTTGCCTTGCTCATGCTCCCACTAGGAGGAGCGTGGCCCTCCCAGCTAGCACAGTGCCAGCAGTAAAGTCTACATTGTTTGTATCTGAGAGTGGACCACATCCTCATGTCACATTCTATATCCCCAGACTCCCAACTATGAGTTATCCTTTACAACACCTTGGTAATTCCTTAAATAAACAGAAATGAGTAAAGGGAGAAAATGAGCACTTACTGGAAAAATGATCAAGTAGGGAGGTATTTTTCTTCATAGATTTTTATCCCAAGAAGTGACAAAAGAAGATGCCAAGAACTAATGAACAACACACTTAGGATGTTAATCAGAAAAAGAAGAGGGGGAAAAAAAGAGGAAAGGTGAGCGATTTGGTCATTCCCAGGTCTAGGCATGAATTTTCTGCTTTCTAGAAGTATACAGTCCTTAGGATGAAGGAAAAGCAAAGCACCTTGATGTAGCTTCATTTCTCAAGGCTGGGCCTAGCTTAGCACATGCAAAAATCTGTGGTAGTACTAGACAGGCTGACAAGCCATTCAGTACAACAAAAATTATTTCCATATCATGAATGTGAAGGTCATTATTCGCATGAATTCCCATTGAAGTTAGCTGAGCAAAAGTTTGGAGAATTCTCCCCAACATATGAAAATATCATAATGGTATTTACAGTAAATTTCAAAATATAATTAAAGTTGGCTGGTATGCTCTAGAATCCCTCTCATTCTTACCAGCCTCACTGATCTTATTCCTCTTTTTTTTCCTCTCTTTTAAACACTTGCTAGAAACATGAGTCCTACCTAAGAAATCCTCTCAAATAGGAAACTGTGTATTTAGGAATGCGTAAGGAAGAAGGAGTAACAAGCACTCTCTGTAAACATCCCTTACCTCCTTTCATTTTGCCCTTTCAGAGAAAGAGAATTTGCTATTTGGAGCCAGCAAAGTCTTTTTGTTGCCTGTTTCTGGGTCCCAGTTGATCAGTATTTCCCAAAACACAGTACTGCTGTTTGAGAGTTGCATATTAGGCATCTAGAGTTCAACAATAACAGAATTCTTTCTGTTTTGGCAGAGCTTGTCTCAGTTTGGAAACTTTCTGCCTGAGTTTGATGTCAGTCAAACTGAGCAGTCAATATGGCCATCCAAAAAAGTAATGCTAAGTAAAAAGAGTTACTGCAACTTCTGCTAAGGCAACAGACATCATCATGTGTTCCCAAATTTTTTGTAGTCCAGGGTTAAAAACAAGAGATACAGATTTCATTATTTTTATATACATATACAGATATATATTTAGTTAGTTAGTTTAACTAATGGATACTCCTAAATTTGTGTAACAGTCAGATCTGAAGCACAGGGAAGGCCAATTGTCCTTATCATTTCTGCCAGAGCCGATGGAATCTATGCTGACATTAAGGAAGTTGTAATAATAATCTAATCCTTCTGGCTAACTCAAATCCTTCAAGTCTGAAACCACCAAATATTGTCCAGGATACATTTGTGAATCTGTAGAAGGAGATGCTGAAATAATAATTGACACAGTGTCTCTCCTACATTAACTCAAAGGACTGCCCCAGCACAGGAAAATATTTATGTTCTTAACTATTTATTGCACAGGAAGGAGAGGGAGACATGAACCTTCTTCAAATCCCCAAAAGCATGGGAATGAGAAAAGAAAGCTAAGGTAACTGTTGATAAAATTCTGGCTAATATGCATGACATTTGCATGATTGTATGTCTCTGTTCCCTCACAAGAAAACCTTACTGCCATTTTTTAGCCTGCATCTTTAGCTTTCATCCTTAACAAAAATTAACAGTGAAATTCACTGTCTTTAAACTAATGATTTGTACATGAAGTGTCATTTGCCACAAATCAATTTTTAGAGTTAGCTTGTAACCTTGCAACATAAACCACTTTTAAACATCACTCCATAGCATTATATGTCAAAAAATACCGGGATGTTTGCCTTTTTGGTGGATCACAGACAAGTTTAGGTGCTGAGAGATATTGAAATAGCTCTGTAAGGATTATGGGCTGCTCACTAGGCTATTTTCCCAAAAGCTTGATGTTTCTTGGAAGTTATGGTGTGACACATCAATAGCAATTCTTTTTAAGTAGGAGGCTGTGAATCCCACAGCTGCAAGGGCTTGGAGAAGCAACTTGCTATGTGACTTCAAAAAAATTCATTTTTGAGGGGAAAAAGTTTCATTTCGACATTTTGACACTTCTGCCATTCTTTGGGTCTGCTGTTTATAAATTGTATGGCTTACTGTGAAAACAGTCAATACATAGCTGTAAAGTAACCCTTAGTACACATCTATTTACTGGCCTTGTTACAAAGAACAAAAAATCTACCCTTCATTTAAGCAAAGTCAGGGATGTTTTCTGTTTACTTGTCTGTCCCCTTTCTATCCATTCCTAAAATTTACTTAGCTTTTTGACTGGCTGTGAGCTAAGGTTTGCATAGATTTGCCTGCAACTATTTCAAAGTGACTTCCCTGAACAGCAACAGCTTATGTGGAGTCTAGCTCTGCATAACATACTATAACAGCTGGCTTTCCATCCTGAGTGGATAAGTTTTCATTTAACATAGAATTTCATCTGCCACTTTATAGTTCAGTCTTTAAGTGTTATGAGCTTTTATCTGCTGACCTGTAAAGGACCTTCTTCTTGAACAAGCCTACCTTGTCCTTCATCCTCTCATAAATACAGCAATAGGCCCATATATGCAGACTAAACCAGTAAGACTTTAGCGGAAAAACCCTTTACTCTGCAAAGTTACATTTTCACTTCTCACATCATTCTGAGAAGGGAACTTTCCCACTTACTGAACAACATCATAATTTTATAAGAGGAATGGTGATGACTTTGGATCATGTTTCTTGGAGCAGCATCCAACCAGTCTACACTAACTCCTTCCAAAAAAATGGTAGAACAGCGAGACAGGGCTACAAAACCACAATGTAAATTTTTCATAATGTATATATGCCTGTGCCTTCTCACCTAATCTTTATTACTTAGCTTCTAAAAGTCTGCCTACCACAAAGCCAAAGACTCTAGACTGGCAGCACAACAGCCACTTTCCACCCTCAAACAGCTAGGATGCATATTCCAGTTAACAACCTGCAATTTCATATTTGTGTCATTTAAACTACTCAGTAAGCAGTGCTTTTCTTAAAATTATGCTATACGTAGCTTAAAACTATTCTGACTCAATTTGAATATATTTGATTTCCTTCTCTCCTGAAAAATTGTAAGCTCCTCCATAGTGAATATCAGTACACTGTTATCACAGTTATCATATTCTATAGATAGATCCAGAAGTAGAGTTTCAACTTCTAATATGTTTGAGATAGAAAACTGAATTTACTTAATTTTCTATCTTTCATAATTTTCTTCAAAATCTTTTTGGTGTACCTTTTTATGTTTTGGCATGTATCTTGTGAAAGTTAATTCTCCTTTGTACGTTCCTTATTTGTAATGAACAAATACTCATACTTCCACATACTCAATTATGTCTTTTTATTTCTTTCATTCTTTTTAGGTCTGTTTAAAAGCTAATTTTGCTAGGAAAAAAAGCACATTACCTCTCAAAAATACTGTAGGATGATGCTGGGTCCTTCCCAGCTGGAAGGGAAGAAAAATCCCATACTAACATTGTTGGCATAATCTGGAAGATCCCTTTTTCCTGCTTCCTGAACTGACAGAGGGAGCAAAGAAAGGGCAAATTCTTTGGTTTCTTAACAGTAAGGCCTGAGGTCAGGACCTGGACAATTTAAAGAAAAGAGAGGGAAGGAGCTTTCCTCTCCTATACTACAACCTAAGCAAAGCCTTTCAGCAGGGCTAACTAGCACATTTTAACTATTAGACATCACTATCATGTTTTTCCTGAAGAGACGCTACTCTTTAGTTAAGAATTAAACATGGCAAAAAAAATAGAGTTTAAGCGTTATTATTCTTGTTAAGTTGCAACCCATATTTGGCATATTTGACAGAAAAGTTAGAAGGTATTAGTCACTTGAAAAAAAATTCCCTTTTCCCTTACTGCTTTCCTGTGGTAGAACCTAGAAATTCAACAGAAATCCCCATCTCTATGTGGACCAGCCTCTTGATCACACAGACTGTAACTTCTGGTTGATTTACAGTTCATATATTTTAGATATCTTGTTTTAAAGGCATCCTTATAGACAGTCTATACCTTAGCAATTTTCCACTAACTACTTACCCTTGCATAACTTATTTTTCAGTTTATTCCCAGGTTAAAGCTGATTAGCTTTAAATGTCCAGTAGTTAGATTTTGTAAAAGCACTTTACCGAAGAGCCCTAAAGTATCACCTATTTTTCCTCAGATACACACTTAAAAAATGAAGATCAAGCCATTTTTAGTATTTCATTTTTTTCTGCACCGACTGAATTATGATGGTCTCCTGCTGCTGCATTGAGGAAAAGAAGTGAGAAGCTAAAAGAAAACAGAGCAGAATTGAAGTGGGAGTGAAGATGAACACTGATGATTCCAGTGTTGATTTTCTCTTGCTTCCCTGAAGCAACTACTGTCCCAGTGTCCCACGACACTGTGAGATGTGGAACACAACCAAACCCTCCCGCTGCTTCACTAAGTCCTTTAGGTATCAAAGCCAAAAACAACATCATGGGTGTGTCAACTTCATTAGCAATGATTAGAACAATCACACAATTGAAGCATTTTGCATGGCTCAGCAAAGGACTCTTCGACGACTTAAATCCTAATCAAAAACATCTTGTTTTACTGTTAACTCTTTGGCTATTATTAATTGCTTATGTGATTACACCAGAGAATGTAGGACTTAAAAATACAAACAGGATAAGACCTGTTCTTTACAATGAAACATAATTTTAGCAAAACACCTGCAAAACAGAAATGCTTCTGCATTCAAGGAAACTAGTAATGAACCTGGCGACTTAACAGAGCAGATTCTACATATAAAAGCAAACACAGGATCTCATTTCCCCCAAAACTACAGTGCATGCATTATGGGTACATGTGCAAAGGACATCTCCACATTACATCATTTGAATAAAGAAGGCACCTTTCAGCTGCTGAAGTTAACACAAAAGAAAAAAGAACAATAGTGGACTTGTTTGACTCTGTCCCAAATTACCTTGCTATGCCTCCTTCTTTGCCCTCTCAGAGGAGGGCACGGACTTTGTAGTCTTCCTTTACTGATCTTCTCATCATGCATGCAGTTTAATGAGACCTCAGTAACAGAGCAAACTCAAAGAGTGGTTCTGGACATCCTGATTGGTGATAAAGATTTTGATGTACAATTTCACGTTGCACCTGGACAAAGAAGCACAGTGATTTCAGCTTCAGTTCCTTAAAAGACATCATGCATATGATGAAGACATATGGCAAAACCCAAGAGGTGATTCCAGGAGACCACCAGTTGAAATCATGAAGACTTTTTTCCAAAGTAAGGACTGAACAGGAACTGCAAGATTGACGCAAAGTCAGGGAAAAAAAAACTAAGAACTGATGACTATAAAATCTGCAGATTTGAGAGGGAAAAAGTAAAATAAGGTGGGAGAGAGTGTTGAGTATATAAGCAAAATGATAGAATTGTACCACAATAAAGAAAATAACATTACACATGTTCCCAGTAGCAAGTGTGTCTCCTCCTCTATAAGTCATGCTATAGCAACCAACAAAACAAAGCAGATAAAATGTCCAATAAGATCTGCACTGATTTATTTCTTTGATTTGTTGTTTTTTATAAAATAGGCATCCACAAATAAACCCAAATCAAGTCTGTTATTGCTCTTCAGCAGCAGGAGGGCAGACTGTAGGATTGGGAACTTTTCAGATGTTATTTTCCTGCAATGCCGGTGGTCTTAGGTTCCTGGCCTTTTTAAACACTTTGCGCAAGCCAGACCAGCAAAACAGAGACTGGGAAGAATTAACACCATTACAATAGTAAGAGTCCAGAGCATTATTAGCTACACTTCAAGAAATGGATCATATTTCCAAGCTACATTGATATATAAGAATATTTCAAGGCAATGTGTAGAATGAGTTTAAATAAAAATCACCAGTCACCATAAAGCGTGCTGTTTTTTTCAAAAACTATAAACTCAGTTAAAAAAAAAAACACATAAGAACATGAAATTTTGTTAAAAAAAAAAAAAAGAAAACATAACCAGGTCTTCTGAAACCTCTTCAAGAACAACATCTAATTTACAGAGCACAGAGATAATACATTTATCTGTTAATTATCTGCTCATGAAAGCTTAATTCTGCTTGACTTCTGCATACACAATTCCCAACAACAACAGTGGAGAGCTGTGACAATATATTGAGAGGACATTAGTGTGAATAAAATGTTGATACAAATGGGTGTTTTTTCTAATAATTTCTGCTGTTGAGAAACTAAGTTTTACAAAATTCTTTAATTTACTAAACTCTTTCTTGGATATATGGCAGATTTTAATGACTGCAAAAATATAAAACTAAGGAAATTAAATTCTTAAGCATAAACCATGTGTGCCAAAGTTGTAAGAATGATATAAAAGATAACCAGTATACCCCAATGCTTTACAATTCCACCATAACTTCAGGGCTGTCATTTGCTTTCTAAGTACATACCTCTTTCTAACAATACATGCCATTTGTGCTGAAGCAGCACTGCTTATCTTGTTATGTGCACTCTGCAACTCTAAAACTGTCATTTTATCCTGATTAAAATGCAACAAAAGAAAAACTTATTTTCACACTCTGCACTCCTAGACCTAAAATGATGTGCACTGAAACAAGGACATGCCTTATTACTTCTACACACACAGATTTCTTTGAAAAAAGATGAACAAATATTGAAATTATATCGCAAATTCTTGGAATCTTAAACTGTAGTTTCCTTCTCTGCATTGAACAGGTTTATGTTTTAGGCAGATGGTATTCTGGCCTTTCTATTTCACTTCATGAAAACTGCATATTCCACCAGATCTTCAGATGTTAGGCAAAGATTTGATAAAATGTCAGTGATTTAATTTTTTTAATTATTCACAAGTATTTTAATGAAATTTCATACAGGTGATTACTGTTTGAAAATAATCATCTAACATTTCTCTTATTTAAGGTGTAGCTCAAAATTAAAACACCAGTTCACTAACAATAATCATACTTTACCTCATGCTCATATTTTCAAAGGCTATTCAGAGCATATGGCCCAAACAGATTTGATTTGGTTTTCCCACCTTGTTCAGAGAGTATCGGTAACTGATTCACTTTTGGGGTTAGTTCACTCAGAAATGTAAGGCTCAGCAAGCCTTCTCAGAATTTTTCTGCTATCCTTATCCCACATAAACATTTTAATCATGATATATTACTACTAAAAGCTAGACAATACTGAATTATTTTCTGCCCAACATGCAAAAAATAGATGATAGACTAATAGTTAAGGCACTCTTAAAGTCCTCTCTAAATCAATGCCTGTTTTAAACACAGATTTCCACAGTCAAACTGGGGATCATTTTTTATGTCTGTGGAAAGCTCCTGTCCGTCCACTATAGGGAGAGTCCAGACAAGCTAGATAAAATCAAAAATAGTGAACTCCCCTGTGGAAGCTGGGAGAATAAAAACTTGTGTTTTGCCATATCAGCCAGAAAACATTGCTGAATCTGGATCTGTGTATGCTACTTTCTCCAAATAAGGTAGTTTCATCAAAAGGGAGGTTAAGCAGCAAATGCAGAAAGTTGATACAGGAATCAGAATCCTGTGGTCTTCTCTTACATCATCAGTCCCAGAAAAAGGGCTTCACAATATCTGTACAGCCACTAGAGGTGAGACTAGTCACAAAAGTGTCAGCATAATACCACTGACAGATTCAGTGGAAAGCTTTATTTCCATCATTTTCCTCAAAACATTTGTGCTTTTTGGAAGTTTCTTGTTTTTTTCTTCTTTTAAATACAAAAAGAAACATGCATCTCTCTCATTTTCATTATCAGAGAAACCTGTTTCTCTGATAATAAGAAACCATTGAATTCAGACAACTTCTAATATGCAATTTTAGTGACCACCTGCATCTAAGCAGGTGTTAGCATAGAATCATAGAATATCCTGAGTCGGAAAAGAAGCACAAGGATCATGGAAGTCCAACTCCTGCCCTTGAACAGGACAAGCCCATCATGTACCTGAGAGCATTGTCCAAACACTTCTTGAACTTGGTCTTGGTGCTGAGATTGTTTTCTTGGGCAGCCTGTTCCAGTACCCAAACTTCACCCTCTGGGTGAAGAACCTTTTCCTGACAGCCAACCTACCTGCCCCTGACTCAGCTTCAGGCCGTGTCCTCAAGTCCTGTCACTGGTCAGAAGAGTGAAGAGATTGGAACCTGCCCCTCTGCTTCCTCTCACAAGGAAGTTTCAGACTGCAATGAAGTCTCCCCTCAGCCTCCTCTTCTCCAGGCTGAGCAGATCAAGTGACCTCAGCTGCTCCTTGTATGGCTTCTCCTCCAGACCCTTCACCATCTTCACAGACCTCCTTTTAATATCTCCAATAGATTTAAATCTTTTCTTACATTGTGGCACCTAAAACTGCCCCCAGCACTCGAGGTAAGGCTGCCCCTGTGCAGAGCAGAGCACAACAGTCCCCTCTCTTGCCTGGCTGGAGATGCTGTGCTTGATGCCCCCCAGGACAGGGTTGGCCCTCCTGGCTGCCAGGGCACTGCTGGCTCACATTCAACTTCCCATCAACCAGGACTCCCAGGTCCCTTTCTGCAGTGCTGCTCTCCAGTATCTCATTCTCCACTCTGTGTGTGCATCCAGGGTTGCCTTCTGCCCGATGCACAATTTGTCACTTGTCTTTGTTAAACTTCACACAGTTGCTGATAATCTACTAATTTAGATACATATAAATAATGTTACTCTTATCTTGTTCCCATTTCTTGGTCAGATGACTAATAACAGACTCCAGTCCCATAAGGAATGGGACTGCCTTTGAGTTTTTCCTTCAATATTTGCAGCACAGAAAAATCACTAGAAATGACAATAAAAATATCATTTAAATCATCTTCCATACTTCTAAGACACCTCAAGGGGGGAATAATAAAAATATTGAAATTCAGCATCAGACAAATGACATGTTTTCTTGTTCACATGGAAAGGTTCACTAGCTCTCTCTAAAAAAAAGTGCATCTGTCATAGGTCCTAAGCAGCAGCAGAACCACCATAAAACACACCAAAGTCCTGCCAAAGTCCTTGAAGAGGACATGAAAGCAAGAAGCTCCCTGTTCTGCTTTTCATAGTCAAACTTTCTCCTCCTCGCTCTTCTGGATACGCGGAATTGTTCTTTTCTGCATTACAACTGGTGAGACAGAGCAGATCTCCCTGAGCTGCCCTGCTCACTGCAGCTGGGGAGCAGCCCTGTCACTGTGGTGGGCTGGTGGAGGGCTCACCCAGGGACCAAGGTCTCCTGGGCTGCTGGCCCCTGCCAGTTCAGACGGGCTGCTAAGGCCAGCAGGGCAGACCACACAGGCTGCTGCAAGCACTGCCACAGAAAACGTCGCCACTCTTGCAACACACAAGATTCCCATGCCTGGGGAGTTGCTGGGGTAAACAGGCAGTTGCTTTTCATCCCTAGACCCTACCTCAGCACAACATTTATTATACATAAAGAAGTGCACACTTAAATATGCTGCTATGCTGCAAAGCAACACATTAAAGACTTGCTCAATCAAAGATTTACTTAGAAGCAAGTTTCAAGCTGTTTGATTTTTTTTTTTTCTGGAAAGATTAAAACTCAGCAAACAGTGAAAACACCACAAGGAAAAAAAAAATCCATAAAATTACAACCAGAATCTTGGAGTAATTATTTCAATACTGATCAAAATACTTCACTGGATACTGGGAACTGGGGTGTGAATATGCAGTTGTATGGAGTTGGTCCCATAAGCTTGTCCATCTAAATTAAGCTTTAATTTGTGAAAAATTTGGCCTTTAGGATGAAAATCCTAAAAAGCTCTGGCTATTTTGCAGTCTCAGAATAAATTAGCTCTTCATCTGCCCCAAGTACTCCTTGAACAGCTTGGGTGAGCTGAAGGCATGCCTCTTATTTGTTTTTTATTCAGAGCAATTATAAAAGGAGACAAAAATCAAAGTACTGATGTTACTTAGCACTTTATCATTTTAGTTATCAGAGATTTGAAAGTGTCTTATATTTGCTATGTGAACTCTTTCATTCTTATATATTTGTCTTATCATACACCACACATCATTTCATGCCTACAACTGCACATGGAATCCACAAATATCATAAACCATCACTCTTTGTCTGCAAACTGCTGTGTGCCAACTACAGTGTATAAGATAATGAAACACTTCACATATTATTGGCAAAGTATATGAGCTGTTAAATATGGGACCTCACAGTCTTACAGCCAAACACCTGGCAAAGTTGAAATGAATTCCACAGGTTTGGTAAAAGCTCGGGGTTTTTGTCACTTATTCCGTGTCTACTCACAGGAATTTTGGTTGTATAAAAGTCAAATATTTACGGTTCAGTGCCTGGGGAGGAGCATCTTTCCCATCAGCCTCCCCAAATAAAAAGCAGTCCAAAAAGCATCACTTCGCATTCTGCCAAAATAAGCCCTACTTGGAGGCTGAAAAGGTTTGGCAAGAATGGCATCCCACAACCAGCATTTTCTCTCCTGTTTTTGCCCAGTCACTGAACTCAGCTTGGATCAGCAGAATATGAAAAAGGTCTTTCTAAACTCCTTCTTTTTGAGGCAAGACAGGAAACTCTGTCTTATTTTAACCTGCTCATTGCTTTCTTTCTTCAGTCTGAGAAGTTCAGACAGTCTGGATGAGTCACAAAAGTTAACAATGCCTTCTGGGGTATTGGACCAAATAAATCCCAAATTTCATGTCCTGAAGCCTAACCATCTGCATGAGGATCTCTTCAATGAGGCTGTTTTTCTAACTTCAGAATGAACATTCCTAGGCTCCTTCATATACATGGATAGTCTGATTTGCAGGACCAAGTGTTTTGAAATTCTCATTTAACTTCAGAAGGCCTGGTGAGTGCTAAATGCATACTAACATTGGCAAAAAGCACTCTTTTTCCAAACCAAACACTTCCAAGTCCATAGTACATTTCATTGCACAGGTATTCTCAGTCACAGCCTACTGTCACCTTGAAAGCAACACACATGTCTATGATGATAGAATAAAATTCTCAGAGATCTCAGCTCATTTGCCACTACAGTTGCGTGTACTGCTGTCTTGAAAATCCCCTTTTCGTAGTTTTGTGGTTTTCAGACATAACCTTGAACAGAATAATGCATGCAGTAAAAACTAATATCACAAAGTCTCTAAGAGATGGGACTCTACTGGTTAGGAGATGCATAGAAGAAGTGAGTGCATCCAAAGTGATCCACTGAAATCAATGCTCCTGTCTAATCTACTTGAGCTCTGTAGGACAGTGACATCCAGCACATTCTTGGGGATTATTTAGAGGCCTACTAAAGGACTGAAAACATATAGCTCAGAAAGATCTAGTCAAAAAACAGTAAGTCAGATAAGGATAAAGGCATTCAGAACCTCTTGAATCTAGAACATTGGTTAAGACATGGGATAACCCAAGTCATTCCCATCTGACAGCTGTTCAGTAGCCCACACAAAATGAACACAGTGGCTTCAGTCAGTTGGCAGACAGATGTTTAGAGTGTAGCTGGAACTACGTGGCAAGCTCAGCAGAATAGCCAAGCAGTTTTGCTAGGTTTAACACACCAGCAATAACGGAAGAAAGCATCCAAGTCCAACACTGCTCACCCTGACTTGCTGTTCATGGGGTCAGTCCAGGTTGCAGCCAAGAAGCTGTGCAGGAAGTGCTTGTGCTTCTGCTATCTGCTCTGATTGCAAATACAGCAGTCCAGACAATACAGCATTCCACACAGATGCTAAATTAGCAATTGTAAGCAATTTTTAAGTAATACAAACCTCTCTCATAAAAAATCCCCAACAACTACATGTGACAACTGTTTACATTCCTTTAGCCTCGAAAAAATTTTGTATTTCAAATGGGCTTTGAAATATGAATAATCCCAAAATCTCAGTGGCCTTGGCCTCCTTGAGAGCCAGTCGGGAAGTGTGGTCTAACTGTTCTCGACTTTTTCCCCAATGAATGCACACAGTCAGCGGCTGTTAAAGCACAGGGCTGTGTTCTTCAGACAGTTTTATTCCCAAAAACCATGCAGTCAATATACTAGTTCTTTTAAGGAGAATGCTCAATGAGGGAAAACCAAAACACACAAGGTTCAAAAGGGCAACACAGTCAATTGCTACTGAAATTCAACATCCAAATTACTTGCTGTTTGGTTTTGGTTCATCTCGAAGAAAAATAATTTGAGATCATCACCTTTAATGAACAGAGTGCTTGGGTTTCAGTTACGGGCACCTATCCCTCTGTCACCAGTGCCGGTGGCTCTGCTCTCCCTGAAGAAGCCTGTTGAATCCTGGCCAGTGCCAGGGTCCTGAGTGCTTGAATTTAGTGGCCTCACCCAGCCTCACTAGCAGCTACTGCCAACCTGCCTGTAGCCCAGCAGAACCATTTCACCAAGAGGATGAGGGGTCTGGTGCATCTCTCTTATGAGAAGAGCTGTGGGAGCTGGTCTGTTCAGTCCAGAGAAGACTGAGAGGGGATCTCATGAATGCATATAAATATCTCAAAGGCAGATGCAAAGAGGATGGTGCCAGACTCTTTTCGGTAGTGCACAGTGATGGGATGAGGAACAACGACCATAAACTGCAACAGAGTGTTTGGGCATTGGAATAGCCTCCTCAGAAAGTGGTCACAGTACCAGCCTGACAGAGCTCAAGAAGTGACTGGACAGATTGAACAACGCTTTTAGGCACATGGTGTAACTCTTGGGGATGGTGCTGTGCAGGGACAGGGATTGGACTCAATGGTCCTTGTGGATACCTTCCAACTCAGTATATTCTGTGATTCTACGAATTTCTTAACATTTAGGGCGGCAGAGCACTGGAACAGGCTGCCCAGGGAGGTCATGGAGTCTCCCTCTCTGGGGACATCCAAAACCTACCTGGACGCCTTCCTGTGTCACCTGCTCTAGGGGACACTGCCTTGTCTGGGGGGTTTCGACTGGATGCCCTCCAGAGCCCCTTCCAACCCTAACTACTCTGAGGTTCTGTGAGCGCAGCTGGACACGGCGCCTCCTGCGGAAAACGGCGGGGGGCGGCGCGGCGCGGTGCACTGCGCCCCGGNGGCCGCGGCCCAGGCGCCGGGAGGCGGCGGGCGGGCGTCTGCCGGGAGCGGGGGGCGGGAGTAGGTGGCGCCTTTCCGCCCCGTCGGCGCGTTTCGCTCGGGGGTCTCCCGCCAGCCCCGGCTGCCATCAGGCTCCTCTGGGCCATAATTCGGTATAAAGCGTAACCCCGTCCTGTCAATTAACAGCGGCGAGTTAAGAGGTGCGAGCACGGCGCGCGTTCCAGCTGAGGTGCCTGTTCCCAGCTGGGATCTGACCGGCGGCCTCTGCCTTGCTGCTGCCTGCCCACCCAGTCACAGAATCACAGAATGGATCAACTTGGAAGGGACCAGATTTGGTCCAAGCTCACGCAGGGTCTTCCTAGAACACATGGCACACAATTACATCCAGATGGTTCTGGAATATCTCCAGTGAGGCAGACTCCACAGCGTCTCTGGGAAATCTGTTCCAGTGCTTGGTCACTGCACAGTAAAGTTCTTCCTCACATTTAGGGGGAACTTCCTGTGCCTCATTTTCTGCCCATTACCTCTTGTCCTATTGCTTGGCAACACCGAGAAGAACGTGGCTTCATCTTCTTGGCCCCCTTCTTTAGATACTTACAGATATTGACAAAAGAATTCACCCCATGTATCCTTCTAGTGAGCGCCCCTGCAAGCATCAAATACTGGCATTGGCCCCCTAACAGATAGTTCTGCTTCTGGTAAGCCAGTCGAGTGTTACGGAGTAGTATTTAGCAGGAAAATACAGCTATTTAGCAGCTGTGCAAGGCACCTCTGGGTCACCAGCCATGCAGTGACTTTGGCAAGAAGCAAGGTGGGTGCGTAGCAGGGCTTACAGCATCAGGACAGAGAGCCAGGCCAGGCAGGAGGCATGGAATATCTGCCACTGCGGAGAGGGACAGCTACAGAGCACAGGCAACCACCCAAGCTAGGGATCAGAGCAGATGGGGGAGCTGAAATCCATGCTCTTAAGGAGAAACTGCACGTAACACTTGACAACATCAAATGGTCATGGCCCAAGTTTGAAATCTCTTCTGAAGGAACAGCATCTCTACTAATCCAATTCCCACTCTGAGCACACCAGGGCAGTGGTTCAAGGATGACTCGGAGGGAAGGCTGCCATTTCCTGACTCACCATCCCCATTTCCTGTAGCCTGGCCTTTCAAGTCTCCATCTCGTTACCAGCTCCTGAAGTGAACCCTCTTATCGTGTGAAGTGCGATGAAGTCACATCCCCCCCTAGACTGTGTCTATACATACTCTCCCTCCTCCATGTTTTTGTCTGGAAATTTGTTGCTCATACTGTTAATAAGAACATTTTTCTCACTAAGATCCAAGTAAAATTATTCATAAAATGAATCAGGTTTGCCAGTAACTGCATGGACTATGAGACTTGATTAAATTATTTTATCCTTAGTGATACACTGGTGCTGTAAAAACCTTCCTACTGGGCTTTATTCATAAAAAGTTGAAAAGTCATCTGGTAGTGCTCCTCCTGTCAAAAATAGAAGTAGAATGAAGACAGGTATCCAGTAAAGAAACCTCCCATTAACAACAGCGGATTTGAGATAGGGATGATACTCCCCAAAGTATTCCTCACTATCCCAGTGATGTGATGCACTTTATCTGCCTCCTCTGAAAAAAACACAGAAGAACAGACCTAAACAAGAGCATACATTGAGAGATTTCACTGTGAGAGGTCACAATCTTATAGCTATAACCTCAACCAATTAGTTGTGTCTGTTTTGGTCTGTTCAGGCAAACCTAATTAACAACTTCAAACATTTTGCAAAATGCCAGGCCTAATCTTAAAATATATAAATCACATGGGAAAACTGCACTTAGCCCTTGATTTGTTCTGCTTATTTCTGAAGATACCTTTTATGCAGCTCTACTTAGCTTCATTCAAGTCTACAAAACTCTAATAAAAAAATGTGACATTTGCTGGGATGCGTCTCACCCTCAGCAAACTGTGTGAGCTTGCCTTGAGTAGTCTTAATGAGATGGTTCTGAGCCCAGGGAATGAGCAGGAAATGCAACCCCTCTGACCATACCTGCAGTACCAGGCAATGGCAATTCAGAGCCCTCTGTTTTAAAAAGAAAAACAGGAGCACTCAAAGCTTTGCACTAGTCTGGAAAAATTACCTTGGAATGAGGGGAGATAAAAAGTGGTTCATTTTCTATGTCAATATCCTGGCTGTGAAGTGAAGCAAGCAAAATTTCCTGAATTTCTGCAAATAAATGTATTTTTATGTAAAGCAGTCAGTAGCAAGAGGGAAGAAATAATGCCCAACAGAAAGCAAAAGGGAAAGAGAAAGGGAAAGGGGAAAGAGAAAGGGAGCAGAAATACAGAGAGAAAATAACAGCAAAATTCATTGTGGGAAAATGCTGTTAATACAACTGCATTGCAACTAATACACGACTAATAGGAAATAAAAAGGTGCTGTATGAGAGAAAGAGCAAATGCTCAGAATACTGAAGAGAGAGCCACAAATGAACTATGAACTGATGGGACATTAAAGGCATCTGGCCTGCAGTACACACAAACAGTTTTAGCAGGCTCATCCATGCACCTATCTTAGCAATATCCCAAATCCACGCCTTGGGAAACTTTAGTGACCACCAATCCTGTATAGTAATTTGGACTCATAGGAAGGAAATGCAGACATAGGGGCCAGAAGGGCAATGCAGATTGCCTTGATCTGCCCTCCCCCTATGCCAGTAGCTTGCTTTTCAGAGAAAGGGCCTTACCGAATGCAGATGGAACCACAGGTCTGCTTCCTCTTGAGGTGCTCTGTAAACTCTTCTGGCTTGCAATGCTGCCACCACCCAACTGGAGATCTCTCTAATGATGCTTACAGCCTTATTTTCCATGCCACACACTGGATGGATCCCATTTTCAACATTTACTGTGGATCTTTTCTTTATTTTCTTTGGTCTTCCATCTCTGTTGCCACCAACATGCAAACAATTTAAGAAGAATTCTTTCTGGCTGAGGGAAGCAACATAAAAAAGCAGGGAATAATAGATACAAAATGAGCTTCTGTGCTGAGAAAGGTTCCATGTTGGGCAGACATAATAAAAGCAGCAAGCAAATACAAAATCAATTAACCCATACCAAAAAAATTACCAGGGACTACATGGGAAACAAGTTGCAGAGGTACAAAGCTTAGTCTGTCCTAAGAAAGCCAGAAAGGCTGTTGACAAGTAAGTTTATCATTCTGTGTCCTGCCAACCTCCTATTACAGCATCCAGCAGCCATCTGCCCACCCAAGTCCTACTGTCAAAAGAGCTGTATGTTCTTGCTGACAAATGTAAAGAGTTGTGGAAAAATACATCCAAACCCCAAAGCCTCACACATAGCACCTTACGGGTTTTAACTGTTATAAAACCACCCTGAGTAATTTCCAAAATCACAGCCAGACCCTAATGAATAACTTTTCATAACAATGTTGTGGATGTTTCTGTTAACATGTTGAGTGTATAATTCTTAATTTCTTCATTTGAAGCTACTCTCTGCTAATAGACATTATGTTCCTTTCAGGAGACAGCAGACAACAATGTGGCTGTACTCAGGGGGCATCTTTGGGAAGGAGGAGGAAATTGTGCTTTTCCAAGAGCAGTTGAGTAACTTCTTGGGAAAAAGTTTCTGGATTGAAGAACAAATCTTGACAGAGTGGTGAAACACACAAGGAGTAGAAGCCTTCAGCAGAAGCAGGATGGAGAGCTCTGAGAAGCAGAGAAGACATCACAACCAAGGGCCCAAGTTGATATAAATATTTTTCTCAGGATGCTGAGAGGGGATTGTGAAGACTTCCTGTCAGTGCAGGAAGCCACTGAAAACTGTGGGCTGAGACCACAGAACATAAAGAACATAAAGACCAGAACATAAGAACACCTTGCTTACTAGAGGGGAAGGTAGCAATGTGTTAAAAACCTTACATTTCCATTGTCCCCAAGTTTCTTCCTTTAAAAAAAAAATGAATGTTCTGACTTATCTTCTAATGAAATCATGCTTTTGTTGGCAGAATATATGCTAAAACTTGAATGATGGAGAAGATTAGCATGATGCCTCCACAAGTCAGTTTGGGGATGAAGTCTCCACAGTACAGCAAAAACATTGACATACTGGAAAAATCCAGCAGCTGGCCACCAGACTAGTCAGGGGGCTGCAGCACAGGCCTGTGAGGAGGTGCTTAGAGAGGTAACTCCATTCAGCTTGGAGGAGACTCAGAGAAGACCTGACTGCAGGAACTACCTGTCCTGTCCTTAGGCTATAGATAAGACAAGAGTCCGATTCTCCTGCATGTGTCCAATGATAGGCAATGGACTAAAGATGTAGCATGGGAAACTCAAATTAAGTGTAAGAAAAAAAATTTACCATAAAGATGGTCAAATACTGGAGCAGGGGATGTGGGTTTTTCATCTTTGAGTGTTTAAAGGGCTTGAATAGCCTGAGCTATCTGATCTAACTGGACCTCTTTGGAGCAGGGGAATGGACTAGATGACCCCCAGAGGACCCTTCTAATGTAAATTCTTCTGTGATTCTGTGAAACTCAGCTTTCTAGGTTCAAAGAGCTGATGTTTTCAGATATTCATCACCTTAAAGACAAGATGCAAGAAAGATCCTTCTCAGAGACACAACCTGTCCAGGCTGATTAAAAAATGCCATGTCTTTTCTGTGAACAATGTTTATATTCTATGCCAGGGTTGTCATATGAGAAAAGTAATAGTTCTTATTTTCATATCCTGCAAGACACTGCTGTCTTGGGCCCTTGATTCTGTCTGTTAGACCTCTAGACCTCTATGCCTTGCTCTCAGCCCTTAACTTGCACCAACACGAATCTCTGTCCTACTGCTTACCCCTGAAGGATTAAAAAGGTTTCTATAGGTAGTATCCTGTATAATTGTAGGATAATCAAGCTCCAGATACACATAATTCGTTTACTCCTCCTTTTTTTTTTTTCTCAAAGGAAATATGTATCCTCATCCTTTGAGACAGTGCTTTGCCTGTCTCCTAAGTTACGAATGATGGTTAAAAAAAGGTTAGGTTTTTTACCTGCATATATGCACATGCACATGTTCACATCTATACAGATACACATATACAAGAGATATCAAGTCTTGTTTATTTTTTTTTTTTTTACATCTCTTGCTTTCACAGAAAGCCATACCTTCTGTATGTGCAATGCAGTGACTCAGCCAGTGGTCCCATCCTTTGCTGTGCTGGCCCAGCCTGTCTTAGGGAGACTTCCAGGATGCATTCTCAATGGGAGAGAGAGAACTTACACAGGAATACAGCACCTTCTCCAGAGGGGCAGTCCTTACAGTCATCCCTGTTGCATGGGTGGCTTTGCTCTGTATACCAGGGACAGCCCTATCCCACTAGAAACACTTCTGTGTGGCAAAACTGCCAAAATGTGAGAGGACGTGGAAGTCACACAGCTTGCCATGCCTTCTCTTAGTGCTAGCTTTTGGGTTCACTTTGCAAGAAAGAGATTGATACTCAGAAGAAAAGAAGTCAGGAGTCTGAAGTTCTTCTAGCTCTGCCACAGACTCACTTTCCAGTCCTCAGTAGGCTACTTCACATCCCACATCTCAGCTCCAGCATAGATAAGAGGGGCAATTATAGCAACACCACAGCTCACATCTACACATCTACAGAGGTCTTTGGAAATATAAACTGCACAAAAATATAAATTCCTTTCTGTAACTCTTCAAAATAAAATATGCAGAAGCTGGTAATTCTTCCCCATTTCTCTGCTGTCAGGGAGTAAGGAGTAGCCTCAGTGGCAGAATGTTGAGTCTATGATCTGTGATCTCAGCCAAGCAAAATTCACCAGTTTAATGAGATACTGCAAGTTACTGAACCATTTCATTGCTTTGGCTCCTCAGAAGTGTCTAGGCATTGATTACAATCACATGGTGTAAATAATTCTGGTTTGTAACTCCTCATGTGTTTGAACTCTGATGCTGGCATTCCCATGCCATACCGTGTTAGACATTCAGACAACTGTGCTGATCACATATTTCCTCTTACTTTAATAGGCCTTTCAGGAATGAACAAGCATTCCCTTGTATACTACTATGGTTCCCATGACTTGATGGTCACACTTAATTAAGCACTATTTTAGTAGAGAGCTGGTTACACTTCATTTCATTAAGTGATTTCATGATCACCAGTGGTACACTGACAACTCTGTTAGCTGAAGCTATGTGAAAAGGGGCAGCAGAGACAACAGTAACATTTTGCAGCACTTCCTCATCAGTGATTTTCCAGGCACTACCCTTGCAGAGCACAGCTACATTTCCATTAGCATTTAGATTTTTGGCTCGAGGATATCTGAGTCTTGAGGTATGATAGACCATATCATATTACCAGTACCTTTAGCAATGCTGGTCCCTGAATCCTTAAAGTCATCATTTTTATATAAAGTAGATACAAGGAATTTCTTCATCTGTTTTCCCTCCTTTAGGTTTTTCCGTTCCTAGTCAGCAAATAAATGTGATTAAAAGACAAAATCCCATTTTAAAAAATGTAAGAAGGAATCAGTTGTGAAACCATGTTGAAAGGTTCTCCAGTGTGATAAACCAGGCTGTTTAAAAATACTGGGCAATTAACTCCAAAGTATGTAAGTGTCACATGACAGGAAAAACACAACCAATGTTACGTAATGGACATTGCAGGATACCTGTAAAACCATACATTAAAGCTGCATGCTAGAAAAAGCTTCTCACAACAGTTTATGTTCACTCATAGGGATATGCAATGCATAGATGATTTAGTATTTCTAATGTAAAGGCAATTTTCCTAATTGAGTTGGGAATTTTGCACAACTGTACTTCAATCCTAGATCTAAAGTTCAGTCTGCCTGTGCTTTAAGACACATTTCAGTTTAAGAGGGAAAGAATTGTTGGGAAAATGTCATCATAATGGAGAGTGAGATGAAAGATCTATATCTTTCATATAGAAAGATATGTGTTTGTAATAAAAGCCAAAAATAATGCCAAAGACTTGAATTTTGTTGTGAAACCCTTTGTCACTGAAGTTTGGGTTAAAAAATGTGAAAATTGATAAACTGTATCTTATATAAAATAGCATCTTTTCTGTATCTAGCTTTTAGTTCAAAATACATGAAGAAATAGCAGAACATTTACCATACACTAAAGCAGACAAAAAGAAAAAGTATCTTGTGCTGAAGAGTCAAATGATACGACTACATGTTGCTGTGATTCCTTAGAGACCTGTTCTATATAAAGATCATGAGAATGACATATTAATGAAAAAATTCCTACCAATTTCATCTGTTTTCACTTTCCTGTATGTATTAGGCTATATCATTTGTGATGAGTTTGTCACTGGAGTCCAGAATATAAAGGAGCCACTCCTTTCAGTCCTAGGAGGAATCCTCTTTTGTGTGTCTTCACAAACACATATACATTACAAAAAAAAAAAACCCAAAACACAACCCAAAACAAACCAAACAAACAAAGAAACCCTCATCTAGCAATGAAGCTAGATACATAATGTATGGAAAAATGCAGAATGCCATGCTCCACCCACTTCCCAACACAGTTATGAGAAGTTCTGTGTAAATTGTGTAAACTTTTGCTTAGAAATTACACTTGTACTAAAAGGGGAAAAAAAAAAAAAGGCAACCCTGTTATGATTTTTACAAGAGGACAGCCCAAAATATTCTTATAAATATTTTATATTCCTTTAATATCTTTCACACATATACTCTTCACAGAACCTATGGTGGATTCACATCACTGTTCCAAATTTAAAGGCAGAGTAAATGATATGACAAGTATTTAAGTGACCAGTTCAAAGTTGTGTATCAAGTTACTGCTATCGTGGCTATCTCAAGCTCTCATACTCTGCAAACTACACCCCAACTACAATTTGTACTGAGTCATTTAGCCACAGACATGGTAAGCAAAAAAATTACATTACTCAGGTCTTAGAAAGGTGATACTCTGTGTACTCAATAAATCAAGGAAAAGGAAATCAGCAATGGGCTTTGAACCAAAAATGCAAATTCATGGCAAGGTTACTCAGATTTCAGAATCCCAGAGTCATGCAGAATAAGCTCAGTTGGAAGGTACCCACAAGGATCATCAAGTTCAACTCCCAGCCCTGCACAGCACCATCCTCAAGGGTCACACCATGTTCCCAGGAGTAGATTTGGTTATCAAGAGAAGAGATTCTCACTGCCTTAAGAGGAAATCAGCAGGGGTTTCTAGATAATTCTGCTATCACACAAACCCTAATTCCTTCAAGAAGAATTTGACACTTTTCCAGGTAGGTGAGGCATGGCTCAGTAGTGATAATGACCCTGCTAGTGCAATAATGAGCAAAAGATTACAAACTGTGACCGGATCTAAATAAACATCCATGTCCATATCTCTTAGATGGATGATTTGCAAAGTATTGCTTATCCTGCATATGGCATATTTTAAATGAGCATTTAAAGAGCCTGTCTCATGTGACTTGGAGCATTTCTGGGCTGCCAATTATATGCAGTCATATATATCCAGTCCAACTGACTGGACTCTTCAGTTTTAAAGTGCTATGCTTTCTCTGTGGTGCTACAGAAACAACATTATTAATATTAAAGACAAATTCCTAAAGGGAAAACTAGAGAACATCCAACAAATCTTTGACTTATAAGAGAGTCAGAGCTGCATGATTCAAATACCAGAAATTCACTTTAAGGAATTTTGGCAAGTTTTTATAACCAATAAATTATTACTAGTTTTCCTTGGTATTCATTATAACA
Source organism: Peucedramus taeniatus (assembly GCA_013400575.1). Taxonomy (NCBI): domain Eukaryota; kingdom Metazoa; phylum Chordata; class Aves; order Passeriformes; family Fringillidae; genus Peucedramus; species Peucedramus taeniatus. The sequence continues at coordinate 52,738 of WBNO01026191.1, read as the reverse complement.
TTAATAGTGGTGGATTCCGTCATACATGTTTGGTTTTAATGTCCAAAAATGTGGGGATCCCTCTGGTATTTAACAGAACAAAATTTAACATCAAAATCATTGGAGGAAATCTAAAACATTTTCCTTTTTAATAGGCAGATACTCAGAGACTGAAGATTTAGTCTTCACTTAAAGTCTTTGCCAACATAGCTGCTGATGATGGTTATGGTATTTTTCAAGGGACATAGACACAGCATGACAAAAGCATTCTTGACATCCGTCTTTCACATTTTGTATGTCTTCCATAAACATGTGAATTCTCATGCTGTCTCACAAGCATTTAAATTAGTGAATTTTGCAGTCACCAAGCAGCTGAAGGGACACACCTCTGGGGCTACAATCTCTCATGTCAAGAGACCTTTTAAGCATGTCTTCTCTGGAAGGAATCAAGTGGAAAAACTCTGATTATGTTTTCCTGAAGAAGAACATGGGCTCCAAAAGAAGTGACAAAGCCTAAGGAGTCATGCATGGCCTTGAATCCAGGGGCTGCTCACTGGCATCAGGGCTCTGTGGTGCCAGCTGGAGGCTGAGCCTCTCCTGCAGAAGGAAAGGCATCAAGTTCTTCCTGCTGATCACCCCAAACACTTGGTTCTGCAGGTTCTACAGGATCCAATAGGAACATGGATTCTCTCCCTGCTCCATATCTTCAATTATACCTAAAACATCAGGAAATACCAGAGAAGAACCACTTTATTTTTTGGTGAACCGTAAGGTTCAATATAAATAAGCTATTATGACTGGAATGTACTCAAATTTCACATACTGAAAAAGCAAAGCTGAGATCCACTTTCTAAGTCTAAGATTTTTCTGGACTAAGATTTTACTTGAAAATACTCAGGGACCCCAATGTTTATTAAGTTTTAATTTTTTTTATTGCTGCTATCTCATTATACAACCATTTATGACATTTTATAATATTTTGTAGTACACACTTATAAAAATCAATTCATGTAGAAACATAGGCTGCAAGGAAGAGGAGCAATCACATGGGTGTGAGAAGTGGGCCTACCAGTACTAAACTCTGGTGACTGAAAACTATGAGGGCTTAAACGGTTTCTTGATAGGAACAGAGTTATAGATCATTTTATTGTCAACCAAGCTGGTTTTTATAGAGTATGTAGTTGTTCACTAAGACTTTATTTTTCCCATAAATAAAGTATTTTTCCCATACAGTAATAGACATGATAAAACAACATAAATAAATGCACAACATAGAAGGGCACATCTCTCATTTACAGAACAGACAAGGCATTCAAAGACATAAGGAGGAAAAGAAATTAACAGTAAAGAGGTTTCCTCTTTGTATACCACATGTAATTTTGCTGTGGAAATCACCACCACCAGAAATCATTGCACCCAGGAAATTCACAATGGATATTTATGTGGATATCAGAAACAGAGCTTTCATGAGTGATAATAACAAGTTGTTGAAAGGGATACTAAACTTTGTTGCTTCAGAGATCACATCAATATGAAATGTAATTGAGTTCCATAGGTTTCCCATAATAAAAAAGTTGTGTTGCCCAAAGGCACGAGCACTAGACTGGGCCTCAGTTTGAGCTCGCTTCTACTTCCATATTTGACCTCCTCTTGAACTCTGGAAAGCCATGTGTCCTCTCTCCACCTCAGTTTCCCCATCTATTAAAGCTCTCAAACTAAACTAGATAATGCATATTAGGAGCATTGCAGGTTTTGTAAATTTTTTCTCATTCTAGCTATTATCAAAGCAAGGGATTTAGACCAGATGGATCTCAAATGAAGTCTCATCATCTTTACACATGAATTAACAGGAGCAGATTTTATATCTTTTTAAAGAAAACCCAACTGAATTAGGCCTCTGACCTGGATTTCTCAGTGTCGCCCATCTCAGTTTCAATGACTGGAAATTCACTGAGGCAGAAACTGCATTTATTTTGTTTATAATATATTTATTTTAGGCCTTACTCTGTATACCAAACTTATTATTGCTTTTAGACCCAGTATTTTAGTACAGTATTTAGGAAATAAATGTGGCGATGTCATAGGATGGATTTAAAAAAAAAGGAAAGGGAAAAGAAATATAGTTTTATTTATAAGTTGATGTATAGGCACTGTACTGTAATGGAGTTTAAATCTCAAAAGTGTTGCTTTATATTTGGTTTATAGGACTATAAGAGCCAAATAATGACATTTAAATGATCTATTCCATTAACATTGTATCATTTTGTCAATCTGGAATGTATTTTAATCAAAAGCCCCCTTGAAATGGTCTCCTTTGTTGTATTTTCTTTTTGGCTCATTTTATCAACATCTGTTATGTTTATACAATATGAATTAAAACTTCGGAATGCTGTTTGTACTCAGCTACTTTTGTTGAGAATGTAACGTCCCAGGATTGGCAGTGTTTATGTAAATCAGTGCGGCTGACACAGCCATCATAAACAAATGAGAAAATATAACAAACATATTGTTCATGGAGGAAATGTTTGTTTTTAGAGTTGGCTTCAGTCTTACCAGATTGATGAAGAGTTGCTGATACCAGGGATCTGTAGTGCAGCGATTCAGCAGCATGGCTGGGCGCGACAGATTGGGCAGCTTCTCCGCTGTTATCTGGAAAAGGCAAGAACGCACTTCTCTTTCCTTCTGTGCAGCACATTAGAGGTTCAAAAGACTCCCAGTTTGACTCCTAACAAAAGGACTTCTAGCAGAGCTACACCAGCAGAACTTGTCCAAACTTTATAAATTCTTTTGCCAGTAAGATTTAAATTAGCAATTGAAATTAGAGCACTCTTTAGTTACAAATTTTTGTTTTCCTTTACTGTATCTCTATTAAGACAATGTCAGTTGTATTGGCTTAGGAGTGAGGTTTTTCGTGCTGTTAAAATTCACGTGCTAAGTGGTAATTACATGATAGCATAGTGCAGAAAAATGCAGCAAAACTGGTATCAGCCATCAGCTGAGCTTCAGCCATTTTCCATAGGAATATCTATTTGTGTACTGGCACCTCATCATACATAACCGCCCTGATCCTTCATAACATTATTTTGCCAGCCACATTCCCATGTGCAGACCAAGTTTCAGTAACACATGATGACTTTCCAGTTGGGCCTGTATAAATTCCTTAAACTACATTACTAGTCTTGCCCTAGAAACTCACCATTTTCTTCCACTACGCTTAATGTTTACTATTCCTAAAAATCCTTTGGTCATCTGTCAAGGGGAAGAATGCTACATGCTTTTCAAGTTTGAAAGCTTTTATAAACACTCATCATTCAGAGAGGTGCTATCCCATACTGAATTAAATGTTATAACAATTCTGCTATCCATAGAGAAGTTGAGAAAGAGAAGAGTCGAGTGGCCTATCTGGGCAAAGAAATTCTTTACCAGCAGTCTTGCCCAACTTCCAGACTGTGAGTGGCATTATAGTTTATGAGATATGTCACTGTAAGGTCTCTGGTCATCCTTTCATTTAAATTGCACCTGATCACTTCTTTATCTCAACCACATATGTTACATAATCTCTTCATTCATGGACTACTCATCCTAAATCACCCAAATATGCTTATTATACAAGGAAAGAACTGAAAGAAAAGAGGTCACCTTCTCATAGGAAAGCGGATGAGATGGGGAGAAAGACTCATCATTTGTCGCCAATTCAGAGATGTCATTATTCTCCAGCAACATTCACAGCCTTAACCCAAAGTTAGAGCAGACAACTACATTCATTATAATGGGCAAATTTTTAAACTTTAAAAAATTAAAGTTAATTTTAAACTTTAAAATTAAGCAAGTACAAAATGCTTCAGCATTAGAGATATGATGACATCACAAGTCCTGTGTGTAGGTTTGGGTTCTTGATATAAGAAGGACATCAAACTATTAGAGTGCATCCAGGGAAGGGCAACGAGTAAAAGGCCTCAAGGATAAGACATAGGGAGTTGCTGAGGCTGCTTGTTTTGTTCAGCTTGGAGAAAAGAAGGCTAAGGGATGGACCCATCATAGTCTACAACTTCCCCAAGGACAGCAGTGGAGTGGGAGGTGCTGATCTGCTCTCTGGACACAAGGAAATGGAATGAAGCTGCATCAGGAGCGTTACGTATGGGTCCCTTCCAAATTGAGATATTCTCTGATTCTAAAGTATTAGTGGGCTGACCACACATTTGGCTTTCCTAAACATCCATCAGCAATAGCAGCATCACACAGATATTTTCTGATTTAGGCTTGGCAGATTAAAAAACATCACCAATCCTACATGTTCTTCTTGACTTCTCCTTGACCTTGTCCTTGGCAGGACCAGCTCATGAACTGTCTAGTTTTTGCCCAAGAAGACAATACCTGTAATAAGCAAATACAATTGTGTAGATGCAAGTAGGTAGACTGTTGTTCCTTCCTTCATCGTTCTTAAGTAACATCTACATTAAAACAAGATCTGCCAAAAAATTATGTCCTATTTTAAATCATCAGTGAAACCTTCATTCACAGTACTGCACTCTTGAGTTCAAGACATCTAATATTATTATTGACTTAGTAATATTAAAATTGATCTTTTTGTAAATTACTGTATAATTTCAAACCTTTTCAGAGTTCTACCTTTCTGCATTTGCTACACTCACACACACACACACACACACACACACACACACACTCCATTCATACTATCCACTTCTCAACTTTTAACTTACATTTTGATAACAGACACCTTGGGGACCGCCACAGATCTTTTTGGTTTTTAGCATACTTAACATTGTGCTAGCCCTATTCTGTGGTTACAGCTAGGAACTAGGAGTTAATACAGTAGTACAGAGTTGTGCATCACACTGCTAAATTATGTGTTTGATGAACTCAGAGGAGAGCAGACACCTTATCTTCATTAGGGCATCAGAAAAAATATAAACAACATACCAAGTGGCTTTTGTGACTGGAACACTAAGTATAACCTGGGAATTTTATAACTGAGTATTTCTGTGTCCAAAAATATTGTTTTGTTAAAACCAAAACATGTTATAGGGATTTACTAGTTTTAACATAAATGTCTCCTAGGAAAGATTAGTCTGCTTCAAGGTGTTATTGGTACTCCACAGCAGAGGGCTTACACTGAGGTCTTCAGGAATTTTAATGATTCCATGACTCTATGATTCTAAGAAAACATGCCTGCCTGATCCAAAAGATCCTAGGGACTGAATATGTAGCAACTAGGTTCAAGTCCTTTATTATGAAATACCATTTAAAGGAAGATATTATGTGAGAATCTACTTCTGCAGTTTTGTACAGATCTGGAACACACATTTGAATAAAACTATTTATCATTTTCCCCTCCCACGAGTTAACATTGGAGAGAAGACCCCTTTCTCCTGAAATAGTCAGTTATTTCACTATGTAGTCTTGAAATCTGCATTTTTTTTCAATGGCTTTGGTCTCTCATCTAAGGTTCTCAAAGGGATCTTTATAAATAAGTATGCCTATGTGCATATAACTTGTGAAAGAACATCAGTTCTAAAGGAAATTAGTGGCACAGCCAGAAATAGTAGGATTCTGTCACCTGCTCCCACCTTTAAAGCACATCCTATTCACAGGACAAAGAAGGAATTGGGTATTCTTTGTAACTATTGAAACTTTACTTGTCTCAATTTTATATCTGACTGGATTTGGTTTTAATAAAATCTCTTTCAGATTACTAAGGTAAGTGCAACACTGCAGCAGAGCTAATGGCTGAGCAAACACTTTGCCCTGGGCTCACATCTCCCCTCCTGGGAAAGTCACTGTGCTTCCCTAAGCCTCCTACCACATGCATGCCATCGTATGGACATGTAGCATAGACAATTAATGGACTTGGTTTTGAGGACAATGATGAGAACACACTAATAAGGCATGCTACAACAGGCAAGACCAATTCCACTCAGACTACATTTGGAAGAGGAAATGGAGAAAAACGCAATATGTTCAGAATATATTCATTGCAGCAGAGGGTATAAAGAACAAACTAATCCAGTCATTCCCTATGAGTTATCTTTTGTGCATTACACACTTCGTCCTGCAAGACTCTCTAAAGTTTCACAGTCTTTCACAAAAAAGGTCTGTAATCATTCTAAGAGACATAAATAGACGATCCAAATTGTGCTCTAAGATTATCATGCACAGCTCCAAAAAGTCTACTTCAAGAATGATCACTGGGCCAGGAATACTCCCAAGACTTTAATCCTAACATATATAGACAGCAAGTGTGAAAGTTATGATCCACCCTGATCCTCAGCCAGACTCTGTTTGCTCAGGTCCAAAACACTGTTCAGGTCTGTAGTCCAGACTGCACCATTTTCCACTTGAACATGATGCTGAAATTAAGAAAACAGTAACATTCACAATGAGCTGAAGGAGCAGAATCATTTGCTCATCACCAGTGGTTTGCTGGCTGATTTTGGCAGCTTGCAATTTGCTCGGCACCACTCTTAACTAAACCCAGCAGGGAGTCACTTAACAAAACTTCGAAAAGTGTGAGAGAAATTTGGATAGTCCAAAAAAAAAGCACACACAAACACAATGAAGGAAATCGTTGGAACATTTCTGATAAGAATCCAAGCCTATTAAAAACTGCCATATTCTGGAGAAAAATGAGCATACATTATTTCACTTGGACTTCCAGAAGTCAGGCTTTAGAGGTATAACAACATCATTCTTTGATGTTACATACAACATCCTTCCTATCACATCATCAAGCCTTAGAAAGCAGACCAAACATGTTTCTTGCACTATTTTGTGAGGTTTAGCAGGAAGTGCTAAGATTCAGACTTGGACTCTGCAGTTGTTCGTTTACTCTTTATTTATTTAAGAAGGAAGAAAACTCTTAAGTAGGGAATCTCATTTCAAAGATACCCTGGCAAGGCATTGCAGTAGTTTCATATGCTCTATCTGTTATAAAGCATGCATCATAAAGATACACCTAATTAAGATAACACATTATTATTCCAATACCCACATGTCAGTTTTGGCATGGAAGTCAGGAATGAAAAGTATCTGTCAGCTGATTGTGTCACTCTTCTTGTCAAGATGGCCAATTATCTGAGGAAACTACAAATTCTAAATATTGGGTGAGTGACATAAAAGGAACTGCAGCACCAAAGTAGCTGCAAATGAACAGAAGGAACATTAAAAGGTGATGCGACTGGCAAAAGCATTCAGGGCAGGACTCTCATAAACTGAATGGCTAAAATAGCTGCACAAAGGGACAAGGGGAGGAGGGAGGCTTAAAGAACATGAAGCATCATTTTTTCATTTACTTTAGAAAGCTTTAGGCTTATTTCTCCTGAATTAATCCACCAAAAGTAGATGCCTTTTTTTTTTTTTTTTTAGCTGATTTTATCTATTGTTTTGGTCAATATCCAATGCAATAATTTGCCTGACTTCAAATAGTGTTGTACTTTTCTAAATTTGTGAAAAAGAGTATTCTGCATATGGTGAGCTAGACAGTAGATAACACTAGGTCATCACATATCAGGAATTGTTTTAAATCAAACAAGTCTTCATCTTACACAATAAAATCTCAGGGTTACAGGGTGGTTTCAGGTTAGGCAGACTAAATCGTTACTGTTTACTTAATATTTCGTTCTTCAAATGAAGAGGGAGTGTTGCATGAATTTTTGGCATTTTACCTAAAAGATGATAAAGGTCACTATCAAGTACTAGGCTGAGGTTTTCCAGAGCAAAGATCAAATTCTGTCTATGCTATAGCTTTTCAAAGGACACTGAGCAAATATTTAATCTCTGTACCTCAGTTTTCAAATCTACAATACAGAGATTTCTTCTACATCAGGGCTACATTTTGAAGTTAATATTCATTATTTAAATTGCAAGTTGTCAGATTTTATAGGCAACATCACCAGGGTGAATGAGCAGACAGCAAGTCCACAGCCTCAACACGAAAATGCAGAGGCAGCTGTTAATAAATTGTAAATGCAAACTTTATTTTTCTGACCTGTAGAAAGGCTAGATTTTAGAAATGTATGAAGACTTAAAATCAGATTTGTATTTCCCTACAAGCTGGCTTGCTACTAGGCAGACTTTCAATTTCAGAGGAGCCTACCACACATTTAAACAGCAGGACAAGTATGTGATCAGTCTTTCCATTCACACACCAGTTTTCCCCATGCCTATATTTGATTTCGACATTTAACAACACTCTGCACTTGCCTAAAAGCCACCCACGTGTTGCAGTGTGGCTGCATACGTTTTTAATTTGGCTTTTTGGGTTAGCGTACAGCCTCTGCAACACTCCAGTTTTCCCTGCAAAGGGCTCCATCACAAAGTCCTACAGCACCTGCACAATTATTTGTAAGGCCAAACAGGCCTACTTATTTTAAAAGTATCACATGATGTTGTTCTTTGGAAGAAACTTTTCGCACTTTGGATATGAAATAAAACCACTGCCACAGACTCTACAAACCTTCCTCCATCTGTGTTATTCATGAGCTACAGTGCTCCAGAACCCTGACAATGCATGGGAGGATCATAATGTCCAGGGCCTTTGTTGAAAGTACTGAATTCCATTTATTTAAATAGGCAAGATTACTGTATATCGTATTATTGAAATTTACTAGAGCAGCTCTTCAAAAGCAGGAGGCTGGACAGTAAAAACAATCAATGTGCTGACAGACTCTACTCTCTAACATGAAAATCAAGTAATCACAAAGGCACTTTGGTATTGCGGTCAGATATTGCTGTCAGCTCCCTAGTCTGCACACCTAAAAATAGTTTTCAAGTCCTTAATGTGCTTCCCTTCCCCTTTTTTCTTCTTTGCTGGCTGAGTTCAGATGAAGCCTTCAAACCACTGCCAAAGGTGTTTCTAGCTTTGATCAGAACTGGTAGAATCACCCTTGCCCAGAACTTACAGCAACGGCACAGTGAAAAGGAAGGGGGGAAGTTGACCATGGTCCTCTGGTAAGAAACAAAACCCCATTTTTATCTCCATTTATTGCATGAACTTAGCAGCCTTCTGTGTTTGATTGAGTAACTTTGCATTCTTGTGATCTAAACTTAGCAATCTCTCCACAACAGTGCCAGAAGGAAAAGGCTCTCCAACAATCTTTCAAACCCGTATCAGTTATTTTGAAAGTGCCAGCAGCAAGGCTGTCACAATATTAATATTAGATATCTAGATAGCTAGTAGATATCACTAGCTCAGTAATTAATTTATGAATTGAATGTTTCAGGTCTCCATTCATCTTTAACTTTCCTTTCTCTAAGCTGTTGCACCACATCACTACTGAAGGCAAGTACCTCTTCTCTTGCTAACAAAATTAAAAGTATTACCTTATTAAAACAGTGTGTGAAGACTCTCTGAACACATGTGCATGCACAAGCCTTGAGAGCAGTGTTTCATTAGTCCCAGCTGGGAGTGCAGATTAAAGAAAAATGCCAGAAACCATACCTACAGTCTGACATATCTATGATATGTTGCAATGCCTGATATGTTCTGTGGGAAAGGAGATCTATATGCTATACTCAGTTTCACTGAAGTGCTTGGCAGAAAGCATTCCTGACTCACAACAGGGTCTGTTCACTGGACTGGCCAGAGGGGAGTCATACCTAATAAACTGCCATAAAATACACATACACACACCACTTTGGATCATTGATTTCACTGCTAAAGGATGTTACTGTGTATTACAGCTTTAAGTTTTCAACTTTGTCATATTTTCTAAACTCTGATCTCTTCAATTTACTTTCAGTTATGTGACATTCCCCTTTAGCAGAGCGAAAGCATGCATTAGCTAAACAATGTGGTTTGGATTTAGCGTTCCCATGCATCAATGTGAAAATGTTTGTCTCAGCAATAGTGTCATTATTGTTACTGGGAACAGCTGCTCTACTGTGTCTTCTGATTGAGGAGAGCAGAGTATCTCCCTTCCTATACCACCTCACAAGCAGGGAATCTAAAGCAGGACATTGAGTAGAAGTAGTTCATGAGCACATACTGTTCTGTACCTGGCTTCCTCCTACCACAAAGGAAGCAGAAAGTGCAGGAGCGCAGCAAAGAACAGCAGCAAAATAAATACTGCCAACAGAAATGAAGTTTGGCTCCCTCCTCTGGCAATTCTTCTGGACCGGGGACTAACCTGAGGCAGAAATCCTCCTCACTCAGGTGCAGCTCTCTGGCAGTTCAGCTCCATTAGGCATGACATCCTTTGAGCGAGATTTGGAGCAGGGAGTTTGCTGCTGATCAAGCGGATGTTTAATATCTCCCTTGAGTTTCTGAAGTGGAAAGATGTAACTCTCAGCACTCTTGCCAGCGCTCCCAGCCCCACTGAAGGCAGTTTCCAGGTCCAGCTCTACAAGAGCGCTGGAGTCCCGCTGGGTTTGCTGGGAGCATCCCAGCGGCAATGCCGTGCTCTGCAGGCCTGTGCAGCTCGGCTCAGGCCAGCTGGACTTTTTTAAGGAAAGCTTACAAAACACATTTGTGTGATTACATAGAGCAGCAGGCTTTGACTCACCTTTCAGAACAAACCTTCAGAGGTAATTAAGTTTTATTTTAAGATGAATTGAATCTGGTTTCCAGGGTATTAGACCTGAAATATCTTTGGATGGGAAGCCATGTTTTCAGTCAGCAGGCGTTTCTGCAAGTCCAACCTCTAGTAACATTTTAGCTACATGAAGACCACATCTTTTGGATATATTTTATCTTTTGAAAGGATCTTAGATTCCCAACTTTGTCCTGAAAATTAAGTACTGTGAACACTTCATTTGTGTCAAACAAACTTGAGTAAGACAATACACTCTTGCGTAGCACATCCATATTGTACAATCATAAAGCCATAGAATGGTTTGGATTGCAAGGGATCTTAAAGATAATCTAGTTCCAACCCTGCATAGAAATGGACATCTCCCATAGACCAAGCTGGTCAAAGACCCATTCATCCTGGCCTTAAATGCCTCCGAGAGGGCACCCAACTGTGATAAAACAGTTTGAACAAACATTGTAAAATACAAGGATTTTTGACAACTTCACCTTCAATATTTTATTTAAATTTCTTTTTGGCTTCAAAGTACCTATTTCAATCAACCACAAATGCTGAAGTTCCAGTAAACTTGATGGGTGAGAAGAGATGGGGTTTCCTAAGTGAAAAAACACACACAAAAATGCAGACACAATGCCAAAAATGTCACATCCCCTACAGAAGTAGCATAAAACCAAGTTTTACCCATTTCTGCTTAGACAGTTATATTCTATACAGTCTGCTTACCATCAGAGATATCGTGGTTTCTGCATAATTACTTTATCCCAGTCAAATTAAATCAAGCAAAAAAAAAAAAATCTTCCTTCAGCTAAAAGATAGACAGAATGCAGAGTAATTGTTAACAGCTGTGTAGGTAAGAGTAGAGTCAAGCACAGGGAATCCAACCCTCAGCCTGACAGGAGGAGAGGTACGTATGGTACAGATCTGAGAGCCTCAGGCGTGAACAAAATGGCTTATTTGTTACGGTAAAATTCCCAAACAGGCTACTCAGTGCTATTTGTCAACCTCGTATTTTCTCCAGGAAAATTATCTCACAGCTGTGTTCAAGGCAGAAATTAAGATCGCTGGGCAGCATTCCAGCTTTTGTCTCTCTTCACTATTTTTCCTCAAAGGACACAGAGGGGACAGCTCCTGGTCTAACAAGACACCAGCATGCACCTGCTTTACTTCAGCGGACACCAGGAGGATTTAAACGCAGTAGGGAAAAGCTGCTCCCTGATTTTCTTTGGCAAAAGTGAAGGCAAAGGCAAAAAAGGCCACCAACATCAGAACACTGCCTGAGAGGAACATGGTATTCATCAGTCACAAATATGCAGGAAACCTACATAAAACAAGGAATAAACAGCATCCCAGGAAAAAAGCACCTAGGTAGAGAGCACATTGTCCTCCATTACACATGCCTGTAGAGGGAAGCAATCAAAGGATGCAAAGCATGGCAGCAAAGGTGTTGCTGCCCACCATGGAGTATCATCACCCTCCATGTTATATCCCAGACATAACAGACAGGGAAAAGAAATTCATTACCTACAGCTTTTCTCCTCAAATCCTCCATGTCTTCTGGTTTTACTGTGCTTTACATTATGAAGTAACCTCTGGCAAAGCAGATGTAGCAGCAAAACACAAGTGATGATATGTCTAATCTCTTCATCATGTCAAAGAACCACTTCATTGCCCCACAATGGCCCTGCACCAGTACATTGTAACATATGTGGAAATGAAAAAATAGCTCTTTTTTCAGATTTGGTCTCACAGAAATTAGGCAGAAGCACAACTCTATCTTTTCCCACTGGAGGAGGATCTGGAGCCACAGTCTAGAGCAGCCAAGACAAAAGAGAGCCAAGGGACCTCTCAACAACTCCTCAATATGCATTTACAGCCTCATGCTGTTTCTCTGGCAGAAACGGCCTGGGAAGGAAGGCAGTGGTCCTATCCTCAGGTCACTCTGAAGAATGAATTCCACCTAGCCAAGAGGGCATGTCATTGAGGGCATGACATTTATAGCTCTCAGCAGACTCAGGGCTATCACATTCATAAACAGCTCAGCTCAGCTGCAGTCACTGGGGGGCAACAGGGGAGGCATTTCAGCTGCAGTGCAAAAGAATAGCCTGTTTTGTTCTGATGTGCAAGTATCATCACTACTGTGGGAGAAATGAAGGGGGCCAGCCAGTTCCTCAACCCTCTGCGCTGCACACCGTAAATCGATCAACCCCATCAGTGCATCAAGTTCACCATCAAGTTCTGTGCATGCCTGGGAAACCCTTGCAGAGTTCAGTTTGAGGAACGTGTAGCCACACGTTCCTCAAACTGAACTCTGCAAGGGTTTCCCAGGCATGCACAGAACTCTGACTGTGGCAAAGTGTCAAATGTATTACTCTGAGGAGATCTTTGTTTTGGAAACTTACTTCTCAGCTACAGCTTGCTTCCTCTTTAACAATTTTAAAGCCAAGAAGTTTTCTTTAGTAGTTGCTTTTGTTTTTATTTTCTACTGCTTGCTCAGCTGGGGAAGATAACAGCTTCAGATTTAGGTCACCGATGGAAAAACGTGTTCGGTGATCTCATCTTGATCCCCAGTGGGTAACCATCCAGATCACAAAGAGCAGGAGAAAAATCTAGCCCCGCTAGGCAGAGCTGGAAGATTTGGGGGAGATTGGGAGGCACGTCTGTGTTTTTCTTTAACAAAATTGGAATATCTACATGTTTGCTACAGGCCAACACTAAGGTGCATTTGTAGGCCCATGCAAATTCCAGCCGTCTCTTGGCCACCGCCCTTGCTTTTGTAGAAACTGGCATTGACCCTTTTTCTTCAAAGGGTCAGAATCACTCATATGTGTTATGAAACATAACAACACTTCATCCGTGTACAGCAACTCTCAATTCTACAGTTTCCAAGTGTGGCCAGGTACTGAATAAGTTTTACATTTGGACCAAATTACAGTGTTTTGTCCATGCTTATTTCATGAGAAAAAAAGGGTAAAAAAAAACATATAAATGAGAAACATTATTAAAAAATTATGAGCTGCCACTGCCTTCATGCAAGCTTAGCAGATTGTTTGTTTCTTTCCCTTCATTAGCTTGTTTCTCCATTCTTTTTAATCTAATAACAACATTTTTGTTCCAGAGAGGAAAAAACCCAACAACCTTATTTGAGAATCAATAATTACATCCAAGGCAACTCTCAACAAAAACATCATGGCAATTATTTCTTACATCTTCCCCAAGCCACCTTTTTAAGATATGTCAGGCAAGCCACACATCCTCCACTTGAACATTATTGATGTTCAAGATGGGTGAATAACTTATCATTTTTCTGCTCTATAGTCATGTCCATATGGGATTTCCTTGGGTCTCATAGGGTAAGAGGTTGAACGGCACCCTTCTCCTTTAAGGAGTTCACAACATTTGTCATCTTGGTCTTAAGAGTTACATGCTGCAAGACCTGTAATTTTATGAGTAAGATGGAAAACCTAAACCCTAACTGCTTCTGGTCATGAATACACAAATTCCATGACACATCACATTACTGGAGATTTGTTTTAGAGGATGACTGCAGAGCATTCCCTTCCCAGTGTTGGTGAGAACAGCAGAACAGCAAAGTCACCTGTGGTCCCTGCTGGGGACAAGGTATTCAGAATTCATCATGAAGGTCCTCAAGCCACCGGGCAAACACTGGGGCAAGAAGGGGTGTTGTCAGAGCACCCCAGAACACACTTCTTGCTCACAGACAACCTCTCTGTATGTGTTTCCCTGGAGGTACCAACTAGCCAAAAAAGCTATTTGATTCTTCTTTGTCAGCCATTTATAATATTATCTTGGTTTTATTCAAAATAGTGTAACAACAGCTCATTTATGCTGAAAGTGACAGGGAAACAAACTTCTTCCTTCATCCCTTTGAAAAGGCTCCAACAGAATGTATCACCAAAGAGCTCTGAGGATTGCGAAAACCACAAGCCAACCAGAATTTTCAGGGAGCATCAGCTTTTCTCTACAGGCACCTCTCTTTGGAGTGTCCTAGTATCAGCCTTCCTTTCCACCTTTTTGCTTCCTCCAACACCAATTTGCTCTGCATTATAAAGCATGACAGTATTTACATGAACTCTGCATATGCCTCAGCAGCTTGGGCCTGTAAAGGGAATTTTAAAGGAACTTTTGCTGTAGCTGTTGCTAGTGTGCTTTCTAGTTTTATTGCTGTGAACAGCTGAGAACTAAAAAGCACACTAGCTTATGCTCTATAATATCTTCTGACTGGTACACACTGCAGACTACCACTCAGAAATTTAGGTTTTAGGGCCTTGACACATTTTGTATTAATTATGTTTATGATAACATCACTGTGAGGAAACAAGTATATTTATCATACACAAGTATACAATACTGCACTTATTGATGTCATTACTCCTCCAGGCCACTGAAACTCAAACATTTCCCACTGTACAATTCTCATTGCAAGAAGATATTTGTCTTCCTAAAAGGTTTATACAAACTGTTTCACTTGTCACTGAAGGAAGTTCAAAATTTTTGTAAATATTCACTCAGCTGCTGGTTGTTCATCCTTGAAAATTTGTTATAAATTAGGCAAATGGGCAAGTCCTAATCAAATTTCCACCAATGATGCACAGATAGTTTTTTCCACCATTCATATTGACAGAAAAAATATTTTTATCTTTGTTTGCCCACAGGTATCTCCAAGTGCCATGCAGTTAAGGTGATAAAACAGAAGTGGATAAAAAGGAGCTCTGTACAAGAAAAGATGTAGAATACTGCAGCCATTCAGGACAAAAGAAACCATGAAAATTATTAAAAATTATAAAATTACAAAACAAAACTGGCCATCTGTTTTTATTATATGTGTCCAGTTTTATTGTTGTTGGAAGTAGAATTCATAGGACTTTGCTGTGTGAACTCCAATGCAGTAGGAGTTGCATCTTCTCCTTTTCTCTAGGATACTCAAAATGGAAATTAAGTCACTGCCTCTCCCACTCATGACCCACCAGCCAAAGGACAGTCTTAATATCCCTTCCTAAAAGGATGAATTCGCTCTTGCTGTCATATGAAATACAGTACCACAAATACTTCATTTATCAGGAGATTTTATATGCCTTTTGAGAGTGCCCCATATGGCAAGGATTCCTTTAGTCTGATTCTTGTTTACCCTAGCATGTTACTTCCAGTGACTTTGTTGCTTATCTTGTCTGTAATATGATTTATGTTAACTCATTTCCTGTAAAAGCATACACTAATAAAATGAAAAAAAAAAAAAATCTGAAGAAAGAGCAGGCCAGCTTTGAATTGGCATGGGAAATGTCATGAGTAACTGGATTCAAATCCTTTTAAATTACTGTTTCAGTGAACCTTTAAGACTCCAAAGGGCATTTTTCCCTTTTTCTGCTGTTCCCATAAGATCATTCCATTGTTGCTGTTTCCATAAATTCCTGATGCAATAGATAACCTTCTGCTAGAAAGGACCTGGGTCCTTTCTTTAAAGGACACCTGCTTTTCATGCTAAAGAAAGTAAGAACAAGTTTCATATACATCCCAAATAATCTTCACAAACAGATGCTTAAAGGAAAAAAAAATCATCTGATAAATAGCCAGAAACATCACATGACATCAATTTGATAGCATTTTACCTTTTAATAGTTCCCTGGAACACCTCTGCACATTCTGGCTTGGGCAAACCACTGGGAATCGGCCGTGGTTTGTGTTTGCAGGAAGTCAAGCCAAGGAGGCAATGTTTTCCTTCAGGTGGAGGGCTCTGACGCCAGGCTCCATGACATCCCTGGCAGAGAACAATTCCAGGTTCAACCTGAAAGACACAAAGCAGACGGCCAAAGGATTGCTCAGTAAACAGGAAATGGCATACTGCACCACGTTAGCATTTGACGAGTTTATAATGTGTTAGTAAATTACTTCAAGATGGAAATCAATCTGCTTTATTTGCAAATGTAAAAAAAAAAATGTAATTACCCTATAAAAGTGCTTATCAAGCATTGTCTTGCTTTGTGTGAGCTACGTGATAAACTGCCATATGCATGACTTGGTCATCCTTGGCAGGATGTCGTAAGACCCACTTATCAATTTGCATGACTTTTCGTGGTAAAAAAAGATTTTTAATCTGAGCTGAAATCCTCTGGAATTCTGGATGATATCAAATAGATTAAAGTTAAGCACTCTGGAGAAATTCATGCTTATGCTTATCATTGCAATAAGGTTGGTTTTTTGCAGCGGTAGCAGCTAGAAAAATTGCCCTTTCAAAGATAGTTCACAAATCATATACAGATTATTCCAGTATTTTCTAATAATTTTCAGGTTCTAGGCAAAGTTTCAGGAAATATGAACATACAAAATTGAAAAACATGTGTACCCTGTTTCTGACAGTTGGGTGAAATGGAAAATAAAGATACTTTTTGCAAAATTTAAGAGTAATTTCCATGGAATTATAGTAGGCCAGAATCTTACAACTGAAATCAATGAACTGCTCTAGTTATAAGCTTGTTTCCAGTTTCTATTAAAAAAAAAAAAATTATTCTATCATCTGGACACACCATAAGTCAGAACCTCCTGGTCAGAAATAGGCTGACACAAACCACAGACAGAGACAACTGGAGCATACATTTGCCCACATCCTGTTTTACCATGGTACCTTTCATCCCTGTGGTAAAAGTAACTCTCTCCATATGTTATTAATTATTGTCCTCCCTCCTGACAGACACAAGGTTATTTTTTCAAGCCAGTTATTCTGATGGTTTGTTATATGACCACCTGTCTAAGACTAAATGAGCTGAGAAGACAATGAGCTTCATACACGGCACCTACAAAGCTGAGACAAGTTTCTTCTTCTAAACTGGGATGGATTTAAATGAATCCCCAAAAAAATAGTCTTATGTGCATAAAAACACGTCATACCCATCCCGAGTTATATGAAACAGACTGCAGGCAATATAAATTTGGAACATCATCTTATTACAGAGCCACATTTCAAGGGACCAAGAACACCAATTTATGGAAAAAAATGAACCTCTTTGAACTGCATTTTGTTTCTGAGTTAAAATGAGAAGTAATTTACCTTGCAAATCAAAGTGGCTGGGTACGGAATAAACAGAATTTTAAAATCCCCAAGAGATGTGTTTTTTCATTCTTAACCTCACTGAGTTCTACCAATTAATGAAGTACAAGTGGTGAAACTCAAAGGGAACCATAGATGCTGACAAGAATTGCTGCCAGAATTGTGCCACTGTGGCTGCTTGTTGTGTAAAACAATCCACCAAAGGAATTTCATTGTTCCTAAATAAGTAGATTCCTGCTCATCCTCTGCCTCTTTTCCATTTCCATAGGCCAGATAAAAATCTATATTTGCCTGCCTTAAGCTTTGTCTAGGAATATGATAGACTTAGCACAGTGAACACAGTGTGAAAACATGATTAATGATAATAGATACTTCCTGAATCACGTGAACTATGTACAAACCCCAAATGGTTTTTAAGTAAGAGTAATGAGAGTACTGTTTCATTCCAGCAATTTCTAGAGTGTATTTCTTAGTAGAGTGCGGACTTTCAGTCTTTACAACTTCACAGCTTTTCTGTGTTGCACAGAAAGCAAATATCGCACATAACTGCTGAAAGCTATGAAATATCCTTCTGTTTTGTCAAATCAGCCACTTATAAAAATGTGAGGGATATCTCATTTTATGCTTCTGTGATCTTGGTTTTGTCTGGGATTATGAAGTGTGTGTGTTGCCTACACCCACTATACACCTTGCATTTTCATCAGTGAGCTTTTGCAGAGGTAAGAACACACTAAGGACTGTGCTGATTCACTGCTCATCATCAGTGATATTTCTTTCATAAAGTCTTCTGTCTGTCAGTGTAAGGAATAATTTTGCTTTGAGGGTGTAGGAAACAAGCAGGCAAAAAAGTTGTTTTATGAAAGACTGTTACAAGGCCAGGGCACCTTTAAAAAGAATTGGCTAAAGAAAGCCTTTACCAATATATTGCTTCCCAGGTAAACACCAAGCCAAACTGCAGTTGCATCTGTAGGATCATAAGAATCAAGGATTGTTCAAGTCAGAAGGGATTTCAGCAGTTCTCTGGACCAGCCTCCTGCTGAAGGTGGACTCAACCATGAGCTCAAGCAATGTGCATTTCTCCTGCCAGGTCTTAAAGACTTCCAAAGGATGAAGGCTGTGCAACCACCCCAGGCAGCCTGTGCCACCACCCCACTGTCCTCAAGGTGGGAAGGTATTTCCTCATATCCAAAATGAACATCTCATTTCAACTTGTGCCATTTTTCCTTGTCCACCATGCCCTGTTGTGGAGACCATGGCTCCATGTCCTCAATGGCCTCCAGTAGTTATGTGGGAGAGGAGGAGGAGGAGGGGACACACTGTTAGGGGCCTCCAAAGCCACCTCATCTCCAGGATGAACAAGCCCCAGCTGTGCAGCCTCTCAGCATGAGTGGTGCAGCCCTCACCATTCCAGTTTGTCAACATCTGCAATTCTGTTGAAAGCACACTCCGCTGTCTCCTCCAAGTCATTTATGGAAATGTTCAACATTTTTAGCGATAGACCCTGCAGTACTGCCCTTGTAAGGCCTCCAGGCAGCGCAGGTCCCATTAATCAGCACCCTCTAAGGCAAAGCACCCCACCAGGTATTTTACCATCTGGTCGTTCAGCCTCTACTGAACACATTGGATACAAGAATATGGTGCAAAACAGTGTCAAAAACGTTGCTAACCCTCAGAACCACAAGCTTGCCTAAATGCCTCCCAAAGGACACTTTGCTCAGCTGGTGAGTGCCACTGCTGCTGCACGCTTGTGTTGATGCAACAAAGGCCTTGGTTTTGAAATGCAATTTCAAGCAAGGACATTTCATTTACCATGCTGAAAATGCCTTTTTATGGAATAATGCAGGGTACTTACATTTGGATTTTATCAAGTAGGCCTGTCTTACTTTAATAAATTTACCTCAAAGAGAGACACAGAGCTGTAGCCACACTACAAAAATAGATCCAGTGTAAATTTTTCTTTTATAGGACATGTGAGAACATTTTCTCCCAAATCATAATTCACTGTAGTAGCATAATGTGTTAAAGTACTAAGGCTATTTCACCAAAGTTATGATATCCAAGTTTCAGGTTGCTTTCAAGACCACATCCCTGGGACTGGATATAACATGGAATGAAGACAATCTGCCTTATGATCTAACTAAAAAAGTCATTTGGTAAGAAGCCAGTATTCCTGAATGGCAAACTGTCTTGAAATGATTCATGAAAATGTTGTTCAGACCCTGTTGCTATTAAATCCAATGGAAGTTTTCCCACCAAAATAAATTGTTAAGGATCTAACCATAACAGATCTAATCATAACAGGGAGGTTTCCTTAGACAACCTGCTGTACAAGAGAACTTTTCTTCAAATAGATTTATTCCATATTTTATGTAAGCTTCAAATGATTAAAAGGACTTAAAGGTGGGTGGGAGAGAAGCATAATCCTAATTCAAACACATGACAAGGATTAAGGTGCATGAGAACACAGGCAACGCTGCTTGCTTGGATTTATTCACAGACTTTCCTTCATCTGTTTTAGGCTGTTTCTCCCCTTTTTTCCTTTCTGAGAATGTTTACCCATTGACTTGCCACAGGCCATCCTGCTCAGGACAGCCCTAGGTTTTATTTGGGCTTCTTGTAAACCACTGTTTTACTGCCCTGACTGACCACTGCATCTTGTATAAATAGTTCTCAGGAGGATGTTTTGGTGGGGGTTGCTTAATACTTGTGGTGGTTTTTTGTCTCAGCATGGTCAGAAGTTTGAGCAATTATGAGGACAGGCTCATTAGCTAAGGGGAACTCTTCAGGTTGGAGTATGTTAAAATTACTTACCGATGTTATGAACATTGCAAGTATTATTCTGTTATGGTCTCCACTGTTCATGCATTTTCTAAGACCAGAAAGTTCTTTTTTTTTTAATACATTTCATTTTGCTGGAAAATGGAATATTCATTCTAGTATTGAACAAGCCACACTGCTATGACGACCTGTAGCTACTACTACATTATAAATACAGTTTATTTATTTATATTAGCTTTCTTACTATCACCTTAAAGGTTACCCCATTGTGAACAAACTCACATCAGCACAGGAAATTGCTTACATTTAAGTACAATTTTTTTTTTCTTGCCTTAAAAGTCATAAAAAAGATTACTACATACTTGTCACAGGCCCACCAATTTTCTTTTCAACAAGACATTTAGTAAAAGCAAACTATGAAAAAGCTTATCCAAAAATTACATGCCAATATGGATCTCACTATGTAACAGAGTAGTACATATGTACTGCAAAAATGTTAATCATGTGCAGATGACTGAATTCAGTAGTTTTGCAAGTAAGTTGTGTGAAAAATAAAGGGTTTTTTAGCATGTTCATAGAATACCATTGAGATCAATAAAGGGAAACAGAAAAGGCTATAAGACCTCCTTACATTGGAAAAGAACAGCACTTTAATTAAATTTAAAATTGATTTGCTCCACTCAGTGCTAGCCCATGAAATAGACACATTTAAGCTGATTTAAAGTTAAATTAAACCTACAAAATCTCTGTGTGCTTTGATGTAAGTGCATGCATGCTACTGATGTGCTTTTGTTTAATTAGCTCTATTGAAAATTACTCTTCTGTGGAACTTTGCACGGCAGACCAGGCCTACAACTCCTTGCTGTCTCTATTTTAGTTAAAAACTAAACTAAGTGAGAAATCCTTATGGTTAATTCAGGAGCCAGAAGTTTTGCAGGGTTCAGACTCCTTCAGAATATCTACAAATATTTACATTGACTGTAAGACAACAAACTTCCCAGCATCCCCTGATCCTGCCTCCCTCAATATCCTTAAATGAAGGGACATTTAACTATTCAGTCTAAAGGCCTTTTGGTAGGACAGCACTTACTGTGAAATGTGTTGTTTGGGTTAGCTGAATGTCTCCCTGTCACTTATTTCCCAGAGAGGATTTGAAAGTTATATATGTTTAACAACTACTGTACACTAAAGAAAAATGGATTTCCACAAGGTCTCATAATCTCCGGGTAAATCGTCTCTCTCTAACACTTGAAAAATTGCAGAACAAAAAAGAAATAAAGGTCAGAGATAAAAAGGTCTTTGTGTTTTCAAAAAGAGATGGATTGGGGCAAGGAGGATAAGGGGTGGGAAAGATGGGGAAATGCTGAATGTTTGGAGATTTTCTTCCAAGAGTTTGCTTTTCTGTTCCTTTACCTTTTTTTTCTTTCATTCTTATGAAGTTTTTCCCACCAGCACCATCAGTATAAAATACTGCTAAGTTAGAAGAACAGCAGCTTCTATCCACTTTGTATAGATGCAGTTGTTTATGCAAGGGCATTTAGCTACAAATAAATGAATTAGGATGTGCATGTGACCTTGGGATAAATAGGTAAGGGATCGTGGAAGGGGATCTGCATGCTTGAACTATCCAAAAAGCACCTTAACCACTACAGCCTCAAATCACCACGTGCAAAACCATAGATAAAAATAGAGAAGTCATAGTTCTTGACTAAGTTTTCACACTACAAGTCCAAAAACAAATTACAAATTGTAATTAGCAGCCTTCATTAACCATGTCAGTACTTAGGGAATTACAGGCATCTAAATATTCAGAGCTATTGACAGTGCCTGCTCACTGTTTCCACCCAAACCTGAAGGCATCTAAACTCGGTGTTTCTGCCCAGAACTGGGCATTTCTCCACGTGATTAGTAGCAGGTGTGGAAATGTCTCATTTCCAGCAAGCAGCTGTCTGGCACACATCTGGTCTCACCCGCTCTGCAAATCCAACAGAAGGTGCAGCACCGTGGCCATCGAAGAGTGGCATTCAGCAGACATGACCTGTAAAAGCTCACTTTTGGTAGAAAACAAAACACAAAATGGGTTCTCACCTCAGCTGTGGGGATTATGAGCCCTCACTTGGGATCTCCAAGACATGGGGGATGATGCTGCACCAAGGCTCTCAGGGGGCCAGGAGCAAGCACCTTGCTGCCAAGGCTGCTCAGCTGAATGGTCAGGAGAGAAGGACCCCTGCAAGAATTGCAGAACCAGCCCCCAAGAAAGAACATATAGAGTGTGTGTAAGTGTACACAGACAGAAGGATCCCATGTCAGATTAGCTATCTCGAAGTCTAATGGGCTAACTCTAGAACACATTGCTGATTATTACTGTATTAAGAAAGGCAGTGATTCAGCTATCCTCGTATTTTCCAAGTTATTATCTAAGTCTGTACTAATCTTTTCCAAAAACAAAAGGGTTAAGCTCATGTTAAATCCATCTGCCCTGGCATTATAACCAACCAGAGGCAAAGAAAGTCATTTCTCAAAATGACACCAGTACAAGCTATCTAAATTCAAAGAAATATTTCAAACAAACTTCCATAGGAATGGAGAAGAGAGAAGTGAGAGAAGCAAGTAAATTGAGCACTAAAATAAATGCCTCATGAACTTGCTTATAACCAAACAAACAGGGAAATGCATCTTCTCTGGATGGAGCATTGCAAAGCAATTTCCAAGGGAAATTCACAAAGTACTAAGCTGGCTTTTGCAGTTTGAATGCAAAGACATGATGAGTTTCTTGCAAACATATGCCAAAAAACCTAATCCAAACTGGAAAGAAGAGAGGAAATCTCCTATGAGACAGTTTTTATAAAAGCTTCATTCAGGGCCTCCACCCTCATGTACTGCACCAGCCACCTTCGTTTTTCCACTCTCCCTAGTCCAAGAAAGCACCGACTAGTATATTAAAAATTCTGGCTTTAAAATGTTTGGGAATGGACAGTGACAGCTGTATATGTTTTAATAATCAGGCACAGATTATCAGCTGATGTTTTAGTCAAAATGGGTATCAAGATTTAGGTCTAATAGATTACAAAACAAGTAAACTAAAGTAACACAGATGGAAAAAAATATGACAAATATTTCAAATTTCTCAATCCCTCCGAGAATCAGACACTTTGTAGTGGAAAAGTGTAGTCAGGTTATTAAAACATAACATTAGTTACCTAGAGATACAGATTACTCCCTGTTCCCAGTCCAGTAAATATAAGGGTTTGACATTTTTAACCAGAATTTCAAGCAAAAGCACTTTTCCTTCCAGCTGTACAATCAACTTCCTTGGGAAAGGCATTTAACCCCTCAAACTTCAGCATTCCCTTTTCTAAAAGAACTATATCCCTCTTATAGCTCTTTCACATTAGGAACTATAAATAATTTTTCATAAAAATACTTTGAGCTACAAATTTCGACAAACTTTCATCATTTTAAAAAAGATTCCTTTAACTAATCCCCCTGCTTTTTACATACCATTCACATGCAGCACACATTTTTTCCTCAGTTATGACTTACAGCAAGGACCCTCCACTACAAGTGCAGAATGTGCTAAAAATAATACCCTGGATGCTGGTATTACTTTCTGCTCTTCCAGGAAATAAGTGGCTGTCTCTCTGCACCTGACAGTGTATTTATAGTGAAATGTGGTCGATATATGCACCCACAATTCTGGGAACAGATTTTTTGTGTGTGTGACTTGCCTTCTCTTTCTCCTTCCTTCTTTCTTCCCAACCCCAGGATTCAGCTTCCTCAGGCTTTTTCTGTCTAATGTGGCTTTCGTGTCCCATTCACCTACAGTCAGAACTCCATGTATTGAATGGCAGCAGCTGATAAAACTACACTCATCTCTTTGTGGCTTTTCATAAAACTACTCCACCCTGTGTCCTTTTTTTTTTTGCCTTATTTCTGCTGTCGCTCTGTGTACACACAATGTACTGAATAAAAACCTCCCTTGTGATTGTGTGAAATAGCATTTAACACCTTCACAAAACTGATATTTCTAAAAGGGATGTTTCATTTATTAAACATGCTGAAATTCACTGAAGTATTTTGTGCCATCTGTTTCTTCTTTTTTAATAAATAACTCTTTTCATCATGGCAACCATTATGTCAACCTACCAATATTTATGAGGACGTAGCAACACTCACAGGAACAGAAAAAGTGACTTACATGTGAACAGCAAAGAGACTCTGTTTCAGCTTAAGGTGAACTTGGAAGGAGTCCCCGGTGTCAGAATGAAGATGATATCCTTACATGCAACTCAGGAACATTGAGGTGTAACTATTACGTCAATGGATGTCTGTATTCCCACATCCAGCAAAGACCCTCAGGGGATTCCAGCCTGCCTCGAACCTGACCCACCATTTCTTGAAGGAGTTCAAACAGTTGTTCAATGACATCTTCATGAGATCAGCCGCACAGCTGGCTTTCTGGTGAGGTTGGCTGGCTTTAAGTGGAAACTGTCAGTATCTGCCAAATGGTGGCCAGACACCAGAACAGACTTTCCAATTAGTGGAATACCCCATTTGATGGCTGGATGTGATTTTCCTGTGTGCGTATGTGCGCGCTCCACCTGCGTGCTACCACATCTGAAGGCTGCGGTGATGCCCTTGCAGGGAGCCTGTCGTCCCAGGTGACCCAGGAGGGAGTCAGGCAGTCTCCTCCTCACTGGGCCAGCAGAAGCCGTTTCAAGTTTCCCACAGCTGAAAATCACTGTGTGCAGGTTTTACGTAAGGGCCTGTTGGAGCCGGAGCGGCTCCCTTGCTGCCCACCAGTGAGCTGTGAAACACAGGTTATTAATTCCAGATGCTGCTTCAGCGCCTTTCCTTCTGCAGAAAGTGTGCAGAAGTCACTTCTTTTGGTTTCTCAGGACTCCCCAGAAATAGAAAACACCACCAAAAGTCACTGTGGATTTGTTATCCCTCTCTCAACATCAGGCAGAAAGTCTTGTCCATGAGCCAAAAGGGATCTGTGTTACACTCACTGTGGACCCTACAGCCGATTCACAATGGACCTCACAGCAAGAGCCAGACCCTCATATTAAGTACCAATCCATTGTCACTGCATGTCTAATACATGCAGCAGGTGTGCCAGCTCCACGACAGTCCCATTCACACTCTAACAGGAACCTTGTTTTGGACAGAAAAGAGAAGTGCCTTGTGACAGAAACCAGAGGAACACTCAGCTGCTTCAAAATTCCCTATACTTGATCTATGTCTTCATGCCTCCAAACTTTTACCCTGAGGTTTTAAAGAACTGCCTCAAACCTTTCAAACTTCTTAAAGGTTTGTTTCTCTCAAAAATCTCTCTACAGAAAAGTCTTTTTTCTTATCACTTCTTAATTACAATAGAGGGAAATACTGTAGATGCATTTTTTTTGTCAATTTATGGTACAACATTCCCTTGTAAATTCAAACAATTTTCTTCTTACCACACTATGATCATAATCAATACATAATTTTGGTAGAACTCACCATTTACATTCTGCATATCTGGGGGTAAAAAGGAATCCAGCTTTAATTGTTCATGAGAAAAAAATGGGCCAATAGAGAAGCTGAGCCTGCAGTTTTCAAACATATCAGAAAATATAACTTCTTAAAGCCTGAAAACATTCCAGTGTTAAAACATTTTGGGCTCATGGAAAGGTAATTGTGAAAATATACAGGCCCTGTGTAAACATTAAAGTATTTACGAGGTCCTTCAAGGATTTCAATCCGACAGATTGTTGGCTCGTCTTCACTATCCCTGTATTCGTAACTTCCATTGTATATCCTTGGTTATGAGGACTGCAGTAACTACCAGTGCACTTCCAAGGGCAGTAGGTCAGCAGTGTGCTCTAACTCAGCCTCCAGCCCTTCCAATCAAATCCCTCCAGCCCTTCCAGCCCTTGACCTCAGCCAGCTCCACACTTGCTCCTCACCCACCGCTCTGTGGAAGCCTGCAGCTCCAAAGCTGAGAGGCACAGTGCCAGCTCTCATCCTGGACATTTTAGGAAAGGGAATGGCTAAGACTGGGAAAGGTTTATTTTAGATTAAAGGAAGAGTTATATCTGTTGGTATTTACTCTAGCATGGAAAAGGCAATTTGTTTCATTTGTTCAGAGTCTGCTCTAAAAATAAACAGTAATGCAACTGGAATCTTGGGCTTCTTTATATGATTTCACCAATCTAAATAGTTAAAATAATTTTGATTCATGTAGTACCCTTAGGTAGTAGCTTCATTAAATAGTCAAAATGAGAGCAGGTAAAAAATCTTCTTTTCACAAGAAATTTTGCCTTTACATAAGGCCTTTTGTTTAAGAAATTGACAATACTTGGCAAAGACAACAGACGCGGAAAGCCACATGAGACATGGAGGCATTGTTTTCCCCTCTGTGACTGAGAATATTGAGAAATGAATTGGTTTGGCCAAAGCAATGTGAGAAAATGGGGCAGGCCTGAAAACAGAACTCCTCCTGCTTCCCTCCATTTAGTCTTCCTCGCCCTGTCGTCTTTGAATATTCACAAGAATACGATTAAACTGTTTGCATGTGACTGTTTTTCCTAATGGATTTGGACACTGAAATCACTTCATGAAAAATTTGAAATTTGGGGTGAAATTTAACAGTAGAAAACAGTGTCTCTGTTCTCTGAGGATTAAGGCTGAAAAGGCCCATCCCATCAGTTCATCTTTGTAAAAGCTCATTCAGTGTCACTGAGTTTTGGGTTTTTTCCAAAACTCCTATAAAGAGAGAAAATCAGGTCTTCTGAAAACTACAGAGCTAAGTAGCCTTGTTTACCACCACCTGTCAGAAAAGCATGCCTCCATAACACAAATATTTGGGTTAATATACACCAGTAACTCTGCCCAGCTGGAAGTTTGCCTTCCATTCATGTTCAGATTAACCTTCTTCACACAGAGTCATGTGCATCAACTCCTCACTTTGTTTTGTTGCTTTTAGGAGCAGTTCTGGATAACCTGGTTGCAAGCACAGTTTGAAAGCTGGTGTGCAGTGAAGCAAGCTGGCATCAGCCCCTGGCCAGGTTAAGAGGATCATGAAGGGAGACATGCTGGACTGTCCCACAGAGAGCTGCTGTAGGTACAGGAGGGATCAATGTATCCTTTCACCCATCCCACGTGGGCACCACCAACTGCACCACACTGAAACCAAGGCAGGGCTGTGCTGCTGCTCTTCTGTGCATATAAAGCAGCACCTGGTTCTGCCACAGTATTTTTGTCAGGGTCTCAATTCCACTGTTTATGGCTCATACAGCTGCTTCTCAGGTAATGGGATCACACCAAACTAAAAACCCAGCAAGGNAGTTTAACTAGAAAAAAAAAAAAAAAAAGAATAAAAATGGTTCTTTGCCATGTTTTCTTAAACCTGACATAGGCTTAAGGCCTAAACATAATTTTAACAAATCTCACCCACATCTCAACACCTTCTCTCCATTTTTTCTGTGGTAGCCAGGTTTCTCCTGAGACAAAGCATGGCCTTGTTACAACAGCTCCCTTTTTCCTTTGTGCAGTGAGAAAAGGATCCAGCTTCCCCCACAAACACTCTAGAAAAGATGGGCTGGATGCCCTCTGATGCAAAAACTTTGCCAAGTCCACCACCTAATGATGTCTGTCAGTAAGAAAGCACCAAGCAGTCATAAAACACACATCTTCTCAGAGAGGCAAGACAGGATGCACCACATGTTGCACTATGTTGGCAAGCTGTCTTTGAGTGAATACTTATGTCAGCAAGACAAGAAAGGAATCTTTTTGTGTAGCAGTTGCTAGTGCAGGCCCAAACCAAAAGCACCCTCCCAAAAGTCTGGTGATTTTCAAAATCCAAGGTATCATCGAGAAAAAAAAAATCCCTAATTACCCAAATTTTATTAAAGGCCAAACCAAGACCTTGGAGCCCAAATAACCCTCAAACTTGGATTGGCTCAAATTCTGGATCCAATGTCTGCGGTGTGGGCTAAGGCAAAACTAGAAGGGAGAAAGAAAAAAAATCAGCCTTGCTCCATGGATCTTTAATATAGGGCCACCTCTGATACACTTTAGAAAAATATAATGAGACCACTATAATATATATTCCAGCCAAAATTCTTGGCTCCCAAAGCCAACTTTATATGGTATGCAATACAGAAACACCCAGGAGACGCTATAAGAACTTTGACAAGGCTAATATTAAGCTAGAACAAAACAGAACTACTGGCACCAACTCCACTCAGCTCTTAAGTAAACTTGTCCCATTAAAAAGTAGCCTCTAAGATATTTTCTCTCTGAAGTGTATAGTAGCTTATAAAAAGCAGGAAGGGTTGCCAAGTCATAGATGTGTTCAAGTACTCCTTACCCTCATTAAGGAACATTCCCTGGCAGCCAGCAGCTTTGAGTGTTCCAGTGAACCAGATTTTATAAGGGGGGTGTTTACAGTGGTGTGCAATGTAGCTGGAAATCATAGTGCACTGTAGCAGCCCTGCACTAGACACAGCTGTGTTTGGAGCCTTATCACCCAGAGCACAGAATAAAACAGGCAGGGTGATCAATGGGGTTCCAAAAATATAATGAGTATTAAGAAAAAAATCTTAAGCCTCCCTGCGCCATAGGAAGCAGAGCATCCAGAGATGACAGTGCCTAAATACAAATTAGGCAGTGAAATAAATAGCACTGAAGATCCAGGTGTCACTTCCACCAGTTTTGTACATAACAGCATTTACAGAGATCTTTTCATAGTCAGTGTGTAGATAATGTAGCTTCTCAAAGTACCCACTGACTTCTGCAGCAGTTAGGAGTCACATTCCTTTATGGAACTGGACCTTAATGCCCACCTTGTTCATCTAAGGGCTGTTTTTGCTTCTCCATTCAGTGTGTAGCATATTTTCTGCCTGGGGACAGTATTCAGACCTGTAAGAGGAATCAACAAGTTGATCAAAGATAGAAGGTCTTATCATCCTTAACACTGATGAAGAACTAAGAGAAGATCCACACTTTGATAGTACCAGTGCTGTCAGTACCTAAAATCACGTGACAGACTTCTCTTGAGTCTGTCACTTTTCCTCTCTGCTACCAACCAAGTGCTGTTTACCAAAGGTTTTTCAGTTTCCATTGAAGAAGGATCCAAATTTATGTGGCATTTAAGCAAGCTGTTAGTTATCCGAATCTTTCACTCTGCATACACAAATATAATTTATCACCTATTTATAAACACATGCTAGCTACCAGTTCCTACATAGCTGACCCCTGTCCCTGTTTTGATTTGGTGAATCCAGCAATGCACAGTTTATACATCTTGTGAACTTTCAGAATAATACTGAACAAAGAAGATGCAGAACCTGGCACAAATGTAACTGTGTCACCCACGCTTTCCCATAGCAGCAAACCCTCAACCAAGCTGACACAACCAGAGGAAGATGACAGTCTCTGCAAAACTACATCTGGGTGTAGGCATTTGAAGATTAAAAAGTGTAGCAAATAAGTGGAATTTAAAAACAGCACAGCCTTACATAATCTGTGTGGTCACTGAGATTAAAGAAGCAAATAGGCAGGCTCCCACAGCATTCTGTTACCTGCAGGATCAGTCAGAGAGAAAAAAGAAAGAGAAACCTTGGTCCACAGGGAAAACACATGGAAAGAAAAGTTTATTGCCAGACACCTTTCTGTAGAATTTCTGCTCAAGAACTTCTGCTAAAGTTTCAAGGATGTTTAGAAGCAATGAGGAAAGAGAGATAAGGTAACATGTAAAGAGACTAATTTTTTTACTGTCTCGTTTTAATCTGTGTATTTCCCATGCTAGGTGAAGTAACATGATCTAAGGCTTGGAATTCTTACAAAGACTTCATGTTAGGCCTCATAATGTGTTTCAATTATTATATTTTTTTTACTTTAAGAGGCAGACCAGAAATCCCTTGAGTCACTATTCAGGGTTTGGGATGCCCAAGCTATGAGAGAGCTGGGGATCAGTCCAAATCCCACAGG
This sequence comes from Peucedramus taeniatus, assembly GCA_013400575.1. Taxonomy (NCBI): domain Eukaryota; kingdom Metazoa; phylum Chordata; class Aves; order Passeriformes; family Fringillidae; genus Peucedramus; species Peucedramus taeniatus. The sequence continues at coordinate 22,399 of WBNO01026191.1, read as the reverse complement.
TCTAAGGTGGCTGAATGGTGAAGCCTCATTTGTTTTAGGTAACAGAGCATCCAAGAAGTATGCTGGAGAAACCAGGAACATAGAATCATATGCTTATAGAATGGTTTGTGCTAGAATGGCCCTGAGAGACCATCTAGTTCCAACCCCCTGCCATGGGCAAGGACACCTTCCACTACACCAGGTTGTTCCATTCAACCTGGTCTTGGACACTGCCAGGGATGAGGCACTCATCATAATAAATGTCTTCCTTATGTCCAATCTAAACCTATTCTCTTTTAGTTTAAAACTGTTGACCCTTATCATATCTCTACAGGCCCTGATAAGAACTCTTTCTCCATTTTTCCTATAAGCCCCTTTAACTATAAAAAGCTGCAACAAGGTGTCCCCAGAGCTTTCTTTTTTCCAGGCTGAACAACCACAACTCTTTCAGCCTTTTTTCACAGGAGAGGTGTACCAGTCATCTGGTCATTTTTGTGGACCTTCTCTGTATCTACTCCAAGAGATCCACTCTTGGATCCTGGTCCTGAGGGTTCCAGAGCTGGATGCAGTGTGCCAGGTGGGGTCTTACAAGAGCAGAGTAAACCTGCTGGTCACACTTCTTTTCACACAGTCCAGGATACAATTGGCCTTCTGGGCTGCAATTACACATTGCCAGCTCATATCTGACTTTTTGTCAGCCAGTATCCTCAAGTCTGCAGGGCTTCTCTCAGTCCATTCATTACCTTGTCTGTACTGGTGCCAGAGATTGCCCCAGCACAGGTGCAGGATGTTATTGAACTTCATGAGGTCCACAGTGGCCCACTCAAGCCTGCCAAGGCCCCTATGGATGGCATCTTTTCCCTCAAGCAGATGAGCAGCACTACTCAGCTTTACGTCATCCACAAACTCACTGAGGTTACGATCCCACTGTCAATGATAGTTCCTGGGGTCTGCCTTTTCATCCTTCTTAAAAATGGGTATGAAGTTTCCTTTTTTCCAGTCACTGAAGACTTCACCTGGCTGTCATGACTTTTTAAATATGATGGAGAGCAGCTTAGCAACTACATCTGCTATTTGAGATATATATCAGCCTATTCAGACTATGTCTAAGAGGATTTAAGCTAAAACTTGGCAGTCTGTAAAGTGTCTAGCTATAAAATCCTTACCAAGTTGTGATGCTATGTATTTTGTTTTAGAGTATTGGTACAGTCTGTGATCAGGTTATCCAGAAACTTTCTTTAATGTGCTTGGAGAGAAAAAAAAGAATGAGTGGGAGTAAAATGAAATTTTATATATATATAAATGTATATATATATGTCCTTCAAGTGAATAGGACCTCATTCTGAACCAGGAAAGCAGTTATAATTCTTTCCATGGGCTTGTCATCTAATTGGAATACCATGGGAAACTTTATGGCTTCTTCCCCTCTGTTTTATCTGCCGTGGTACATATAGAAGTCATCCATAATGTCACAGATTGTTTTTATTTCCTCCTACTGCATTGCTGGCAATTTCTCCTCTCATGATAAACACAGTTAGATTATACCCAGCATTCAATGTGCTTTTTAAAACCTTTCAGACATGGCTACATTTGGAAGAAAATGTGGACAGAGTGAGTCGCCAACATTTTATTTTTCTAGAGGATCATTTGAAGCTAAAAGATTGTCCAGTAGACCTCAGTACTGGGAGAAAAGTGCCCTGCAAATAGCTTTGGCTGTGGATATATACCTAATTAATTCCTAGAGAACATCTCAAAGAATCAGCATTTCTGCTCATTATTTTATAGAAGACAGTAGTACAGAGTTGTCACTAGCTATGATAAATACAGACCCAGCACCTACACTTAGGAGAGGTACTTATTACCTGGCATAAATACCATTAAAAAAATAAAGCTTTGGATACTGGTTCATACACTGAAAGACACACAGGACATGTTGGATTACTGTAGATTAAAAAAATAAAGGATGCAACTTTTTTTCCAAGCTATTCATTTAGTCTTTAGTTAATGCAAGCACTTCCAGAAAACAATTTTTCTTACCTCCCTTTAATTGCTGTCCTTGGATGGCAGGAATCACCACCTGAAAAGGTACATCTTAGGGTACCCAACATACAGGAAGCCCAGACCAGTCATCCAGAAGTCAAACCACATTCCACCATACTCTGTTGTTGTTCTTCTGTTCTACAGCTTTTGCTCACAAGAAACAGTGACAGTGGTCTGTGAAAACCTCTGCTGGATTCTCAATCAGACCATTAATGAACAGCATCCAGCTGGGCACTGTGGAGCACTTACTGCTCTCAGGACTCCAGTGGCAGTGGTAATTCAGGTCCTACCATAAGCCTGAAGAGAAAGGGAGTCTTTCCTTCTCTTTGTACAACACATCACACCATGGGGACCTTATTCAGGATGAGGGTCTCCATTTTCCCCTTTTTCTCTCTAAGCTCCAGGTCTCAGAGACCACACAGCTCCTGCGAAAAACATGACACAGAAAAAATTACAGATGAACAACATGAAAGAGCTCACCATTTTCTCCTGTAGTGAACAAAAGGTTCCACATCCATGCAGGGAATGCATTTCAGCTTCATGAGGGAACCCTACAGGGATATGTTGAACGAGTCACCAACCATCTTGGCCAGCACGACAGCCAGCACTACCAGTGGGGAGGACTGGATCATTTGTGAACTCCACCTAAGGAAAAAATGGAACAAAGCACTTTGCATTTTTTCCATATACCTGGAGATGAAGGCAATGGTTACATGGGACTACCTACTTCTTTCACAAGGGAATGGAAAGAAACTCAGTCCACTGAAAGGGGAAGGGTGCTCCCTTCCTTTCCCAGGTATAGGTTATCAATCAGCACTTTCAGCAGAGAATCTTGGCTGATGCAGTGATGGCTCCCCCTTCCATCCCTGTCAGTTTGAAGCATGACTCTTACATTAAAATTCATATCTGATTCCCATATTTCAGGTGGCTTGTGATAATTCAGATGTAGAAGAGGATAGTAAGTAGAGATGAAGTAGCCAGATTACTTAAAATAGCTTGGCATTGTGACAAATATTTTAAAATACAAACAAATCCATTTTTTTTCTTTTTTGCTGCTGAGCTCGGGAGATAAAAACTTGTTTTCCCTTACTCCTGCTTCCTGACAGAACAAGCTCCGTGTACAAATGTAGTCTTGAAGGATGCCAGAAAAGGGATGAAGTAGCTTCCAACAGAAGTCCAGCTCAGGATATCAAGCAGCAGGAACATCAGTTGCCATGCAGAACAATGTTGGGCAGTACAAGGCATGGTGCAGGCGTCCCTGTCCCCACAATCGCAAATCTATGAATCGGCATGAATGGACTGTAGAAAATCATGTGCACAAATGATGGTATCTCACCCAAAACACCTCTTCTAAGTGTACTTGTCCTTTCTCCCTATGTAGTGACAGTATGTTCAGATGAGTGGTGAGGTATGATGTTTTAATACTTTATTACCCTTGAGCTAATTGGTTTTTCTTCCGTGGTTGCATACAGTCACTGTAACTAAGCACAAAGGTAGACCAAGTTCACCTGACCTGCTACTGCAAATGTCTAACACCTGTGGGGGAAGTGACTTAAAGCACACCAGTTGTATAAAGGATTCAGACTGAATCCTCCTACACAAAACAGACAGTAATGTGAATGTAATTTATGTTGTTTAGACCCGCAGTGAAGTGGGTTTCACACTCAAAATTAAGTCAAATATTTTTCATGGTGAAAACCACTGCACAGAAATACTCTCCTTATGATACCTTACCAAGCCTTTTTAGTAAAAATTACCATGTCCTTTCACATTCCACTATTCCCCCTATCATTGCATCCTATTAAACAGGTATATTCATTAGCAATTACCCTGGGACTAAATGTGCAACCTTTCCTCATAAGACTAAGAGGCTTTTGCCCAGGAACTTTTCTCCAATTCAGACAAAGTGAATTACAGCACATGGCCATTTAATAGATCTCATCAGTTAGAGATTGTTAAGCACTTCAAATATCTACATTTAAAGAATGCCAATAAACACATTTCTGCATGATAAACTGTAGGAAATTTATCCAGACTTAAATTTTCACCCTCCTTCTGTCTCTGTTCTGGGTTTGAAAAGATAACATTCAGGATGATTTACAGCATATCCCAACAAAGGACTCATGGCATGGTCAGCCATGTAGAACAGAGTCATGTAACTGTCCTTTCTGCTTGGACATAGCAGAGATTTCCAATAACACCACAGCATTCTTTGAATTTCTCTTTAAACCTAGCATTCAACTGTTTTATTTAAAAACAGGAACATGTCAGTTGAAAGGAAAACAGCATCTGTGGGATTTTAAGAATTGCTTCATCATATCTGCTGCAACTCATTCACACAAATGGAGTATCCTTACTGTGGATTCCTTTTAAGGTTTTTTAAAGTATCATGCTACAGGAAACTCTTCTGGAATAAAACCAACAATAAAAATCACTATAAAAGCACTCTGAAACTCTAAATATAAAAACTCTTGAAACTTAAACTCTAAAAAATACTTTCAAGTGATTTTTTAACCTAAACAGAATATCTTCAGAAGAGCAAGAACCAGAGCCTGGCTAACCAGGCCCCTCTTGTTTTTCATCCCACTTTATCCCTCCCTCCTACCCTTCCATCCTCTAGGAGGAACAGTCAAGCTGACCTGGCCCAGAACCTCCTCCTTTACTGTCAGAAACATTCAGCAGCATTTTACATCTGTGGCTGAGAAACCCTGAGCTTTGTGCTGATTTTCCCCAGCCCTGCAGCCTTCCTGAGTGCTGGGATCTGGAGGGAGGATGGCTCCTCTCTACAGCAGCACTCTGAATGCTCGGAGCAAGTGCCTCTGCATTCAGGACTGGACTTCACTTCCTCCAAGGGTTAATGCCTGTCGAGCAGAAATGCTGTTTATCTTTGGCAAGCTGGGATGGCTGAGGTCATTTTTAAAAAGACATGTTAAAAGCATTTTGAGCAATATCTTTTGTACGTAAGTAAATTGAAACTTTGGCCACAATAGTGCCGGTGGAGTTGTTCAGAACTCTCACTATAGATGGAAGTTGGAGAGGCAATTTCTGTGATACAAAATTTTCTTGGATATAGGCAATACTGGACCAAAAACATAAAGAAAATGTGCAGATGACTTAGAAATCAATTATATATTTGAAGCATAAGCATAAAAAAAGATAAAATAATTTATAAATTTTCAAGAAAACTTTGCATGAAAATTTAACCCATGATGTGATCTTAAGATAAAGTGAAGTTGTAGAGTAATTACAGATCAACTTATTTATGAACCCCAGCCTAAAGCAAACTCTTATCTAAAAATTGACTTGATTTCATATCCAAGTACTTAGAGACCTAGAGAGAACCATTAATTGAGAGTTCAAATAAATTCTGGGAAAGGGAATGGCAACAAAGAAAGATTCACACACAAAAGATGCAGTCATTCATATAATAAAAAGTATGCTGTCTTGGTGTTGATGAAGAAGGAAGAAATCAAAACCTGCAGCTAAAACCCTAGTCTACTAATGACAAGGATGATGGCAATTCAGCAGCAAAGTTCTCCTTAAGGTATTTTAACAAAAATCACACACACTGAAGTTAACCCAAGAACTGTGATAGATTTAAGTCATCTCATATAAGCACATGGACAGGCACGAATCTTCATGCACACAATATCTGTACTCTTCATAAGGCTTTATTGGTATTCCCTGTTTAGAGAAGGGCCATCTGCTCCCTGCTGAGAGAGACAAAGTGCAGAGCCTCAGGATTCGGCTGTGTGAGGAAGTTCATGCTCAGTGAGCCTGGGTGTGAATTTACTGCATATTAGCCACTCGGCACTAACTGCCCATTTGGGTACCCTTGCTGCTTGGGAAGTGAAAAACACCATATTTCACCTTCAAAAAGGAGCCTGCCTAACTCACACAAAAGCACTCTTGAAGCTAACCTGCACAAAAGCACTCTTAGTAGGTACCAGAATCATCCGCCCAAGGGAATTAGTGCCAACGAACTAGCAGGCTGTAAATCCATACTGGAGCTCCCTGCATGCTGATTCTCCCAGCAGACAGGTCCTTGTGAGCCCAAAGCAGCAACCAGGCAAGCCCAGCCACAGCCCAGCACTATCAGGAGCCCATGTGGCCCAGGGTTGGAAGCTTATACACCCTCTGCTTTAAAAATACCTTTGTGTACAAACCAGTTCCTAAAGATTCTCAGAAAGGAACAAGTTATACAGATTATTACAGAGGGAGAGAGAAAATGTAGGTGACAAAAGCAGAGAAAGGAGGGAGAGTAGTTTGGGGCAGTCACAAAACGCCTTCAACTCTTCAGCCATAAAGGGGAACATTTCATTTATCAATATTCATTCCAAGACTGCATTCTAGGGGCTGCTCTTTAGGATGCAATTTACTCTCTGTGCATATTGCCAGATTTTTTTTTTTTTTGGTTCCTTTTGATCCTACGGGTGAGACAGGCTGTGCCAAAAATGTCTTTGCCTAGGGCACCCGTCTGTGCAAAGCCAGCAGCTCTAATAGGCACTGGAAGCACTCGGCGCTGACACTTCATACATCAGCAGCCTAGTAAATTGTACTTTTTTTTTTTTTTCAATAATCTCTCTATATACAAAATCCTGAAAAATGTCATTTACACACAAAGAGACCACAATTAATTTATCAGCACAGTTATTCAAACCTCTTTAGACATCATCTTTGTCACCAGAGGAACTTTTCAACAACCCCCAATAGTCTTTAGTTTCTCAGGCCTCCACATCATTATAATCTATTAGGCACCTTCATGTTAGCTCTGTTTTATTATGTAACACATAATTATGCATTTCATTAACAGCATCACCAGGCACAGTACATCAAAGAGAGAAAGGCAGCTGCCCAGGAAATTCAAAAAGATGCAGTTTACTTAAAGCTCACTGTTAAAAACCTCCCCCACTTTCAGTTAAATTGTGACTAACATGTTTCAAAGATTTTATTCTGGCTCAGAGAGCAGAGTCCAAACAACCTCATTAGATGCAAAGCTGCTGACACAGTGAATATTCCCTGAACCCTTGATATTTCCAATAATATAATAGAAAGAAATCATCAGCTAACTACATAGTGCAAATCAATTTTCTTCTACTGAAAACCCACTTAGCTGGAGATCTCTCTTGCTACTTGCAGCCTACAAGGACAAATGTAGAAGTAAGGGCCCATCAAAAAGAGAAAAAAAATTATTTTGTATTTTAATTAATTTTTCAAGATTTTTTCAAATAGAAGAATTGTCTCATCAGCTGAACAAAGAAAAGGCAAAATCTTCTTCCTTCAGATAATATAAAAATCATCATCCTTGGAAAAAGCAAACAACCCAGAGGAAATAATTTTGTCATTTTTCACAAGCTTACACTAAACTAAAAGGCTTGGAATTAAGAAAACATTTAGGAAAAAAAAAAACAAATAGCTGCAGGACAAAGGTACAAGACAGTACGTATGGGAGCAAGTTTAAAAAGGGGGTGGATGGGAAGGGACTTGAAGTCTCGGTACTACCAGCCAAACCAAATAGTTTTGGAGTTGAGGCTGCAGCTGGCACAATACACTACCTCTGGGCACAGTTTCCCAGTCTTCTCCCATTTTGTGGAAGAGTACACACTCCCCCTGGAAAGCACCTTTCAGTTCTCGCGCGTACAACCAGAACTTCCCTCACTGGAAATTTTTGCTCCTATTTATAAAAGACACCAAGAAAAAATTGTTCACGGTCAAGAGAACATTTCCAAAGGGTGGAGGGCTTGTAGCCAGCAGAAAACTTTTGATCATTCTTCTCTTGGAGCAAATACGAACAAGGCTGCAAGCTAATCATTTGATGTAAAGAATGGAAGGAGACTACAATTCCCTATTCACAGAAGTAAAAGAGAAAGCACGAAGCTTTCTTGAGAATAGAAGTTTATGGAAGTAACATCAAACAGGATTAAGTTACTTGTATTGTCACAACCATTTAATAGACAATGTAGATCTGCATTTCAATTTCTTTAATCTTGGTCTTATCATCTGCTGGCCCTCAGGAACCTGTGTGTTGGAACACTTGAGTCTCTTTAATTGCCACTTAATAATGTCCTGACAAACTATGAATTAAAATGATGTTATCATGATCCACTATTTCCATCTGGGATTATGCCAAAAGAGGCACTTTCTTCACATATCGATACAACTGAATACTCCCTTCCTGAACTTGCATTAATCTCTCTCTTTAAAACAAAGTGAAAAATATTCCTTTCCTGTGCACTTCACCTTTAAAGAAATCCTTTCTAGTCTTAGGACTACATTCATTAACTCAGTTTGCTTTACTGTCTCCTTATCACTCACCACCATCACTGCTAAAAATTTTTGGAAAAGTGGGATGCTGCATTACAGTAAACATAAATCTCCTGAAAAGTCACGATTGTCATGCTAGCCCTGAAAAGTTATGCACTAAAGTTCCCTCACCCTGCTGAAAATTATTATTTCTTGCAGCCTGAGGCACACGAAGCTGTGCATCACACTCTACAAAGGGCGGCACACCCAGCGTAGGTTCACTGTGAGGACGTCCTGCCAAACCCTAGTGCCAGGAGGATTGCACAATTAGTGGGATTCTTCCTCTTCCAGAACTCAACACCATTAACTATTCCAAGCCATTACAAGGAGTAGGCAGCCTCTAGTACCCTAGAGCTTAACTGCTGCCAAGACAGAGCACGAAAAAATATCTCAATGCAAGGCACATACTTTTTAAGCAAAGTATTTCTAATTAATCACACTGGTGCACTACTTCTTAATTTAACTTAATTTGTAGTGTTAAGTAAGCTCTCGTGCCAGTTTTCTCTGCTGTGAATTTAAATATTTTTGTAAGTTTTTCTGAAGCCAACCAGCATTTTGTTGATGATTTCGTTGGTAGGAGAGAATATTCTTTTCTATGACCTAGTACAGGACTGGGACATTGACTGCTAAAGAGAACAGAAATACTCAGCACAGCTAAGTAATCCCTGGAAACATATCAAAATCTTTTGAGTCTCAGTCCTTGGGAACTTGATGGAAAATGCTATGCAAATGTTTGATTTCTTGTTTCAGTCCCTCAAGGCCTATAAATACACCTGTTTTGACAGGTTGCAGCGATGGATGCAAGTGATACCAGAAACAGTATTGGTGATAGTAGTGACTCTTGCCAAGATCCCCTGGAAAGACATCTATCAGTGATTTTTTCTGTAAGCTGGTTCTTTACCTTATGTACACAGCAGACATGAAACCCTGAAAGGAGGTTTCAAAGCAGTCTAAATCTGTGTCAGAAAGGTAACACTGGTGTGTGTTGTATCAAGTGAACTTTCTATTAATAAAAAGAGCAGCATTGTGTATGTGTGTTGCTGAATATGCCCAAACATTCAGCAGGCTCACATATTAAATCTTTTCAAAACAAGCTCTGTACTGTATAATAACCCAGCTAAGCAACCTGGCACTTTTTTAACTCACAGTATTGCAGAATGCTTTTAATTATGATTCATGAGCAATTTTTTAAATGAAGTAGACAACTGCAGTGAATCTCTGTCATGTTTAAGTGAAGCTAAAACCAACATCTTCAGAATGCCAGAATTCTTAATGTCCCCAGCTCCTGAGGTCTAGAAAAGGCTGGAGAAGAAAGAGACACTTGACTACAGACAACTGCAGACTACACAAGGTTTTTACCAAGGCTTTTTGATAAACTCTGTACACCCCAGGCTGAGAAACTCATTTCAACTTTAACTTCAGTGGGAGATTAGACCTTAAATAACAGAAAACTTACAAAATCTTGCTGTTGTCTAAGCGAGCATAGGTATTCATTTACTGCCAGTTTCTTAAAGAACTGCATTACAAAATCTGAGGTCCTGAAACCATTCCCTATTCCCTTCTCTGTGTGAGAATAGTTTCACTTATTTCATTTTCCAGAAAAGTTACTGCCAAAAAACACACAGTGCTCTTCCCCTAGTTGGAGTAAATTCAACAGAAAATAGTAGGATCTAAGGTATTGAACAGTTTGCTGATTACACATTGTTACCCCAATTATTTTTGGGATTAATTTGAATAAGACCAGAATCTGTACCACACTATTCTGCATCTCTTCTTCTTTGTGAAAAGGTTGCAATCTGGCAAAGTGTTAAACATACCTCTGGAACACACTGGGCTACTCACAACTGGCAGTGGAAGGAGAGCAAATGCTTACCCTGTTAGGAGTATTTGCAGGCTTGAAGATTTTGAAAAATTGTTTTACTAGGGTTTAATCTCTTCATTAGAAGAAATATCAGGCAGCTCAGTAACAGGAATCTAGGCCCTGTCAAAACAACTTCTGTGAACCATCTCAGGTATAATCAAAAAACAGTAAGTGATCCCTAAACTGTTTAAGTGTGATGGGCTGATGCATTAAACAGCCTAGCACTGGGAAGAACTTGCCAAATTATTTTCCAAATAATTATGGACTTCCTCTGCCTTCTTTAAGGAAACATTATGTGAAAAATCTTGAATACTACTCATTTGTCCCAGCTTCTGCAAAAGATTTTCCTTTCCCCACCAAAATCAGATGGAAAAGCAGCCTTCATTAGGAGCATTCATTCATGAGGAGTTAAAATGAAGACTCTGGCCATGGAGTGAATCCAAAGCTAAATTCACTATTGAGTAATCCTGCTGGAGTAACAGCATTTAAGGCATCTATTTTTGAACTATTTTTAAGCAACTAAGGAGGAGACAATTTGAACTTGCCTGTTGGGTGGGCACATATGCCTTCCTGCCCTTTTGGTAAGGCCTCTGTGGCACATGCCTGAAAAAAAATGCTCCCTGATCCAGGGCATGCACATGTGTACTCATTCTAAAACAAGGGTCAAAATCTTCTCTCATCTACCCCTATGTAGCACAACGTGACCTGTCATGAGCCTCTACTGCATTCTCACACAGCAATGCCTCTCCTGACAGAGTGTGCTCCCTGTCATTTTCTTTCCATGTCTGCCCCAGGAACACAATGTCCCTTTCACACCCTTCCATCTTGAGCAAGTCACAGGAAGGCACAATCAGAAATCTCCCAAGGTCTGTGCTGCCAAAGTGTGCTGTGAGGATGCAGTTGTTTGTTACAGACAGTTCTCCCTTGTCTTCATCTCCTGCCTCCCGAGTATTGCATACACTCTGCTAAACGAGTGGGAGAAAGGGAAAAGGATGACTCAAGCCTTCCAAATAAATTATCTTTTCTTTAAACAAGGGTCAGACTGAGGAACAGGGTGAAATGGGAGCAGTATAACTAGAGTGACCTGATGTCAACCATTTGCTACATGATATGAAGCACCAGACAACACAACTCCAATTATCTCCACAGTCTGTGCAACTTCATCCTTTCTGAAATCATGCACTGCTGTTTCACACGTTGAAGCCAAAATTGCGGAAATCACCTGCTGCTGCACAGCTCACCAATGGATAACAACCTGGTTGGCCACTGCCAGTTTGGGGTGTTAGTGGGGTTTTGTTTTAGAGATACAAGAGCTCAGGTCTGGCTCTGCAAGCTCTGCTCTGCCACATCCATCAGGCACTCAAGAGTTTTTCCATCATCACTCTTTGGTATTTCACAGTGAGAGAAGAGCTGTCATTAGGACAGGTCCCACTGGATGCCATTTATGGTCCTCTTTTCCTCAATGCTTCTACTTTTCCACATGGTTTCACAGCTTCTCCTTGATGCCTATCTCCATTCAGTCTTGTTCAGGACAGCAGTACACCTTCCACCCACATTTACTGCCATCACCATGTCTGTCCTGAACCTAGTCTTACTCCTCTTCCAAAAAAAACAGAGGACATGTAAAAACTGTAGCAACAAAACATGTTGCTCTGCCCAGGGGAGGACCATGGTCCTTCCTTAGGGATTTACCTCTCCCAGGACCTACAGCAGGAGCCCCCATCCCACCGACACACCGCGTCCAGCCCAGCAGCTGCTGTGCTCTTTAACCACTTGCTTGTGTTTCAGCAATAATCAATTGGGTCCAATAATCAAATGGGGATCTCTGGCCCCAAGCCCCCAAGCCCCCATTCATGAGAGCACCCAGTTACATGGGGAGTTTCATTCAAAATTATTATGAACCACTCAGGCCAGGAAAAAAATATACAGGTTTAATATGGTAGCTTTTGTCTCAGAGAAAAATAATTTTCTCAAAATTTGTAAAGAAACACTCTTGGCAGCATTATGAAGGTTTTAAAGTTAAAAATATAACAAAATTTCATGGTTTCAGATGCTTTTCATGTCAATGTAACTGGAAAATACCTTTAATATGGAAACAAATTGAATTTGGCAAAGAACTAGTACTTAAGACATCCCAATTGCATTTTGTAATTTAAAAGAACTGAAAACAGATAAGATACTGTGAATTAAAAATAACCTCTGCATGTTAAATTCTCGTGAACTTTCATTAAGGTTTGTGTTACATGTCCCAAATGTACCATTGCATGCTATAATACACTACATCCCTTTATTTATAAAATACTTTTAAAGCTACTGATAGCTAGAGCCAGAAAAATGACTATATAAAAATGTTATCTTCTCAAATTACAACTTCATTTCCAACGTGTGTATTTAAAAGAGAGATGCAATCTCAATTTCAATATTTCAGATGCACAACAGAACTTTCAGTGCCAATTGAATCCATGCACAATTCAGTCATGTCTGTTTATTTTCCTGATAAAACCTGGTACCAAAGCTGACACAGCTATATCAGAGATAAAGCTGGAGTCTCTTCTAGTTTGGGAATTACCTGCAGGCTAACCAACTGTCCCATAGGTGCAGTTCTTCTATACAGATGATGAATGAAGGATTCAGAAGGGACTTGTTCTGACCTTCTTGGGCTGGGTTCACAAGGCTACCATCCAGAAAGAAAAAAAGAGTTCATTTCATTTTCCCTACAAGCATACATCTTTTATCAAATGTTCCAGTGACCTGACAAATTGTTTATCATCCCTACAGAGCAGTATTTTTCAGGTTAGAACCCAAGAAGCTTTCATTTGAAATGCTATATTGTCATCTCTTGAGAATTTTTAAATTGGATTTGGCTTGGCCTCTCAGATTAAACTACATCTCCCACGATGCACCATGTATTGGGCCTCCTTCTTGAATATACCAAGAAAGTTTCTTTGGTGTTTTAAGGCAAATATCTCATTCCTTAGAGTAAAATGTTAATGTGGAACAACAAAGTTGGTAGCAAGACAAGTAATTTTTTTTAACTTTTTTTTTTACTTTGGGTTTTTCAGATGTTCAGTTTTCTGATGAAATGTCCAAGATTTTGTAAAAAAAAATCTGAAGTCCTTGTTTTTGGTCGAAAATAGAGGAGAAGCAAACTTTTTGAAATCATTCTAAACCAGGTGATGGGGAAAAAACAAGCTCTCGCAGACTTCAGTGTTTACCATCACTCCAACCACAGAGTTATTTTACTATATTTGACCATAAAATCATATTAATCTTACTTGGCCATAAGACCTTTCACATGAACAAAAAATTCATGTATTTCAAATCAGCCTGTTCTCCTGCTTCCTGGTATGCCAAAAGCATATTCAGCTCTCAGAGAATTTTTCTCCTGACACCTCAGCAAACTATAATCCTTATCAAGGAAAGGATCGCACTTTGGATGGCACCATGAGTTTGGAAAGGAAGTCCCTCCTCTTCAACTAGCCAGATGTAACACCATGTTTTATGTGCTGAAAACAAGACTGGTTTCTTTTAAGACCAAAAGGACCGATTAAAACATTTAACTTGACATCTTGCAAAATATCCTGCTTCCTGTAATTACTCACGCCCTAAGACCTGCCCTGGAAACCTGTCACGGACCGAGATCGAACGCTCTCCATTTTCTGAATCTCACAGCACGGCTGTGCCACAGCTCCTGAGCCCCATCACTGCAGGGCCAGCTGCTGCTCCATTTGCAACAACATAAGGGCACTGCTACAGAAGCCCAGCTTTGTCCCAGCACTCACTCTGACCATTTAATAATTTACAAAAAAAGGAAAAAAAAAACAAGCTTAAGACAAAGTAGGTGGAAACTATATATTACAGAAAGGCACCTGCACTCTAGTTGACTCTAAAAACAGCTGTTTGAAGAGTATTTTTATTGTTTTCTTCATGGAATCATATAATTATTTGGGTTGGAAGGGGTCTTAAAGATCATCCAGTTCCAAACCCCTTGCCATGGACAGGGACACCTTCAACTAGACCAGGTTGCTCAAAGCCCCATCCAACCTGACCTTGGTCTTTCTCTTACCATAGCAAGTTTGAAAGCAGCAAGTGCATGAACAAGTCTCACTTAAGACATAGTTTGCACTGAAAACCTTTTGCACCTCCAAGTTTGGCCAGCTCTGCCAGAGCACCTCCTGGAGTAACTCCCAGCTCCCTTTGCAGGCTCTCCTCGTTAACTACACAACACAGCAAGTACCAGCAGGCACTTATAAACCAGGGAGGAACAAACCATTTCACACTGTGAGCTGCTTTCATCCTTACTTTCCAGCTCAAGGAGCAGATGGGAAGAGGGAAAAACAAGGTGGCAGAAACAGCCCTCACCCAATGGAGGTAGGGGCTGCTCAAGGCTAACAGGCACTACTGTTTCACTGTAATGAGGAATCACAGAAGATCCTGAGTTGGAAGGGACCCACAACGAGGCTCAAAGGCACAGCTATACAGGCTTGACAAATAGCATCCCATTTGTCAAGAAGAAAACAGAGAACTTACACACAATTAATAGTCACATTTAATCCAAGCCTGATACATATCATTATTTTGTTGCCCAGTTAATGTACAATTTATCCATCTTTGCCTGTAGAATAGAGCTCTCATCCATTAGATCTGGACTCCCTCAGGAGAAATTTGATTTAAGTCAATAAGGATTCTTGGCCTCCTGATGGTCTCTTTAGCAGCCAGAGATTGTTTCCACTGTTTGGTCTTCAAACATCAGCTATGCACTATTACCTTATTCAACTCAAGAAGGAAAGATTGGAATTTATATTTGTGCTAGCATTTTCAAAAACATCCCTCCTGCTTGCATCATCTTCACTGCAAAGGGTTTCAAATGCAGCATCCTTCATCCTACAACCACTGAGCAGCTTTCTGGTGAAAAACCTGCACTGGTACCAGGAAGATTTGGCAAGCATTTTGGAAATTTTGTGCTTATTTTCTTACATCTTATATCACCATTCTGATTTTGTTATAACTTCCCTCTAGTTACCTGGATTGGGTGGTTGTCTGTGCTGTATTCTCACATCATACCCATAAAACAATGCCCCAATTAAATTTCTTGTGAAAGGACTTAAGCTTCTTGAGAGTCTCTCAAGGAACTGAGAGGAACAGAGAAGGGTAACCCCAGAATCTGCAACAATGCATCCTGCCTATAATTTCAGGTAAGTACATTTTGCCTAAATTAGAGGTACTGAAGGAATACACAGAGAGGAGAGAGGTAAGGATTTAGTTGTTACTACATGCTGTCAGAGCTATTTCATCACACTTACTCCAGATGACCTATGGCAATACTGTGGAACACGTCAAAGGTATACATTACAAGTGAGGTATTCAAATTATGAAAAAGAAAAGTTCATTTTCATTACTAATAGAATGTGTATAACAAATACATATCAAGTTTCCTAACTGTAGGACAGTGGTCACTTACAGCAGCATAGTTTATTATATACAGTGCTGTGCCTGTTTTAATGTAGGTGTCAAACAACAGAAAGCATGAACAAACCTCATTTCTTCATTATTGTCTTAAGCCTTCATTACTGTCTTAAGAAACAGGTGATTTTACATAAAACTTTTTATTTCTGCCATACTGCAGACTGAGACAGACACTAACAAGCAACTTGTCATAATGGTCTGAACCCCCATCAGAGGTCATATTTCAGTACCAACATCATGCCCGCTGGCACAGCCCGTTCATTCACAGCAGCCACACCCACCATTCACAGGACACTCTGGGACAGAGTCTCTCTTGGGAGAGCTCATCCCCTGAGATTTCCCTTTGATTTATATAATGACATTGCATTTCCACTTCCAAATCCTAAGAAATCCTCTTTTCTCCTTTAGTCTACATCTGTCAAAAGCCTGATAGTCCAGTGTCTCACACTCAGAGAAGGGTTTAGAGTCTTAACCTTTTCCGAATTAATTGCATTTCCCATATCCATCAGAAGATATTTATTGGAGAAATAAATTTGGCCAATAAAGTCATATGCTGCTTTAATTCTGTTTGAACAGAACAGACAAGAAAGGGGTGAGAGTCAGGGTTGCTTTCTATCCTCTGTAATAGCAGGAAAAACAACTCATAGGACAAAGGATCCAAATTGGTGCAAATGAAACTTCTCTCAGCTTGCACACAGGCACATCAGCAGTACTGGACACAGACACTAATACTAGGCTAGCCCAGAGCCTAGTATTTCCTCTTTAGCACTTGTGAGACATTTTTATTGAGAAATAAAAGGAAAAAGAATGGCAAAAATACAGAATTAGCCAGAGAGCAAACAGACTGTAGAAAGATGCTCTTCCTCTTCCACATCTAGAGCACCCTGAGGCCTGCAAGCCCAGGACACATGACACTTAAAAAGACATGGGAAACAGAAGGCTGTGGGAAGGCAAGTCATAAGGCTATTCCTTGTACTTGCCAAAAAAAATGTCACCACAACCACCCTTTACCACAAAAAGCTGAGGATGAGGGTCAAGTGTCAGCATGGGGGGTAGAAACAGGCAGCCAAGAAAGAAGAGGTGGGCAGATGCCTGTGGGGTCTGCCATGAGGGGAAAAAAAGAAAAAGGCATCTTACAAACCTGTTCACTACAAGTCCCACATTCATAACTGTTTCCAAATGGAAGGCTGTGAAAAGCCAAAACAAACATTCCCAATTCTTTTTGAACACATCAGACAATATAGGAAAAATATGTGCATTTTATGGTTTGAGGGCACAACCTTTTAATTATGTGTTTGCATTGTCATGTCCAAGACCTTTTTTCTCCTCAAAAATTAATATTTCCTCAAGCAATGCAGCTATTTATCTTGGATGAACATAAATTGAAACAGAATCTGCCTGTGCAGAGAGAGGCTCAGAAGGGTTAGAACATGACACCTAGGGGAATTCAGAAAGCACTGCAATGCAATCCTCCTCATTTTTCTAGGGCCTTTTCAACTCGGTTTCCTACAGTTCTTAAGAGTTTCCAGATATCGTTTTGCATATGCTGTATGTGCATGTGCAGAGGCACTTAAAAAACAGAGAGCACGTACAGGTATTGGGGAAGGTAGGCAGAAACTGAAGAAAAGAAAATGCAGGAATTTCCTCTGTACCGGAGCTGAATGAAAAGCAGTTCCTGGAATCTAAGGACAGCAAGTGTTCTGGCATATAATCACCTCTCGTTTCCCTCTTATAGAGCACAGCCTCATGAGCTGAGGAAAATGTCAATCAGCTGCTTTTGCCCCTAAAGACTTATACCTGCAGAAAGACTGTAAAGTAATGGTTTACAATTGATACTTAAATTAAAATATATTAAGGCATTATGGCCATGAGGGGGCCTACTTTGGAAAAGACATAACATTTATTGATAACTTGGGCTCTCAGAAAACTTACATCTAGTGTTCAGGCATCAACCTTCCCCTCTTGAAGTCCTACAGACTTAGTTGGCCAATATTGCTGTTATGCATATTCACAAAAATATGCATAACAGCAATAACAGAGGCAGAAATAGCAGAGTTCATTCTTACTTAATTACTTAATGGATAAGTAAGTGCTGAAGCACCAAGAAGACATTGAAGGAGGACTTTTTCCATAATCAATCTAATTATTATTTCACAATAGAAAAAGTTTTTTGCACACACAACATCTTTCAAACTACAGCATAAGAAAAATAAATGCTTCCTACACAATTTACACAACCTATCACTAACATGGACCCAGCTTGGTGTGAGTGCCAATGAACAGCTACTTTATCAAACACTGTGCAACAGTGTACTAGGAGGGAAAATCCAGGCTTAGTCACTCCGTGTGAATTCTGACATCTGCAAAGATTTCAATGAGATACTTTTGGGCAAAACCAGCTGGGCAGCCAAGTCTGGGTTTAGTCATGGGTGAAATTTCCACACACACTAACACTCACAGGCCTTGAATGTCCTGCTGTGGAAGGGTGAAAACTTCCCCCTTGTGACCTCAACTTCACTTCTCTGATGAATAAGCTGAATTTGTAACCTGCTCCTTACAACTCACTGTCCCCAGGTGTTGCAATCAGGGAGAGCAAAGAACACCCTCTCTAAGTAAAAGAATATTATTTGCAAATACTTCAGCTTTCAGAAGTTTGCCTGGAAAGTATTGTAGTGTGGACTCAAGATTTTCTATTACGAAAGGAGGGGGAAACAGAAATGTGAAATGTGTTCCAAATGAATCCCAAAATTTTGAAATCTATGAGGCATAACTTGACCAGAGAGACCTGTGAGGTTTCCCATTAGATCACTTGCCTATACTGTAAACCCTTCACTTACTCCATCCAGGAGGACATACTCAACCCCAGCATTAAAAGGTGAATTGTACAAGGCTCTCATCCCCCACAGAAGTGAATTCACAAGGCAAGCAGTGTTACCTACAACAGTTTTGGAACCCAGCAGAAACATCCCTTTTATTCTTTGTAAACCACTGATGGCATTATCATTTCTGTAACCTTAAAAAAATTAAAAAGAGGAAAAGAGACGGTCAGATTTCTCAGTCAAAGTGTTACTTCCAAACTTACAATCCATAAGTAAAAGTTCCCAGATAAAACAAAACAAAACAAAAATCCCTCTTTGGGCAAACCAGAAACAGGCCAATAATTTATTTCTCTCTGGTTCGATGTGCATGGGGTACCAGTGCTCTATTTAGCTGCAGCAGCAATAGGTCAACTCAACCTTGGCCACAAAAATACTTGAAAACTCTATATATTTACCATTATCACAGTGAGGGGAATGGTTAAAACACCTCTGAAAAATGAGGCAGCTCCAACGGCAGCAGAGACCTGTATCAATCCATACTCCATATTCACTAGTTTGAGCACCAATTAAGGAAACAAGGATTAATCCCATCATCCTGCCATACAAAGCTCTTCTGCATCTGTATACAAGGAGAAAAAGAGCAATCTTTTTGCCAGTGGTGGTGTTTTCTGGAAATGCTTTAACATTCTTTTCATCCCAGATTAATTTTGTCAAGTTCTGTAGCAACTACTTTCCCACAAAAAGCTCTAGCAGCCTTCCTTAGTAAGACCATTTACTTTATGCCAATCACAAGCTGGAAGCTGACAGATTTACCACACTCTGAAGAAAAGGACTAACAGCATGTCTGTCTTCATGTCCTTCCAAGCACAATGAGAATTAACCTTATAGCAAAAGTCAAAACTGTAGGTCACAGAAATACACACTGGGATATCTCAGATTAAAAGGCCCCACTTCTAGAACTCCAGCCTCACATAATTTCTCAAAACTAAGTCTACATTTGCTCCATAAACCTAGCAAGTAAAATATTACAGTCATATAATAATGGGCATAAAGGAGTAATAGGTATTAATGACTTGGCCAAAACTAACCAAGAATGAAGTTGTGAAGCGAACCCAGGAGTCCTCAAACCAACCTACACTGAAGAGCTAAACCAAAGCATAGCACAGTTTGTGTGCTACACACAACATTCCATCCCATACGCAAGGAGTTAGATACACAGACTCCAGTGTCAATGAAAGGGATTTGTACATTCACTTCCCAGAAATCATGAATTATTATTATTATTCTTCATAAAATAGTCATTTTTATTATATAGTATATAGTTATGTCTTTCCTGGCTGTGCACAGGGGGAATTAGCTCAAATGGTAGAGCGCTCGCTTAGCATGCGAGAGGTAGCGGGATCGATGCCCGCATTCTCCAGCGTCACATTTTGCTGAACAAGGGGCTGGAGAGCAGCACTGCAGGAAGGCCACAGGGGTTGGTGGCAAGTTGAACATGAGCCAGCAGTGCCCTGGCAGCCAGGAGGGCCAGCCCTGTCCTGGGGGCTATCAGGCACAGCATCACCAGCTGGGAAAGGGAGGGGATTGTCCTGCTCTGCTCTGTGGCCTCACCTCAGCCTCACCTCAAGTGCTATGAGAAGTTTTGGGCACCATAATATAAAAAAGGCATTAAGCTCTTACAGAGCATCCAAAGGAGGGTCATGAGGGTGATGAAGGGTCTAAAGAGGAAGCCTGATGAGGAGTGGCTGAGGTCCCTTGGTCTGCTCAGACTTGAGAAGAGGAGACTGAGGGGAGACCTCAGTGCAGTCTGAAACTTCCTTGTGAGGGGAAGAGGAGGGATAGACACTGACCTCTTCTCTATGTAACCAGTGACAGGACTCAAAGGAATGGCCTGAAGCTGTGACAGGGGAGGTTTAGGTTGGATATTAGGAAAATGTTTTTCACACAGAGGGGGGTTGGACACTGGAACAGGCTCCCCAGGGAAGTGGTCAGAGCACCAAACCTGACAGAGTCCAAGAAGCAGTTGGAAAATGCTCTCAGGCCCATGGTATGATTCTTGCAGTGTCCTGTCCAGGGTCAGGAGGTGAACTTGGATGATCTTAGTGGGTCCCTTCCAGCTCAGGATATTCTATGATTCTATGATTCAAAGAGTATCATCTTGCACCATTACACAACTTTTTCCCATTTATTCATACAACTGATCTATTTGATTGATGGGTGCAGTTCTGGAATGGTTTTTAAAACTCTATGTAGTTCTAGACTGGTTATAAAAATTAGGTTATAAGGTCAAAAATACGAGTGCTGACTGAAAAACTTAACTGTCTTTATCTATTCAGCCAAGTACACCATGTTTCAGCGAACACTGCATATTAAAAATTGATTTAGACAACATTTTGGGGAGGGCAGGAGGTGAATACACAGGGGTAGGGCAAAGGCAGGAGGTTGTGCACACAACTAATTCTTTTTATATTTTTTCAATATTCTTGAATGCCATTTTGCACTCTCCAGCCATGACCCCTTGCTTGCTGAACATTAAGCCTCTCAGAATTACTGCAAGAACCTTGCTCTGGTCCACAACAGCTTCCTAAAAACTATGACAAAGACCCAGCTGCAGTTTTCTCCAAAGTTCAGGGTGTCATGTCCAAGATTAAGGTTCAGGCTATTATATACATAAGAAACAGATGAAAAGTCTGGATCTGAACCCGTAGTCCTACAGTTACAGAGATGGAGCCAGAAGTAGAGACTCTTTCTGGATCCCCAGATGATTCAAATGATCTACACTTGGAAAGTCCACAGTTTTGGCTATGGTCCTTCCACAGCTATTCTCAGATGATATTTCTTCATTCTTTTCCCCAATTTTAGCATCTTTTTCCAAGCAACCCATCCTGTTTTACCTATACAGCTTCCTCCAAGCACTTGATGCTTGCTATTGCCAAGTTTCAACCTACAATTCAGATTGTTGCTACTTGACACAGGCCTTTCGTACAGAAAGCACAAACCAGGACTGAAGTATAGGAATAACCAGGCCACTGGCAAGCCCAGAACCTGCTGTTGAAAAGCCAAGGATGAAATAAAATGCTAAAGCAATGCAGAGGGATATGCATCCACATTCTTCATGAGTCCCACGCTTATAAAGCTATGCAATCCTTTGCTTCCCACCCTCAACTGTGTCCTGACTGCCAAGCAAGATGTATTCTATTTGCCATCTGGATGGCATTTATCTTCTGTTAAGTGGGCAGTTTTCCTTATCTCTTCCACAACCAATCCTCCCTCAGGGGAGACATCTGTTGTTAATGGGCCATTGAACGTCACTGCATGACTGATAAAAACTATGGCATCTCATTGTGAGATGCCCCACCCAGAGAGACGAGCCAAGCATTCTTACTTGGATATAATCTTGAGATTCTGGAATAACAGCACAGCTTTTTCCACTGGATTCCCAGAGGAGACAGCTGCCTCTTCCACTGTCATCCTTCTTCAGAGGAAGATGTCACACTTTCTACAGGATCACTGCTCCAACAGAACCACTGCAAAGAACCGAGGCAAAGGAATAGGGAGGGATCACTTGTTTGAGTTCCAAGGAAGTTTATTCCTCAGGGGAGTCAGGGACAAGTGACCATAATGGAGGGCAAAAAGACTGCTTTTATGGAGAGGAGGGGATAAGGGGAGGACACAACCTTTTACAAATAGGAGGGTATAAGGGTAGGGGTGCAGGGTAAATCTATCCAATAGGAGCTAACAAGGGGAAGGAGTAAACTTTACAATCCAGTCTTACTTAGAGGAAAGGATGAAGGACAGGGAACATTCCAGAGTAAAAAGGGTGTGCTATCTTTGACAGACAGGTAGATTAACATACACTTGGTGGGAATTTTGGGGAAAACAACTCAGGATCGTACCATCAGGGACGCCAAATGGGGTACACGGAGCAAAC